>JAOWBO010000070.1:22212494-22223976 GCA_028564985.1 Crax fasciolata
TTCTCTGAACACGTTCCAGGGCCTCAATGTCTTTCTTGTAGTGAGGGGCCCAAAACTGAACACAGTACTCGAGGTGTGGCTGCACAAGAGCTGAGTACAGGGGGATGATCACCTCCCTGTTCCTGCTGGTTACACTATTTCTAATACAGGCCAGGCATCATTTAGATCTGGAAAAGGGGCCTTGCCTGTCATGTATGCTATGGTTCTTGACCTTGGAAGAGCATTTGCTTTTTTTGCTCTCATGCTTTTTTTTTTTTTTAACAGTTTAAAAGCAAAGAGCACGTTCTCTTGTTCTCTGATTTGATTAATGTTATTTTAAACTCTTGTCCTTAGACCTAATGGGAGAGAAAATGTTATGAACACAGGAGAAAGCTCAAGTATAGTCCTAGATTGCTTTTCTACTCCTAAAGTACTGAAACAGTTAAGGGAACTAATCTGTGACCGTTCTGCCGCTGAAAATCATTAATATCTTATTTTAATGTCTAATTCTTAGCATAAAATAATGATAATATATGCTTTTAAAGCCACATTAACTACGTTAAACTTCAGGCTTATGTAACCAGTCACTCTTTGCTTTATATAAAAACAGGTGAGTTAGCTAAACATCACGTAAAGTGACTTTGCAAATGTGCATGGTAAAAACGCTTTTCGTCTTACAAATGAGCTTTAACAAGTATGACTGTAATATATGTTGCAGGAATACAAAGCAGGTGTTGATTTTTTTTCTTAAAAAAAAAGATAGAATTAAAGCATAGTTAAACATGGAGTGCAGAGTGGTTTCTCTGTGCTGTTACTGTGGTGAGCCTTTGCTCAAGTAGATTTTGTATGGTGGTTTGGATACTTTGAAGATGGGATGCTGTCACATCTGAGATCAGCATAAAAATTGTCATGTCAGAGCAGAGAATTTGATGGCAAGTGTTCTAGAGGAAGGCTAGAAGTTGCTCCCCTTCAAGCTGGCTGGCCCACATGAAGCTTCCTTTGCTGGTGCTGGAGCTGTGCCAGAGGTGACAAATCAGCCTGTGGTCACAGGGACGATTGACAGCTGCAGCACATCCACTCTGCTCAGGCACCAGCCTGCTGGCTCCAGCCTCACCGTTCTCCTAAAGATCCGGATTATAGGTTCATCTGCAGCAGCAGCTCAGCAGAAGGGCATTTGTTCAGATGGTTTGTGCCCTCAGTAAATGTGCTATCAAAGCAGCACGCATCACTCCTGGGGCTTTGGTATTGCCAGTGGTGCAGTGAGCGGCAGTGTAATGATGGTGATGCTCCAGTTGTACCAACTAAAAAATCACTTTGATGAATGCTGTTGGTTTATCAGCAGAGTGGTATTTTAGTCATGGAAACTCACCTTGGAGTGTATATATATGGTAATTTTCCTTTATGCAACAGAGCTTTCATCGGAGTTCTCCGAGTTCTAACAGGAATGCAAATGGAACAGGTGTGTCTGCACCATCAGGTGCCTGGTCTGTGCTGAGAAACATGAAATCACCCTGTGAAACTGGGTCTTGTGACTGGCAATGGAAATTACTGACAGTAAGTTTGCCTAAATACACTAGGATAAGACTTATCTGTTATTTGGGACATTTAAAGGTGTTATGACATCTGGACCATAGGGAAATGGTTGATCAGGGCATGAACTGATGATTGAGCACCTGGTGGAGGGGCATGGCTGGCCCAGGGAATACTGATAGATCCCTTGCACCTGTGACTGGAAGGGGTGGACCTGGGGCAGGGTTGCCCCAGGCTTAGATAAGGGCCAGGCAGGGCAAGCAGAAGTAGCCTGGGAGAGAGAGAAAGCAGTTGGAGATGCAGCAGCCCAAGGAAGGAGCTGAGGAAGCAGAAAATGATGTGGAGCAGAGCTCCTAGCTCCAGGTGAAACAAATGGCATAGTTGTAAGAGTTTAGAGAGTTGTTCTGCTACACGGACAAATTATTGTTTGGGATTTTTTGGTTTCAGTTGGTATTTTTAAATCTGATGGGAGTCTCAGCTTGTTATTTAGCAATCTCTCGTAAGGATAGCGGGAAGGAGGAGAGGGTATGAAACTCCGAATCATGCTCCTAGGACCTCAACAGTCCTGCATCCAAAAGTCCTAAGCTTAAAGGTCAGTTTTAATTGTTTATTTTGTCCTTACTAAGGAGAGGAGTGAAAAAGTTATGATGGGTATCCTCTGCCTTGCCTTTTCCAAAATTACATGTTCCTTTTTGCACTTTCAATTTAAGTGTCTATAGTTTACTTACTGCCATGTGCAGTGTCTGCGTAATTGTCTCTTTGCTACGAATGTTTGGAGGGCACATAATGATTGTGCAGTTTATGCCTTATTCCTTGGTCTTTTTTTTAGATGAGTTTTTTTTTAGTTAGTTTTTTGTCCTACTAGAGTCATGAAGTGGCAGTAGATTTGGTGACCTTAGAGTGTTTTGCTGTCTTTTGCTTTAGATTCTGAACAAGAAAGAAATTATTCGTTATACAGTGCTCAAAGGGGAAAATATGCTGATACCTGTTTTTGAGATGGAAATGAATATTTTGTGTGCATGTAATCTGTATAGAATTTTAAATACTTCTGTAAATAGCTGTGAGTTAAGGTGATTGCTTGAAGATTTGAGATAATCTGTTGTTGCAGTGTTTATCATTAACCTAAAAAGATTTAATAGTCCAAGTACTGTTGACACCATTTAGGAGAATAATGTCTATGAGATGACATTCTGGAATGTAAAATAGTTTAGAGGCATTAGTCAGATGGTACGTGCTGCTGAGATCTGTACCAATTTCTACCTTAAATTCAGAACTACTGTTTATGAATTCTGAATTCTGTCCAAGGATGTCCTAACATTTGTAGTTACGTTTGTAAGGACTTTTTTACATTTTTTATGAGGCTCAGGGAGAGATGCCAGCTTTCTTATGCATATAATATTTGGAAAGCTTCTGGGGATAGCCCATCATGTCCAATTATTGCAGTTGAGGTTCATTAGCATCTCACTTCAATCACCTATGAAAGCATTTGCAAAAAACTTTTTGCTCTTGTCAAACTTGAAGTTTAAGCCAGGAGTCTGTACCTGAGGGCTTTGAAATACACATGGACGCAAAGTTGTGTTTGGGCTTTGTAGTGGCTTCATGTTTGTTTATTGTAGAAACTTTCTAGGATATAATTCTCTGGTGTCTCTGATTTAAATTTTGTTCATTCTTTACTGAATGATGTGAAGATCCATTGAACTGCTGTTTTAATTATTTTTTTAAGAAATGTATTTTATGTAATTATTTTCTGAACTGATAATAGAAAGTACACTTGTTGACATTGCTTCACTGTACCTGGAAAGTGATGAAAGTAGTGGCAGTAGAGGAGGAATTGTAGAATGGCTTGGGTTGGAGGGAGACCTTAAAGTTGATGCAGTTCCAACCTTTTGCTGTGAGCAGGGCTGCCTAGGAACCCGCCCAACCTGGTCTTGAACCCCTGCAGGAATGGGACATCCACAGCTTCTCTGGGCAGACTTCTCACCCTGTGGGTGTCTCACCACCATCTGACGGAAAATTTCCTCCTAATGTCTAATCTAAATCTCCTCTCTTTCAGTTTAAATCTCTTGTCCCATCACTATCAGATGGTGTAAAAAATTGGTCTCCCTCCTGTTTGTAAGCTCCCTTTTTAAGTACTGGAAGGCTGCAATGGAGCCTTCTCCAGGCTGAATAAAAACAGCTCCCTCAACCTTTTCTTATAGGAGAGGTGCTCCAGCCCTGTTATCTCTGTGGCCTTATCCAGACCTGCTCCAACAGCTCTGAATCTTTGTTATGCTGAGAGCCTCAGGTGTGGACCCAGTAAGGAATAGAGAAATAGATTTAAAAGTCTATTTCTTGAAATTATGAATCACTAATTGACTATGAGTGGTGTTTTCTTCACTTAATTACATGTGCATTCAGAATGTGGAAAGTAATGTTTAAGTTTTTTTCAGTTTTGGAAATTACCAAGTCTTCTTCAATGTGATTCACGTGAACATCAAGCAGACTTTTTTAGGTGACTTGACTTGTTTGCATTCATGTATGAAGTACAGACTTAATTTTTCGAGTAGAGATGTTTGGTAGTGACCAGCTCTAGTAGTAAGGCAGCGTTTCATATTATAGCCGCTATTGTAGTGGTTTTGTTCATGCTTTTGTGCTACCTTCACGGCTTATACCACTGATATCTACCCTAGATTTTGCTTGGAAATACCAACTGGTGCAGAGGAAGATACGTATTCATAGCTGAGTTAAGTGTGTAACAGAGTCCAGAAAGTGGTGTGTTTCCTTCCTACAGTGGTGGGAAATTTCTGTCTTGGCAGAAATTTATTTTTTCCTGACATGAGCTTAAAGCACCAAAATCAAATTCTGGTTGTGGTGTTAACCACAAAACCACTGAATCGAGCAAGTTTTGATTGCTTTCTCACAATTGTTTTCTCAACAAGTAGCAGTTTTTAATTTTGTACGAGGTGAGTTTTGTCTGAGCTTTGCAAAGTGAATAACTTTCCTCTATCTGTTCAGAACTTAATCAGAAAATTGACAGTACTCAGCATTTCACAGTTTCAAAGGGCTTAGGCATAATTTAACACTTGAAAATCGTCTGTTAGTTGCATTGACGTGTCACAAAGACTTTTCAAAACTGATTTTTGTAATTCAATCATTTAAAGAATAACTTGTCTGTGAAGGAATCCTTTTAGCATATACTGGAAAACCAAGGGCACAAGTGTCATAAGCTCTCATAAATGTAAATATATTCAGTTTCAAATGTGCTGGGTATGAAGTGATGTCCTTGGAGAAAGTGTGCAAAATATAGACCAGATTCCTTTTCACTAATTTTTATAGCCTCATTTACTAGCACAGAAAGAAATTGCTATGTAACAGACTAATTATTGGCAGACATGATATTTTGGTGGAAAGCAGCTGCAGATTGGGTTACGTAGTATTCTGTAGCATTCATTTCTTCCTGTGTGTTTATGCCTTCGTAACAACTGTTAAATCCTTTTCCCTCCTATTGTTTAAGGAAAAAAAACAAGACTTTGAAGTGGCTTTAAGCACAGATGGTCTCTGATTGTACAGAATATGCTGTAAATGGGCTCAGAGATGACGCAGGCTGGCTGGGCGGGTGGCACCATCCTGTTGGCCCTGTGTGGGCCTCCAGTGCCAGGTTCCGTGGGTCTGGTCCCTGAGGTGACGGCTGCCTTGCTGCCCCAGCCCAGCCTGCTGCCTGTCGGCTCCTCTGCGGCCTGGCATTGGCACAGCCCTGCGAGGGGAGTGACCGGGAGATCTCCCCGTGTAAGATGCAATTGCGGTCAGAGAGGGGGATTATAAAAGCCATATGTATGTCAATCTCCTTCAGATCTTGCGTCCCCTTTTGTATTCAGGGGGATTTGTGTGCACCGAGAAGCAGGCTTTATATTCAGAAGGGCTGAATTGCATTTTAAAAGGATCTGGACGCTCATGGGCCACAGGCCGTGGATGTCTGTGGCCTGCCTAGCAGTGAAGCAGCTGAAAATCTGCAAGAGCTCATCAAATGCGCTGTTTATAAATACTTGATAACAGTGTTTACAGCTCTGCAGCAGCACTCTTTTGGGTGGGGGGAAAAGAGAGGTGATGTCAAACCTCCTGCTTTCCTCTCGTCCTCCTGAGAAGTTCCCCTTGGCGCAGGGCACGTGGAGGTAAATGCCGGTCCTTACTCTGGCAGTGCCCTCGGGAGCCAGCCGTGAGCGCGTCCCTTCCCTTCGGGGCTGCCTTCTTCTTCAGGGGCTGACATCATACAGGCAAGAGCTGCTTGTTTTCTCTGCGTTGTCCACCTCTACCTTAATGAGTGAAATGGTTAAGTGTTGGAGGGGGCGAGCCTTGAGGAATGTGTCTTCCATTTGACTTGAATATTTCGGTGGATAAAGGGAGAGGGAGGGAGAGAGCGAGAGAGAAATGCACTTACATCACTAGGGCTGCACTGACTGTGCCTGTGCAGGTTAAGAGACAGACTACAGTGTCTTTGCTTTCTGCAGGAAGCAGCAATGCCGTTTGTATCCTAAGAGGAATTTTTTATTTAGAAAAGGAAGCATTCTTTCTGCCCAGGAAATGGCTTTCCTTGTGCGTTGCTATGCCAACTGCCTGCAGCCATGGTCTTCCAAAGTAAGCACAATAACGTAATTATATTGGCGTATTGCATTCAGACTCATGATTCTCTGGCTTTCTGTGTATGTTACTGTGTTGTATTTCTATTGCTGACTCTCCTGGCAGGAGATGCTCTCGTCTCGACCGTGAGGAGCGGGCATCATCACATCAAATGTCCGTCAATGTCACGCTGCCGAGATTAATTGTGCAAACTTGGTTAGCTGAGCGGCGCGCGGATCACTGGTCACTACTGTCGGCAGCGCTGGCAGCTGGGGGAGGAGGTCCCTGCTCGCGTGCTCTGCCCTGATTTTGGGGGAGTGGAGGGTGGTGGCGGGGGGGGCTGCGTGTGAGAGCGTGTGTGGTTGCAAATGAAACAGGAGTATTAACAATGCTCGGCTGGGTGCTGGGGCTGGTTCCTGCACCCTGACTAACATAATACTCTATTAAGCCTTTTTGAGGGAGCCTCTGTGCAGTCAGCCATTTTAGCTTTTTTCCTCCTTTTTCTTTTCCTTCCATCCCTCGGTCTCGGGAATGGTTTTGTTCCCCTGGATGAATGCTGGATATGTAGGGTTTTGTCAGGCTCTTTGCATCCTGACATGCTTAGACTTTCAGTGTTACAAAAATGGAGACTAACGCTGTCGTTTGGATTGCTTCTCTGCACTACAAGTGTGAGGGGTTTTTTGAGCTTACCAGTAGTGACACTTTTAGCTCCAGCTTGCTTCCCCCCCTCCTCCTCGTTTTAATTTAATGCTGTAGAGGGTGACTTGCCATCCATAAGAAATTGGTACATGATGTGTAAATTCAGTTCAGCTTCTGTTTCTTCATTATGAAACCACTTGCAGTCCCAGCTAACCATGGAGTTATGGGCCAGCAGGAGAAACATTCAGTAAGTATTGCAAATTCTGTTTGTTCTATCAATAACCTGTCACGGGCGAGCTGCATGGAAATTGAAACTGCATGTTGTCCTCCTCGCGTGCTTCTCCTGATCTGGGGATTCAGGAGCAGGTTTTTCAGGGAAAGCTGTACCTGAGGTGGCATTAGAATCTGTGTCTGTGCTTAAGGTGGTTTTTTTTAGCTTAGAAAAGGCAACTCTGTACGTTTTTTGAATGTTAAAAATGTATTCAGAAAATGCTGTCATACCTCTGCCGGTCAGGAAGCTACGAGCATTCGGTTAGAATCAGTATGCATTTGTTCAAACTTTAAAGAAATATTTGAGCTTTAGAACAAGTGATTTAATTGTAGCTGGTGGTAAGAATAGATTTATCCTGTATACTGTGTTGTACGGGTTTGCTGTTACCTTGTAGCACGGCATTGAACATCTGTGATAGACTTATGCTGAAAATGCAGAAACTGTTAGTAAAACACGGCATGAACAAAAGGCATAAGTACTGATGCTTGATAATTGATCCCATGAGTCAGCTACACCTTTGTCATGCTTTAATCCCATAGGCTGCCTGTGTTTATTGTTTGTCATAAATTCATTCATAAGCATAACAGCAAACATCATTTAACAAGGCCTCAGGTGTCAGAAACGAGACATTTCGGCTTCACTGTGGAAAAAGATGATAGAAGTACAGATTCTTGTCACTTAGCTTGACACATTTATATCTTCATGGTAGATTTTATGTGGTTTGATATCATTTTCAGTCTTAGCATTTGTTTCTTGAGAGCCTCTATGTTCTGTGCTCAGTGTGTGTACTAGAGTGTGCATGGGAATGTGTACAGTGTGTTCAGTATATACAACTAAATCATAAATATTGGGAAAATGTGATAGCAGGAACTTCTTAATGAGGAATATTTTCATCACAAATTCAGTTTTGATTTTCTGTAGAAACACAGAAGCCAATCTAGAAACATTTCAGAACATGTCTACTGGGTTTTTCTTGTGCATATAGCAACTATCACAGTTTCTTGTTGAAGACTGTTTTGTTCCTTTCTGTTCTTAATTACATTCTAACTATAAAGGAGTTCATGTTACCAAATTGTTGGTGTTCATGAAATATTTAGAACTTAATCTAAGAAGAAGAAAAAAAAAACGCAACTCCTTCCCTCCTGAAACTCTAGTATCAAAGAAGCTCAAGTAGAATAGGATACCCTGAATTTGCAAATTGAGATAAAATGAGAAAGCTGCATATGTATTGCTTTTGCTGCTTTTTATCCTCTAGAAAAGGCTAATGAGAGTTTCTTGATGGACTCTGGGAATTCAGAATGGAAAATAATAGCTTATAGATGAAGGAAAAAAATATCTTGGTAGTTTAGGGAACTTACATTCTAAACTCTGTTTTAAACAAATTAATTACATCACCGAGATGCGTTTCACTCTGTGGACCAAAATACAAGAATAATGAAAGGGGAATGATCAAGGTATCACTTGATAAGAAAATGAGTTTGCTGTGAGAAATGCTGACATATATGTAAGAGAAAGAAGTTGTATTTTTGACATAGGACTGGCACACAATTGCAGATTTTACATTAACAAAAGTCATAATTGAGGGTTTGTACAGAAGTTTAAAATGAAACTTTTAGGACACATGTAGCTCAGTGACAAACACTACTTTGACAGTGAAACTTTCCATGCTTGTTCTCCAGGTAGATGTTTTTTCTCGAAAAATGGAACTGAAAGATCTGAATTATTGTAGAGAGTTCAGGGTTGCAAGATATACAGACTTTGTCTTGCTTTGCCAAAATGGAAAACTTACTAGATTAATCCTTTTTGAGGAGTTATTTCCATGTTAGCATGTTCCCAGAATCCTAAATCTTTTATTGATGTCTGACAGATCCAATTTCAAGAAAAGAGCCTTAATTACTCTGGTGACATCCCCACTTATGGTCTCACGGCTTGATTTGCTGGGACAATCTGGAAACGAAAGCAAAAATCTCCTGTGCTAGGTGTCACAAAATTCTGTAAACTAATTATAGTTAATGCTATGATGTCCTAATTTAAGACTAGTTTTGTAGGCAGTAACTTTACTATTCTGTGAAAAATGATATGCAAAATGACCATTATCTCCCTCCATTCCAACCGTGATGAGCATAAAATGAAAAAAATGTTACGTTTCCTAGGGTTATTGATGTGAGAAGTTTAAGATCTTCAGCATCCATGAGGAGTGCAGGTCCTACGTGTCTCATCCTTCATAAATTGGAAGGGTTTGAGGCAGTGCTGCAGCTGCTCATGTGAAAGTGGGTGCTGCTGTGTGGGCGATGTTCCTCGACACTCGGTTACTGTCAGCTGCCCAACAGCTATCTCATCCCTCCTTTTCTCTTGTGTGTGTTCTTTGTAGGAACTTTACTTGATGTAATTAAAAATAATTTTTAAAAATGACTTTTAGAGATGTGACTTGAGATGCATAGCTCTTTCATGAATATGTAATGATTAACAGCTCACAAATTGCCCAGGACCTTGGAGTCACTTAGGCACAATCTGTAAGAAATAGCAAGTTAAATTTTTACTTAGAGTATTGTAGAAATTAAGTCTGCAGATAAAGGATATGTTTCACTGGAAGCTTAGTGACTCTCCTTTAGTGGTCCTGCAGCCACTTCAATCTTTTGATGTTCTTGACCTGTCTTGAATTACTGAAAGATATTGAAAGCAATAAGTCAAGTCGTTGGCTTGCTCTTAACTCTGCAGTTCACAAAGATTTGTGACTGCATGTTGGGGGCCCCCTTGCTCCCAAGAACAAGAAGGGAATGAATGATGTTTTGAGGAAGAGTCTTGAATTGTAATTAGGCAAACATGACTATTGAAATTTGGTGTGTAGTAAGGATGTTGATTGGGATGCTTTCCTAAGAAATGTTAAACTTGATAGAAGAAGCAGAATTTTCTGTTTCTGGAAGGGATAGTTGGTTGATGTATTGTTTTACATCTCAGAAAATAAATGTAGCCAGGGATAGTTAATTGCCTTTGTGGAGAATATCACGCAGCATGAGGAAGAAAGGTGTAATGGTGTGATCAGGTCGCTATGCTTGGTAAGTTGAACAACCCACAGTGACCTCACACCGGAAGTTTTTATATAAATACTTGGGAAAAATAAGTTATTTAAACATACAGAAGCCCAGCTCCGACTTATTAGTAACCTGCTATCTGCTGTAGCTGCTGCTGATTGTGATCTTGTTTGTCTTAATGAATTGCATTACACTGGGACTCAATGCAGATTTTTTTTAAGGCATGTCTATTTTTGCTGCTTGTTGACAAACAAGATTTATGTTTTATCCCCTTCTGATTATTCCTTTCCTTTTCATTAGTATATTTTGAAAAAGGTTCTCTGCAGACCTGTAATGGACTGGTGGATTATTCAAGTGATTAGGAGTAGTTATTTCACCTCTTCAAAGGTGCATTCTTGTACAGTCTTTACTTGTACATGGCCGCATACCATTTTCTTCGGTAAGGTTTATCTCAAGATGGGTAAGCTCTGGTTTATATTTGATCTTCTGCGTTAGGTTCATCGCTCAAATGGCCAAGCTGTGTTTATGGCATACTATTTGAGTCCCGTTCAGAAGATGAAAGCATAAATTTTTCCTTCTCTGGCTTTTTATGGTGTTTGTAACTACGGTGTTAAAGTGTTTCATAAAAGTGCTGCAAGGTGGCATTATCTTCATTTTTCAGGTAGTTCTGCTGAAGCAAATCTTTGGCAAAAAGTAAGGGCAATTTTAAAAACTTGAGATGCTTATTTATCAGTATAGCTTGGCTTTAGTAAGTGCTCAAAGTATGGGCTTTATCTGAATTTCCTGTATTTTGGCCCAGCTCAGGCACCCGTGGTGTAATGATTGTCTGAAAGGTTAATTTTAAGTGACTTGACTGGCATCATACCAGAGATCTGTGGTAGAGCCTGGATAAATTCCTATTCTGCAGGACAACATTTAACAGCAAGTTTTTTTCCAAAGCTTATAACTGGCAAAATTTGGGTCATCTCACAGGAATGACACTGAATGCATTAGTGACCCATGGAGATGGCAATGAAAACGTCTTTGGCACATAGGAGATATCGTGCCATTTTCCTGCTACTGTACCAAGGCCTGGAGACTGTTCAACATGCATTTGTTTGTGTGTATGTACAAGATTATATTAAAAAAAGTCGGCTACTTCTTAAGAAGGTAGCAAAAGCAGATTAGTTGTTTATGTATGTTCATATGGATATTTATAAACACATGTATACACAAAAAGTGCGTTTTCAACCTTCTTAAGTAGTAGTCGAAGTTTTTCAAGTCAGCATAGATGGCTGGCATTGAAAATCTACTATTTTGAAAGAATTTTAGAATCATAGAATGGTTTGGGCTAGAAGAGCCTATCCAGTTCCAACCCCATGCAATGGGCAGAGACACCTCCCACCAGCTCAGGCTGCCCAGGGCCCCATCAGCCTGGCCTTGAACACCTCCAGGAATG
>JAOWBO010000070.1:22224076-22234409 GCA_028564985.1 Crax fasciolata
ATCAGCCTGGCCTTGAACACCTCCAGGAATGGGACATCCACAGCTTCTCCAGCATTTATAAAGTAGTAAAAGCTCACAGTGAGCTTTGGGGAACTAGCACTAACAATGTTACCAGCTCTGTTTTACATTCCAAAGTGATCAAATCTAGTGGTGATGCTCAAGTGCTTACTAAGTGATTTTTGTGATATGTCAAAAGGTGTCCTTTATAGCCAGAATACAGATGTGAACCTAAAAAGGAATCTCATCTTATTCTGAAATGCTGTTTTAAACTGACTGATTTTATATTTTATTACCGAGTCATAGACACTCCTGCCTTATCTTCAGGCAAATTGAAAATCCAGCTAATATCGAGAGCTGCTGGTACCCAGCAATTAAGAAAACAAGCAAGCAAAACCCAACCAGAAATCAGAACCTTGCAAGAAACAAAGCAAAAAGTCCTTAAAGCCCTTAAGGTACCGTTGATTTGCTTCTGAATCTACAAGTTAATGAAGTCAGAGGAATAACAGAAGCTCTGAAATGCAGAGTATAATGGAATGCTGAGCCAAGTAGTGTAGGTTAAAGCTATCAGGGAATTAGCACTATACAAATAGAGTGGCATGAAGTCCATTGTAACAAGAAGCATGCATATTCAGCTTGGGAAATCCTGTGCCTCCATTTCTCAAGCATCTTCCACTTAGAAAATATTTGTACTCCCTTGCAGAATACTTGATCAGGAGTTTTCAACCAGTGGTACTCGTGCTGGGACTTAAGTCATTTCCAGTTGACGGAGTCTGTAAATTTAGCAGTTTAGCCAATGAAACTGTGAAAATATTCCAGCAAGATGGAGTAGATTAGATTTTTGGAATCTTCATTTTAGTTATCTAAAGCAGGGAATCTCAAACGGTGACATGCAAAGAAATACGTGGTTTATAAGAGGATTAGAAACTGCTGTCGGTTGTGTTTGTTTTATCAGCAGTGGTTGCCACTGGTACTACTCCAGGATGCAGGAGTGAGGGGAAGCGTCTCATGCTCTGTACTCTGCTGCTAAGATGACCTGGAGCTTATCTGAAAAATACTTCTGTACCTGATAGTTTTACAGGGCTGCAGAATCAGAGAAGTAACTATCTGTGTTAAAAGACAACGGCACATGACTTAGCAATTAGAAATCACAGTTCCCTAATGCTCAAATTTGTAAAGTCCTCTGGGATAATGGATGATTACATAATTGTTATCTAGTTGGATTTTCTTCAACTATCTTATCTTAGATACTACTTCTTGCTGTGTTCTAGGCTTTAAATTGCTAAAAATTAGTCCTTAACAACATCCTTGATGTTTAAAAAGCTGTACTAATTTTACTAGCCCTCTCAGGAATACGCAGTTCTGTGATTGTTTTCTGAAGTAAATACAAGATCTTTAAGGTTTCAGGATTACTTTATTAAAATCTGGTTTTAATTTTCTGATATCCTAGTTGTAACAGTTAATAAGTAGCTAGATTTTTATTTCTTTTTAGTTATTGAGGGGAAAAAAAATTTACAGTAGGATATTCCAAGAGTTCGTGCAGGGTAATGCTGAAGCAATGTTTCCAGTGTTCTTGGTTGCCAGTGGATGACAAGTACTACCGACTGTGAAGACCCTACATGATGAGTATAGTCAGTGTTAAGGGTTTGAGAAAAATGAGAAAGATATTTCAAGATTTGCCCTTGACCGAAGAGTCTTGCACCTGACACGTCTCATTTTCAGTGTTGTATTTATCGGTGTCTGTAGCTGTAGTGCAAAAAAGCATGGGCTGACCTGTGCAGGTCTGCAGGCTCTTCAGGATTCCAATCATTAGTGTGCTTCACCTGCCAATCTGTCCCTGAAGAGTAACTGACACTTGTCTGCTACCTCAGTAATGGATGGTTGACTGTTCTTTGCATTTTGTTGCCTTGCCAGTAGTCTTTTTTTTTTTCTTCTGTTCATCTTGAGGCGGTGATGATTCAGCAGAGAACTCGGGGAAGAATAAACTGTACCAAAGGGGTACCTGAGTGCTGCTCAGTGGGCTGTTTGTGAAAGCTCATCCTATGCCCAGGAGCTGGAATTTGTAGGAGTGTTTATCATTCCTCCCTAAATCTGTTTGTGTGGGGATATTAGGAGGGTAGCTGAAGGACAGCAGATTGCAGAGCTTTTCTGTGGGGGATGTCGAAGGTAAATAGCTTTGTATTAAGGTATTACCTGACCCAAATAGTGTTGCTGCATAACCTTTAATATAGCTGAGAGTTTTGTCTGATATTTTGCTCGAGGATGATGAGCATCACAACCATTGCATTTGGTGAAATAACTGAAAGATGGGAGGACATCCTGGTTAGGTGTAGTTTGCATTTTGCCCATGTGGCTTGCAGCTCCCTAGGGCAGTGCAGGATGGTACTGTACAAGAATAGGGACACAGCTTCTGGCCACAAGGCATCCTCTCTGTTTTGGGTTGCTCTGTCTGCCAGCATGAAGCTTACTGCCACAAACCAACTTGACTGTATCTGGTAACCCACTGTTCTCTATTTGGTCCAAACCTTTTGCCCGTGAAAAAGCTAAAAATAAGGGCAGCAGTCTTCTTGTGATCTGAGGTCTCCATCACAAATGTTGGAGGATTTTTCTAAGTTGGGGGGAGCCCACTAAATCCAGCAGCTTGGACAGGGTACTGTTCCTGTGTTACAGCTGGTCAGGTTGGTGCCTGCTCTAAGGTGCCATTCCTCCCAAAGGCAGTCTGGGGCACCTTAAAAAGGTGTCAAATAGTTTGGTCTCTTCCAAAGTTCAGAAATGTCTGAGTGTTGTGTGGCCCCTGGGGGTGGAAAATGAGTGAGAGGGTGGGTGCCTCTCTGTGAGTCGGGAATGATATCCTGATTTTTCTTCACATGGCTTCTGAGTGCGAGTTGAGTCGGGCACTATAATGACAACACAAAGCTTTGAACTATTTGACAAAATGCAGAGATTTTACCTTTAATGTGAAGATGTCTCTCTGTGCTCGAATGTGTGAATACGTCCATGGCATTTGCAACTTGTAATGGAGATGGCACTTTTCCTTTGGGCTGGGAACATGAAAACCGGTTTAGCCCCGGTGTCTTCATCCCGGGCTTCTTGACTTGGCTCAGGAGCCAATTTCTTTTCTAAATCAATGAAAAACAGTCTCGTGAGTTGCGAAGCTTCATGCTTATTTGCATCCTATTCCAGCTACGTTTTAGTATCTGTTAATATGTTAATGTGCTATTGCAGTCATAAAATGAAGCTCTCTGTAGCGCTTGTGTCTTCTGACCTGTAGATAATCCGTTACTGGCGTCTAAGTGAGCCAGTGTTTGGTTGCAGCAAGGCTTTTTCTTGGTAACTGCAGTTACCTGATCTCAGAAGTATATGGACAGCCTGGGGGGAACCACCTTGGAGAACAGACCATAAGCAGCGCTCCCATTCCTACATCTGCGATTTCTTTCTCCCAGTCTATAAATATTGCCTCTAATCTGTGGAGTCTGCAGCGTGCTTCCTTACACACACAGGCACAGTGCACTGGACCGTTTGGATGCTGACTGGGATGGGATTTATTAGTTTATAGCCTGACTCCAAACTGTGACTTTGCAAGTCAGAAAAATGGATTAGAGCCTTTTTTCCCTTCACTGAAGAATGATTTCATATAAATGACGTCGTGCTATTTTGTAGGTCTGCTCCCTTTGTGTATTTAGTCATGTTGGCTTGCTTTTTAGTTAAAAATAGGCTTTCACTGTTCTGTACGGCTGTTATTCCTGCAGAGCCAAGAGAATGGGAGCTGGATTGTGTTCTTAGAGCTCCATCCATAGCATTGTTTCCTAAATTCCTATCCACTGCTGTGTGCCTGCCAACTCCTGAATGCAGTGGGAGCTGCACGAGTGTCAGGAAGGCCTGGTGGGGGCTGTTCCGCAAGGGCATGGCAGGAGGGGGGAACGTGGCTGTGGTACTGGAGCCTAAATTGGATCTTGGTGGTGGGACCAGTGGATTGAAACTGGGGTGATGGAGAGCATCGTGCCTGAAAGCTGGGTGTGTTTGGTTGTGGTTGAAAATAATAATCATACTACATTTTGGGAAATGTAAACCAAACTGTGGGTGTTATTTCTTAGTTAACTACATACTAGGTTTGTGAAACCTTCAGAGCTGTTCTCATTTTAACCCAACTACTTTTTTTGTGAGTGTGATTATTACTATTTTTCTGCAAATTAAACATAAGCAGCTAAAAGCACTTCATAACTTGCATTGGGCAGCGTCTGCCTCCGCAGCTTCCCTGATCAGGGTACAGCTTGACCTCTAAATCTTAATTTATTCCTGATAGCGAGCTAGGGGGGAAAAAAAAATCTTCCAAATACTTGGCAGGCATTAGCTCTCTACTATTCTGGGATGCTCAGGAAAGAGCCAGATGCCTTCTTGGTGTGTATTTTCCATTTTGACCCACATCAGCAGCAGATTGTTAGCTAGATTTTTTGACCTTTGAAGAAGTTGAATATAGAGGAGCTTTCATTTGGAAGATTCTGAAGTGATGTCGAAAGATCTTTTTTTCCTCAAGCCCTTGCTTCTAAGGAAACATGAGGAAAAGGAAAGCAAATGAGTTTTATGACATAGGAGCCCTTGTAATGTGTAATTTGAATAATTAACTCTGTGTCTGGAAATAGAGTCCCACTGAATTTTTTGTAAGGTAACAGTAAAGAGTGGTACTATATGTATAGTCAGTTTTATTCTAAATAAAGCTTCTGACAAGGGTAGGAGCAGAACAAAACAAACTAAAATGTAAACTGTTATTTTCTGTTAGCTGTACAAGTCTATATGTTGTCTATACTTCTCCTTGCCTGCTCGTGTATGACTTCTGCAAACTTCTTTCTCGTCTGTCTCGAGGGATTTCTATCCTGTTCAGTCTTGCTTGATTCCAAAGGGTAGGTTCTTAAAACTGTTATTTTTAATTATTTTTTTTTAGGTTTAGTAGATGAGGGATTTCTTGCACTTGACAGCAAAGGACTTCAGATAGTTCAGTTCACTGGTTTCCAAGATTCCTGAATACAGCTGGTATTCCTAAAGCAACGGATACTACAGCATAGCTTTCTGAACAGCATCGTGCATGTCAGCAGCAGCATACAGAAAATCTAGTTAGCTGCCTCTTCCTGCTGGAGAAAGAGGTTGTTTAGACAGATAAATGTCACTCCTACACCTGCCTCTTCCATTAGTATTGCACATAACTATTCCTTCTGTGAGGATGGCACCCAGGGAAAAGTAATTTAGGAATTCCTGCGTTAAAATAATATGGTGTTTTTATTTTTTTCAGTGGAGGTTTGATGTTGCAGCTGGGGTTTTGTCAGTTAAGCACTCAAAGATAACAGTGTTAATATATAGTAAATGACAAAAAGATCTATCACTTCTATGAAAGCAAGTAAGCTCTTTAGGCCCCTGTGTTAGGGGGTGGTGTAGCCAAGACCTTTCTGGTGCTGTCAGAAGTGAGTGGTTAGAATGTGACTCTCAAATCTCTGGTTATCACCAGGTGACCTAGTGAAACAAGGGATGTATGTGCACACATCCCATGTCTCTACAGCTAGTCTTCTGCTAAATGGCAGAAAAAAGATTAACCTTACTAACTGCGTTTGCAGAATAGGCTTCAGTCCTAGTATTTCCAGTTGATTAGTGTATTTACTATTTTTCTGCAATTTGGCAATCTGACTTAAAATGCCTCTTCCTAAATAGGCACCATTGTAATTTTTCATGGTATCAGTTGAGTGTATGTTGCTACATGGTTTTTTTTTTTTTTTTTAGTGTACTCTTTACCTGAGAAGGGAATACCAGCACTGATTTCAAGTTTGTGTGCATGCCTGTACACTGTACAGACACAAATAGATTCCTGGAAGCCACATTCAGATGTCAGCGTTTTAAACAGAATAACTTGATGGTTCAAATCACTTGCTCTTAAGAGGTCCTGGTTTTAGCAGGCACGATACAGTGCCTTCTTGTTTTGCTGTGCTGTTCAAGACAGCTGGGAAACCATTATCTTGTGATTGTGTTCTTGTGGGCATTTGGAAACGTGAAGTGATGGCAAAGTTGGGCTAATTGAACTTAACGTTTGATATTGCTGTTTTGAGTAACACCTTGTCTACAAGGAAAAGCAGCAGGATGTTTCAGATTTCAGCAGAAGTACTGTTAACACAGAAGACAGCTCTGTACTGAGTTGTGTAAACAGATTTACATGTCTCTGCACAGGGCTTCTGAATTTAGTGGGACGCTTTTGCACTTACCTAGAGAATGTCAAAAAAGAAGGGAAAATAATAATGCATTTTTTCCTGTTCCCTGTGGTCAATGAAACAAGGAGGGCTTCCTATTCATTTAAATAAAATATTCACTGTTGTTTAAAGAAGTTGGAATCTTCTGTGCTTACAGAATAGAAGCTCAAGGGGTATTAGGGTTGCAGGATGCCACGTACAATCTTAAAAGTGTGTCAGTGTGAAAAGTTTTCGGTATTTTCTTTGGATGCTATAGGAAGGAAAGCATAAACAAAATGTAGCCAGCAAAGCTTGGGGGTATTACTGCAATATACCCTGCCATTATATGGCCATGGGATAAATACTGTTATAATTTCAAAATTCACAAAACAAGTAATAAGGCAATTTGACTAGCAGGTTGGTGTACCATAAAAAGATCACTGATAAGGTAAAAACGTCTTATTTTAGGATTTTGCAGCATTATCACGTCTGAAGAGAAAAGCTTGTCATTTAAGCATAACCCTCCTCTTGCTGCTGTGCTGTTCTGACATTTCAGAAAAACAGCGAGATATTACATGTATTGATTTCATAATGCAAATGCAAAACCTTCTTATTCTGTACATTAATGTCAAAGATACTCTTTATACTTTGTTCTTCATAACCTTTCTCTTAAAAATCTCATTTTAAAAAGTGATACAATGCTTATCTTTCAGGGAAAATTATTTGCCTCTTGTTTTTTCAAGCCATTTGTAAAATTTGGTTTCCAATCATTGTTTAGGAATGCTCACTGTTATGCGAATAGAAATCTCCAAAATTCGACTGAGGATATACATCTCTGTTTTGTATTAAAGAATACGACAAGCATAATATTCTTACTAAAAAGTTTTCGTGTTTATTGCAAAGTGGGCACTTTGCCCACTAGTGCATCTTGCAGTGATGCAAGTCCTCAGTTGCTTTGGGGTGAAGCAGAAGTGTGAATCCTTGACTGTTGAAAGAGGAAAATAAGAGATTTCCACTGCAGAACAAGCCTATGAAAACAAGTAGCCTTGGCACACAATCTTTTTATTTGGAGACAATCATTAGTGGAAGAATTATGTGTTTCTCCCAATAGGGAGAGTCTAAGTTAGAGAAAAGCAAAGCTATATTAGGAAAAAAATTCTTCTCATGAGCTATATCATAAAGCAAAGATAATCCTGGTATTAAAACTCCAAGGGTGGCATTGATATGGCTGCAAACATTAAGTTTAAAAAGCAAAGAGCAATAAAAAACAAACAAACAAAACCCCTTCACCATGTAATTTCTTCTGGATTCTCATGTCTATTTCATCAAATGTATTTTCATTTGGTGTTTTAAAGAGATGTAACCCCATGTAAAATGGAAATCTCTGGTTTTTGCGTGTATGCATAGGAACTATTTATGTATTTATATTTTAAAATGTTCCCTGCAAGAATACAGAATGCTCTTCTTTGCTAAGAAGCTGCAAGTAATACAAATCTGAAATATTCTAACACTAATCCTGTTGACTCTTCTGGGCTTTTCCTCCTTCGGTTAGTCTGTTTCTCAATGAAAGTGTGAAAAACCAAGCTAGCCTCTGCTTTTTGTGCTCGGAGGAGTGACACAGATCTGGAAGGGATTTTCTGGGTCACTGCTGTTGTGCAGTGGGTTGCTCAGCACGCTCAGAACTTTGTCTAGCTTCAGATGGAAACCTCCTCTGCCACAGCTCCTGTCAAGTGTGATTCTGCGAATGTGTGATTCACTAGGCAACAACTCTCAACTCTCTGCTCATGAGTTTTTGCACCTGTAAAAAAAAATTTACATTTTTACTGTAAATTCTTCTTTCTGTCCTTGCTGCTTCTGAGGAGTGATCGTATTCTTTCTCAGCCCAGGCTAAAAACTCCTCTTGCACCTTCTCAAATACTGCTGCTTCTTTTGATAATTCCAAATTCTTTGAATCTCTTCAAGTCCGTCTTTATTGAATACACATGGCTGGGAATGTGCGCAATATTCCAAGGAAAGCCTCTTCTGAGGCCAAAGAAAAGAGCCTCAGACTTCTGTATTTCTGGATGATGCATGCAGTGATCTCATGGGGTTTGTTTTCTGCTGCATCACTTGAAACTGTTCAGTCACCTTATCAGCTAATAGACTGGAATTCTTTTCACAGTTGTTTCTGATGGGTAGGTTAGCAGACCACAACTGTTTTGTTGTTCTCAAAGTGCATGACCTCCCATCTTTTGTACAGCACAGTAGCTCTTGCTCCACGTAGGCATCGCCTTGCTCTCACGGACGTGTCCTGCCCATCCCTGGTGCCATCTCACTGCTCTGTACCGGCCAGCTTTGCCAGCGTGTTTGTGATGCATCTCCATCTTGATCAATTTCTAATCTTTGTGCCCCCCACTTGGAAAGATTTACTGCTTAATTTAATTTTTCTCTGTGGTTGGGTTTAAAACAAAGTCAACACATAGTGTAAGTAAGCCCTCCTGATGAAATCTTCAACACTTGACATTGCATATGTATCATAGGTTTTTGCTTTAAACATTTAAAATGTGCCCAAGGTAGATGTTTTCAGCTTTGGTCTAGACTGTAGTGGCTTTTAAAGCACCTCAGTGGTGCTTTAAAGCCAAAAATCAAATCTGTCTGCAAGGTCCATCAGATTTTACTTCTGTTGGGATAATGGCCCTTATGTGCGTTTTAGAGTGCTGCGTAAGAAACCTAAACGGAGCCTGTATACAAGGTGTGCTTGAGCATCCCATCATTTACTTAAAACATTATGCAGAATTTAAAACGTTTTGTTTGAAAATGTTTGGATTCACATTTCCCACGAATGTATGCACACATGTGAAGTGTTCTTGAACTTTCTCCTTTTATGACCTTATACACATAAATCTTTTCCTCATTTTCTGTGGAAGCAAAGTTTGTAACCATGCTCTCTGTTTCTTTCTCCCACAATTACTTGTATGTACCAGGCCCAAAGAGTTCAAAATTTACAGGTCTCCAGGACTCCCAAAAGTGAGCTGTTTAGTTTCTAGTTCAGCAGCAGAAGTTCATATATGAAACAACAGAGCAGCCACAAGAGCACGGATTTAGAAATACCATCAACTGGAACATGCATTACATTAGCATGAAAATCAATTATTCCCAGGAGAGGAATCTCTGCAAAGCCAAGCTTTATTAATTTTGTCCTCCACATCTACTGCTATTAAATAACAGGGAGCTTCTGCTGGAGTTAAGTGGCTGAGCTCATTAACTGGTCGGAGCAGTTGGTCACTGGGTGACCTCTTTCCCTGACAGAATTGTTAACTGAACTGACATCAGTGTAGAAACCTTCTGAAAATAGGATACTTACTGCTGTCTGACCTAGCTAAACCATTGTTCTAGGCCGCTTGAGTTGTGAAAAGTTTTTGGAGCATTTTGCTTGATGGTTGTGGGCACTGTTCCTCCACAATTTTACCTATAGAGCAGTATGGTTTTTGTTAGGACAGTGCATCCCTTCACTGTGCCAAGGGAGAGAATTAGAATGTTGTGGGTTTAGTGATTTTTTTTTTTTGGGGGGGGTAGCTTTTTCTGTTCTCCCACCTATTTCAGTTGAAAATTGAGGCGTCTCGCTGTGGTCTGTAATTGTAGTTGGGGCCTCTTTGGCTGTCAATTTTCATTGTTTTCACAGCAGGAAATCTCTTCCCAGTTTTATTCAGTGTCTTTGGGAAGTTGTTAGCTTGTAGGCAGCCGTGGGCTGTACACAGTGCAGACTCTGGGACTGTAAATAGGAATGCTTGATGAGGCAGTGGGTACTTCCAAGAGTCGTGTGGTGCGTCATGACACCCGTGCAGGCCTGATGTACTAGAACAGAGCTTTTCACTGTTTGATCAGTGGTTTGATGTGACGAGGAATGGGACCTGGTGTAAATTTTAGATGCTTTATAAAACATCGCAAATTTAATTGATGAATATGAAATACCCAATGTTACTATAAAGAAAAAATCAGGAGGGTGTTCTGGTTTCAGCAGGCAGGCCTGGAAACCCCACACAGCCTTTCGCTCACCCCCCCCTCCTCCCAGCCGGGATGGGGGAGAGAATCGAGAAATAAGGTAGAACTCGGGGGTTGAGATAAAAACTATTTACTAACAGAAAGAGGAA
>JAOWBO010000070.1:22243717-22254727 GCA_028564985.1 Crax fasciolata
TGGAATGCTTCGTGTTAAAACATGTACTTGAAGAGACTTTTATTAAACTGGACTGATGAGGCCAGGTGTAGAAACTGATGAATTTGGGAATCCTAACCTATTGAATTCAACTTGATGGTACCAAATGCTGTCATCTTTAAGTCAAAAATCATTAATTTCTTACCTCAATTTCACTTGGAATGGAATGGAATGTGGGAGTATTACATTAAAGTACTACAGAACTGAAAGCCGCAACAATTTAAGACAGCTGTAATTTGAATTTTCTAGCATCAAGTCTGGGATTAAATAGTCAGGAACACTTTTTAACACAGATTGGATCAGTCATTCAATTATTTGTCTTAATTCTATCCCAAGTGTTTACTCAAAAAACAATAAACCAAAGTGAAGTCATCTACATATATATATATTTATATTTATATTTTTTGCTTTAATTTTAATAGGTATTAGGCCAAACTTAGCATCACTTGCTCTAATTCTTATATTCTATATTTAAAAGTATTTTTCTGTTTGGTAGAGTGGTCTTTTTTTCATTATGCCTAAGTAGAAAGGAATGATTTAGGAAGATTGCCATCTTATCCTTCAACTGATGGGGGGGAGAGAAAATCTTAAATTATTTTAGTAACTGGATCTTTACTGTTGGAATTTGAGTTGATGATATGTCATGATAGGCATCCTAGTGAGTTTTAGTCCTGTAGCCATAAGAACAGCTGTTTGCAGTAAAAATACGTTCGTGGCCTTTTCAGCTTTTTTGAATAAATCATGAAGTTGAATCTTCAGATGCTTTCAGCATTGAGTTGAGAATATTTCCTTTTAAATATTAATGCTGTAACTAAATTTGTTTGTCAAATGTTGCACATGAAAGAACTTCTTTTAGGACAAGAATTATTTACCAAAATAAAATAAATAATCCTTTGTCTTTGCCTCACTCTAGTCTAAAAATATATTTCAGGTGTCCATCAGTAAGGCTGTTAAACATCAGAACTTTTATTTTAGGAAATGAGTTCATGAAGTGACTGTGATAGGGTTGCAGAGGAGGGGGATGTGGGGTGTTGCTAGCTTGTGTGCAGGCTGCTGTTTGCCACGAACAGTACTTTGCTTCTGACTTGTATTGACCTGCAAAGCAAACTGTTCACTGCTGCTTCTCCTGTTTAGTTATAGAACTCTTCCTATATGCTCCCAACTGCTTCCTATCTCTGATGTGTTTACTACTAGCTGATGATCCTGCTTAGAGAGTGTGATTTAAGCGTGTGAACGCGGTGTTCCTGTCCCTCTCTTGGGAAGGCATTGTTGCGTTGGTGGAGCCCTTTTCCTTTGCCAGCCTTTCTTTGCCTTATCCTGTCCTCAGACTGGGGGCTTCCCGTCGGCCCTACGTGCCCGCCCGTCTGCCCCAGACGCTCCCAGCCATAAAGGAAATGGGTAACATCCTCTCCACGACCCTCCCAGGGTGCCTGTGGCACTGGGATAGTCTCAAGATGTCAGCTTTGTTTTCCCATGAGTCTGGTACGGGACTTCTGCATGGCCGTTTGTGCTTTTGGCAGTAGAGTTTTAAGAAAATAATTTGACAGCCTTATATTTATGTAAGGTTTGTGTCTGCAGTAGTTAAAACTGATTGTAATATATAATTAATATATAACAAATGTACATATGACAATTTGTTATAGGGATGGAATTTCATAGCAGTCTATTGATATTGTAACCTTTTACCCAGTGAGTTGAAAACTAATTTTAAACAAACCCCTACCCGTGATTTCGCTCTTGAAAAGCTGAGTCCGGTGTGCCTATATAATGACAGGAGGAAATCTTTCAAGTTCATGGGATGTTTTCAAATGATTTCACTAAAGGTGTAGTGCCAGTGTTCTTGGTGTTTTGTAGTTTATAAATTAAAAAGTAAAAAATAATATTTTTACAGATAAACATTCTTGATTTCACTTTTCCTGTTCATTTTGAGCCCTTCAACTATGACAATAGTAGTGATTAACAAAAAGAGGAATATTTTTTTGAACAGGGCTTGACAATTTTGTTTATTAGCTAGATATATTGCAGCATACACAGATGAACCTGCTTTTGGTCGACAAAAGTGTCTTGATTTGTTTTCCATTACTTTTATCTTACACATCTGGACATTGTGCATTTTTCTGGGTGTTAGTGTTAGAGAGGGGCATTTGTTCTTCAAAATTGATTTCCCCCAAGATTTTCCTAAAAATGATGGAAAAGTATGTTAAAAATTCTTTTTAATATACTAAGGAATCAGTAGGTTACTGTGGCTAACTCAGTTTTATTAGTAGTATTACAATTATTATTTTACCTCTTCTGTATTGTCAAGATCAATTGGAAGCATTCATCTCAAACCAGTGTAGAAAACAAAACAGTGATGGCCACGCAAAACAGAGCCGTTTTGGTAGACAATTCTCAAAACGGTTCTCTTCCCACTTCTGGGTGCACTAAGCACAGCCAGGCAGTTGAAAGAGGTTCTCCTGCTACGTTTAGTGTTGGTGTGGCCTCATATGGAGTATTGTGTGCTGTTCTGGGACGTTTTCCACTAGACCAGTTTGCTCAAAGACCCATCCAGCCTGACCTTAAACACCTCCTCGGGGGACCCTCCTCTTCCAACTGAACTATTCTGTTCTTTCTTTTCCATAAGGAAGGAGTGTGTGTGTGGCTGTATGTACAGGCAAGGAGTGAGGAGCTTGGTACCTGTTACTTGATTTGGATGAGCCCACATCCCCTCGGCCTCTTCTCAATCTGTTACTCAACAGATATTCAAAATCAGTTGGAGAAGGAAAGGAGCCTGTAAAGGAGCTTATCTTCCTTAGCCGTTCGTGTTGTCCATCCCTTCTCACATTGGGTCCCTGTTCATGTTGCCTCCAGGAAATGAAAGGCCACTAGAGTTGGCCCTCATACAGTCTAAAGGAACCCGCAGTTGGCCCTTTTCTCATACACTCTAAAGGAACCAATAGGATCTTCATTCCCTGGTCTGCCAAGTTTGCCTAATGGGAATGATAGTTGCTTTTTATTTTTATTACTACTTTTCCCTGCTAGAATCATTCAGAGACAATGACTGACTGAGGAAAACTTACTCCTTGCTCCTTTAATCGTAGAATCATGGAATGGCGTAGGTTGGAAGGAGACTTTAAAGCCCATCCCATTCCAACCCCAATTGTGTGAGCAGGGCTGCCACCCACCAGATCAGGCTGCCCGAAGCCCCATCCAACCTGGCCTTGAATGCCTCCAGGGATGGGGCATCCACAACTCTAGGCAGCCTGTTCCAGTGCCTCACCACACTCTGAGTAAGAAATTTCTTCCTGACACCTAACTGAAATCTCCCCTCATTGAGCTTAAAACCATTTCCCTTGTCCTATCACTATTAGACCATGTAAAAAGTCGGTCTTCCTCCTACTTGTAAGCTCCCCTCAAGTACTGGAAGGATGCGATGAGTTCTCTCCAAAGCCTTCTCTTCTCCAAGCTAAATATTTCATGTTTTTTTACTTTGCATTATATTTATTGAATTAGCTGTTACCACTTAAATCTAGAAGTAATTTTGGTCTTGGACACAGTTAGGGATCGAAGCAACCATTTTTGTATTACTTCATAATTAGTCTTAATAGACACAGCTTAAAAATGGGTAGGTCTGAGTATGAAATAACACTTCACCTCACGCATGAAAATGTCATTCTCAGTCTTCTGACTTTCTTGTTGGTGATATGACGAATGAAATCCTAGGCTGTCACTGTTACACAATTCCTTTGAAGCTTCAGCAAATTTCTCATGAGATCTTTTCAACTGTGAAGAAAATTTTCATCACACCTGGTATTTGGATTTTGGAGAGGCGTTTAGTATTTAAGCTGCACCCAGCATTTTTCATATATAGATATAAAAAGATAGCATGTAAGTAAACCTAATATTCTGTTATTACCCAAGAAACAGACACAGTGTGTACCTGTGAAAGCACTCATTTCTGAGGTGTATTTCAATCTTTATGCCTCATGATTGACCATGGGACAGGTTCTTGTCCCATCTTCTGTTCTGGATTTTTTACTGCTGAAGCTTACGAAGAAGCTCTTATCCTCAAAGGAGCTTCTCAGTTCTCTCTTCAGTCTTGCACAAAGGCTTGGCTATTGCTTCTATAACTAAGAGTTCCTGTGCAGACATGGAGCTTTCTAACTTGTGATGGAGAACAGAAGTGGAATTAGGTTGCGATGAAGTTTAATGCCTCAGTAAGAGGACCATGAACACTTGATGTTGTATTTCATGCTACTGAGACTATAAAACTAATCTGTTTGCAGTGCTCTTGTAGATAAATTGGTGTGTGTTTTGACGTGAAGACGTATCCAATTATTCTAGGTAATGCAGCAAAACTCATGCAAAACTTTTTGAATATAGGGTGAGAAAGTGTATTTGTGGGATGAGTCACTTTATTCTTTCCTACTATGGATGCATGTTGCCTACGTGTAAAGGCTGCATATTCTTCCTTTAATTTTGCATAATAACTACACAGTGCTTGAAAAATACATATTTTTCTCAAATGGTAAGATGTCTTAACGTAATGAATTCTGCTGCTGCTCTATGGATTGCTACATTTGTTCTGAGTTCCTGTCTCGCAAGGATTTGTATCTTTTGATAACTATTAAGATCTGAATGATGAAGTGATTCCTGTTTCTATCAATGACTTAGGTTGCCAAAAAGATTTAATTAGCTCTGTAAAATGTGATCGTCCTTCAGGAAATACTTGTAGCTTTTATTTACAGTGTTTAAGGTGTTTTCTGAATACCAAGTTGCATTTAATATGTTGAATTTTTTTTTTTAGTATGACATGAACCTTTTTTCATGGGGCTTCTATCTTAAAGCAATAAACTGAAAGTGGGCAGTCAACTTCTTTAAACAAAACAGAGGTTTTTTTGTACAGTATGTGGAATTTTCTTGGATTCCAAAGTACGTTTTGTGTGTTAGCACTGTGACTCAGCTTAGTTCTGCATTCACCTTACCAACCTGCTTTTGTGAAGGTGTATTCTGGGCAGGTAGGAGCAGCACTTGTTGGTAAAAGGAAGGTTTGCAAAACCAACTTGGGAATTAGTCATACAGTTGCTGAAATTGTCACAGCTGGAGACTTATTCTGACAGATCAGTGTCATAAGCTGTGTGCCTACTGACTCATCGTCACTAATTTTTCCACCAGTCTCTTTTGATTAAAGCTGCTTTGGAAGAGTAGTTAGAGCAAATGTTTAAAATGTAGCATAGGGAATATGCATGTTAAACACAGCAAGGCTGCTAGTGAAAATACTGCTAGCAGTACTGCGTTGTCTGTGGTGTGTGTGTATGCCAGTAGCAACCTTCTTTGTCCTGTTCAAGAAGTGCTTAGCACTTTTTTCTTATAAAGGCAAATAAAGGCAAAGTGAGAATAATTGGAATATGGTGGAGGTGCTACTATGATGCTTTTTGTACTAACAGGACCCTGTCACAGAGCTTGTGATGTAGGGCTGAAGCGTTCAGGAATGCTTTTAGCTGACCTGATCCTTCTCCTCTCCTCGTGAAGAGGCCGTGTATGATGGCATGAAAGTAACAGACGTAAGCCACCCCTAGTCAGGCAAAAGTGTTGAAGATGATTCTACAAAAATACAAACAGAATTTGTCTTGTCTTCTCAGTGTTTGTCCAACGTACTATTTTTAAAGGAGACATGAATGCATTGTTTGCATTCACGTAGCATCTGAGAAACTTGATTTGCCAAGCTATAGCTTGAAACTTTCTCGCTATAAGCTTGCGTTTCCTTGAAGATTGTGATAGCTGAGCCTTGGCAGCTGCTGTGGCATTAAATCAAGGTCTGTGGGGAAAAAAAAAAAAGCTTTATCAGCCATGACAGACAAGTATTTGTGGGATTTATTTAAATATTCCATCTTAAAACAATATCATTAAAATGTATTTACCTTTAGGCTGTATGTGGACTTGGTTTTCATTCATTTTCATACAATTTAAAGCAGATCCAGTTTGGCAGATATTATGTGCGGTCTGTCTGTGGTATTTAAGCAGTTTGAGCAGTGACTTCACATTTTTTCTGCAACTGTAAATTCTTCTACTGTTTATCACTAAATAAATGGAAGTCAGACCTTCGATTGAGATTATGTAAAATAAAATAGAAATGAAATAGACAGTTTTAGGTTACAGAGAGAGCCACGTTCTTGTACAATTTTGATTCTGTGCTTAGTTCCCCAAACTGTCTGTTTAAAATCAGGTTGTGTTCCTAAATGTCTGAAAATGTAACATTGGGGTGGGAACAAAATATTTTAAATTAACTGTTTGTTAAACCAAAAACCAACAAACAACTGTTTGTTTCAAAGAGCAATTTCTTGTTATAAATTGCTTTCAGTTCCCCCAAGACATGCTAATTAAATAATGTATGTTGAATCCTGTTTATGTGTGGCTGATTGAGATATGTTGAAAGCCCCACATAAGCATTGTTTTGCAGTTCATTAATGGTTAGTTAGTTTTAAAAAGAAATGTAAAGACAAAAACAACACAAAAATCAGTTGAGAGAGAGAATTTGTTTCTGTATATCAAGTAGGAAATTGAAGCAGTGAAGAACTTATCTGAATGCTTACTTTGTTTTTCATTGTTTATGCATGAATTTAGGCTACAGAAAGTGAAGCTGGTGATATGGATCTCAGTGGGTTGCCAGAGACAGCAGTGGATTCTGAGGATGATGATGATGAAGAAGACATTGAAAGGGCATCAGATCCTTTGATGAGTAGAGATATTGTCAGAGACTGCTTGGAGAAAGACCCAATAGACAGGACAGATGATGACATTGGTAAGTATTACAATGTAGTAAAATACAATCAATCTTGCTGTATTCCACCAAAAACAAAAAGAAGCACTTTTTCAATGTGAGGTTTTAATTTAGTTGTTGGCTTTTGTAGTTGGTATATGTAGTGTTTATTCTGTAAGTTGATTTATAAAGGACAGCGAATGAGTACAGCCAAAAAGGCAAAAAATCCTCACGATATAGGTGAAACCTACCAGTGCTGGCCTTCTAGGTTTCAGTGTTCAACTTTTACCTGATATCAGGACGGGTTTATGAAGTAAGCGTTGTTGCTTACTGGGAATTGTTAAAAACTTGACAAAGTTGACACTAGTGTCATCACTGGATTCTTATCACACACACACACACATATATATATATATATTTAATTCTTCCTTGTGATGTTGTCTCTTATTACCCATATGTATATATCTCTTAAACTTATGGGAGCCATAAGACCTTTACTTAAATGTGAATCTACTAAAATTAGTTTCCTATGTTAATGTACAGACTAATACATCAAAAGCAAAGTAATGCAGAATTGGAATTGTAATAATTACCATGTCTAATCTAATCTGTTTCACTGGCTCAGGGTTCTTTTTTTTTCTTTCATCGAAGTTTAACTAAATGATGATTAAGTTTAATTATGAAATGATTAAGTGACTAGAGCATCTCTTGTACGAGTAAAGGCTCTGAGGCGTGGGACTGTTCAGCCTGGAGAAGAGAAAGCTCAGAGGGATCTCATCTGCATGTACAAATACCTGTAGGAAGGGTAAAAAGAAGAGTAAGCCATACTCTTTTGAGTGGTGCCCAGTGCCAGGACAAGAGGCAATGGTCACAAATTGAAACATAGGAGGTGCTGTCTGACCACCAGGAAGCGCTTTTATGCTGTGCAGGTGGTCTACCCTAAGGAAACTTTTTGAATGCTCCAGGTGACGACCATGTACAACTTACTGTTAAGTCTACACTGGACACAGAAGGGATGGGCTTACCAATGAACTTGCTCAGTTTTGTGAAATTTCCTCTCTTAATGTCTCACTGTGTTTTATGTAGGCCTGTCATAGTCTTAATGGAGTTGTTGCTCTGGCTGGATGGAGAATTAGTTTCATTGGCTGTATCCAGAGCTCTCGATTACATTACAATTCTTCCATTATGCTGACTTGTACTTTGCAGGGTTTCTATTGATGATATGACCAGCTAGTCTGTGCCTACAAAATACCCAGTAATTACAACAGGCCACTGTACATGATTTATTAGCATACAGAAATGATTGTGCAGCATTTTAGCTTAAGTAGCCGTAGGCATCTTTCTGAAGAACTGTCTTTGCTGTGCTTTGTTGTTTTGACACGCACAACTCAGTGGGCTTTTTCTCCTTCAGAACAACTACTGGAATTCATGCACCAGTTGCCTGCTTTTGCCAACATGACAATGTCAGTGAGGAGGGAGCTGTGCGCTGTAATGGTGTTTGCAGTCGTGGAGAGAGCAGGAACTATTGTACTAAATGATGGGGAAGAGGTTGGTGGAAGTTACTTTTGACTCTTCTGTTATACCAGACATCCCAGATTCCACAGTATTAATATCCTGTTTTTTGACTATTTAAAAAAAAAAAAAAAAAAAAAAAACCATAACATAAGTCAATACCCTAAGTTGGAAAAAGGAGATGGTAAAGGATTTGTATTCATATTCATGCAGTTAGTGGTAACAGACATCCAGAGCTATGATAGTTAAAAGATCTTCCTTTAAGTTCTGCCACTCCCAAAAATGAAGTACGACACAGTAGAATAATTGTTCTGTCAACTTTTATAGGGAGTCTGGCCTATGTGTTATTGGATTTATATACTATACAGAAGAAATAGAAATGAAGTAAGCAATGAAGTAAAAAACACCCTTCTCCCCTTTATTGAATCAGATGCTTCTTGCCATACTATTGAGGTAATGAGATAGTGATTCTCATTTAGGTTCTCACTTTGGTGACAAGCGCATGACCTGGATTTTTCTTTTGCGATCTCATTTGCATTATCTGTTCTGCAGGTACTAATTAATAGATACAAACTGGACTTCACATTGAGTTGAAGTGTTTGGAAAATAAGTCCTATTTCTGACTACAATTGGCAGGGCTAGATCATGAAGGGCATTTATTATGATTTGTCAGTTTTAAGTAGAAAATTGCAGGCTTATTCCTAAAACCCAGCTGGTTTGGATGAAAAGGAAAGAAGAGGAGAGAAGTAGGAGGCAACAGTTGCTCACATTCCCCAAATGGGTTCAAGCTGCTGGCAGCTGCAAGTGTTCTCCTACCCACATCATCAGGAATAGACTTCAGATCTGCTTTGAAAGGAGTCTGTGCTTCCAACAGGTTAAGAGAGTTCATCATGGAATAGATTGTGCTTCAGAGGGAAGAAAGAATATATAAATAGGGGGAAAATGAAATATATAATCTTGGAATTTATTTGTTAAATAAATGCTGTATGTTGTTAAAAATTATTGTTAGAAGGTTGAAATCTCACACAGATGAAAGATACTATTTCCATGCAGTGAAGAGCTTTACTCTTTTGCTTTACCTACCACACATAAAATCTGAAACTGGCCTGAAACTGATTTGAAACTATACTTCATAAAATAGCAACAAAAAATGTGATAGGAATAAAGGTGTAAGCATCTACTTATGGTGTATTCCTAGGAAGAAAGATGAATTTTCTTATAGATAGTATCAGAAGGTCATTGACCTCAAGGGATGTAAATGCTTTGACTTGCCAGCCTCAACAAACCAGAGGCTCCTTTTTTATTTTCTTCTTTTCACAAGGAATTGAGCATCACTTGAGCTAGCATCTCAATTTAGATTCTAATAAAAAAGTTAGCTCCAAAGTCTTCTCTTCAATGCTTGCATAGTTTAACATTCTATTAGAATCCTTGATTAATGGATGTTTGAAATCCTAAGTTCTGGCAATGAGTTAATAAATATAATAACAAAGTAATGTGAACTGAAGAAAAAGGAAAAATAATCAAGTCTCTGAAATGAGGAGATAGAAGTAAGCTGCTTTTCCCTGAATAATGCATTTGCACAAATTGCAGTCCAAGTATATATGTAAGTGATTAAAATCTAATAAGCAATGATAGGAGACCTTGATTTTCATCAGAAAACTTTACACTGAATACAAGCTAATTTAGAGAGTAACGGCATAAATGATTTTTGTGCAATTAGCAGTGCTTATATGGAAAGCCCCTTATTTTCAAATTTGTTAGGTGTACTTAACTTGTGTGTGCAGCAATAACATAACATGATGTAAATGTTTTGATGTCAATACAAACTACTGCAAAATTACCAGTTCACATTGGAGTGGCTTGAGAAGGAGGAGCTTGGGGCTGCTGCTTGACAAAATATGTGGCAGGAACACAGTTCCTTTGTAAGAGACTGGAAGAGAATGTGTAGATATGTCTCTACGCCATCGGCAGAAAGTGTGCAGGGGAACTCCTCCATCTTTACGATGCGACCAAGTTCCACCAATCAAAAGCCCTGGTCAAACTGCACAGCCTTGGCCCTCTGCATGTGTGCCCGGGCCCGAGTCACGCAAAGGACTCTTGAGACCACCCTGGAGACAGTACTGGGCATGCGCCCCATCGCCGAGTGGGAGGCGGGGCTCTGCAGAGTGATTCCAAGACCTCGTGGACTCTTCAGCGACGCGGCGCTATAGAAGGCGCCACCAGCAGGGGGCGCGCCGAGCACCACCGCGAGAGGGGAAGGCGCCATCCCTCCCCCCAGTCGGCCTGCCCCAATGCCCTTGGTAGCTCTGGTGGCCAGCTTTCCCGTTCGTTCCCCGTTCTCTCTCTCGTTGCGAACTCGCTGTCGGGCAGATAAAGTGGTCTGGCGCTTGACTCCATTTTGTCTTGATTCTGTTGCCAAGAATAAGAGAACCAAGTCACGAAAAAGTGACACTGGATCGTGACAGCCTTTCATCTGTATCCTTCGTCATCCAGTTTCTTTTCCCTGCTCACTGTTAGAAGAACACCGCTCAGCATGTATGGGTGGCCAGAAACACATGCACTATTAGGACAGGAGAAGGTTCAGGAATCTATGCGGTTAGTCCGACTTGCGATTGATCGTATTCTGCAGGAGTTACAAAAGCAAACAGAATCTCAGACTCAGATAGTGGCTGCTTTGGCGCCACTCCAGGCTTCGGTCGCGTCAGCCACCTCGGGCAGGGGACGAAGAAATAACACTAACT
>JAOWBO010000070.1:22265703-22289433 GCA_028564985.1 Crax fasciolata
AATGAGTTTTATCTGACACTTGGAGATAGCAGGGGATAGAGAAGTATTATCTATAACTCATGGTGCTTTTCTTTTTTTGTAGAAAATGGGTGGACATTTGAGGCTGTTAAATATTGCTTGTGCTGCTAAAGCAAAACGAAGGTTGATAACCTTAACAAAGCCATCTCGAGAAGCCCCTTTGCCTTTTATCTTGCTGGGAGGGTCAGAAAAGGGGTTTGGAATCTTTGTTGACAGCGTAGATTTTGGTAGCAAAGCTACAGAAGCGGGCTTGAAACGTGGAGACCAGGTATGTATTTTCCTTTTATGCTTTTCCTATATGCTTTTTCCTTTTTTAGGAATTTTCCTAAAAAATTAAAATTAGTATTTTCCTATATGCTTTTTTCTTTTTTACCCCCTTCTCTTCACTAAATGAGAATAACACTGTCTCTTTGAATTTTTAGATACTGGAAGTGAATGGTCAAAACTTTGAAAACGTTCAGCTGTCAAAAGCCATGGAAATCCTTAGAAATAACACTCATCTGTCTATCACTGTGAAAACCAATTTATTTGGTAAGTTTGCATGCGTTTTTTGTTCCAACTTGTTCTAATTTAGACGGTGTCTTTAGTTTTGTACAGGAGAAGTTTGGAAATAGTTTAAAATAAGGTTTAAAATAACTGCTTGAAATACTTCAGAGTGGAAATAATAGGAAGAGGAGCTTTGCACATCTTAAAGCATTTGAGTTCAAAACTGCAGAGAAAGATTTACGACTGAGGTTGTGTATGAAGTCACTCTCACAAGGAAATACGTTTGGATTAAGAGGAGAGAACTGAAGTGACCATTTGGCTTGAAGTTATAAAACATTCACGCTTATAATATTTAGTCCCTTCTCGAGAAATAAAACTTTTCTGGAAGTTCAGTTGTTTAGTGGTCTTAACATGTCAGCAGTAGTTCCTCATAATTTTTCAGTCTGTGCCTTATGATGAGTGCAACGAGGTTAATAAAAACTTTCTTGCCAGCCAGACAACAAGAATTTCACTGCACTCCAAATCTATTTTCTCCATTTCTTTAATGAGTACCAAAGCAGTCCTGAAGGAGTCTTTAAGCAGCTCAGGACCTCAGTTAAGAAATAGTTTGTGGAGTTTTTTGGATTTTTTTTTTTTTTACCACCGGATACTTGGATTATTCATATAATAAATATATCACTTGGATTATTTATAATTCAGTGATGTGTTCCCTAAGCCTCTCTTTCAGGATGAGGTTCTTAATTGTAAATAAGTAGGGCGGAATATTTCCACAGGTTGTCACTGCACTAATTAATTGATGGTTAAACATGCATAGTCTATCTCCAAAAGACATTTGTCAAATCTACTTCCTGGGGATTTTCTCTTCACTTGGCAATAAAGATTTCAATTATTTATAATAACCAAAACATTTACTAATGTATCTGTATGTGCTTATTTAGCAGTATGTGCTTGCATCTATGTGTTCTTTGCAACAATCTCTGGATTTTTTTTAGTTATGTGTGTTGCTTTAGTCTTAAGACTGAGTCTGATATCTTAAGTTGTGCTTTCAAAGTTTTTAATCTTGTTGCTCCACTCCAAATACTGAAATCAAATCACAGTAGAGTATCAAAACAGCTATTTCCTATATATTGCATGCAATATTCCTTATCAACAATTCTCAGAAGGAGGTTCCTATTTCTTAACAGCATTTTCATATATATATATATATATATATATAGTATCTAATTTGTCTCTCTAGCCCCCAGCTCCTTTTCTATAATACAGTTATTGGCTCTTCTTTGCTTTTCTTTCATTCATATTTGAAGCATTTGAGGTTCCTTGGTAATTGGTTGTGTACCTCTGGAGGAAGGGATGAATATTAAGGACAAAAATAAATACATCAGAGTAAAAACCTTGCCTTGAATACTCATTCTTAGCTGCTTTACCATGTTTCCCACTTTTTCTGCAATTCCTTATTTTTAATCATCAATTTCACAGAAAATAGCATAGAAACAATGATATCTTCCTTAGCTTTTTTTCTTTTCTTTTGTTTATTTAGCATAGACTTGTTCAGTAAGTACCAGCTGGCTGACATGGATTTTTTTCTTAGCTTATCTTCTCAAAATCTCTACTGACCTAAGCTCTTGGATTGAATCTTCTTTTTCATACTCACTCCCTTTGTTAAAATGCCTTCCTATTTTATGATGGTTTTCTTCAAAGATATTCCACTTCTAAGCTGTTAAGAATACAAAGGGCTACTCTTCTTCCAAAAATGAAAATCCTTCTTCAACACACTTCAAAAACTCATTGGGCTGTTTCTGTACAAACAAGTTATTCTTTGCAAAGATATGTAAATAATTAAATTCTCCCTTATGTCAAGAATGTATACACAAGACTGCATGTATCACTAATGCTTCATGTGTTCTCTACTAGACCTAGAGAAGTGGCTTTCTGTTTTGTTCAGAAACATTCAAAAAGCCCTTTTTTTTTTTGCTTCCTAGGAGGCATTTGTGCATACCCTTTATCCTTGTACCTGGCCTCCAGTGTTCATCTTGCAGTTTCTCCTAGTGTGGGTTCATATGTTTGAGAAGTACATTTGTCATTACAAATGGACAGACTTTATTTCCTATTTATCTATGGATACTTAACCTCTTGCTCCAAATGTGTGGTTTGATCTCCAGATCGGTTTTGTTTGCACTTAAATCTATTGACATTTTTGTGAACTTTAGAGTTGTGGTAGAAGAACTGATTCACAAAGTCATTAGGTATTTCTGCCTCACAGGTGACTTTTCTAGAGAGCTGTGGGGAGACAGTTGGAAGCAGTATAAGTTTGGCCTTTTGACTTCATAATTTTGCCATACTCAGTCTGTCAGCCTTCTAAGATTTCAGATTTTCTTGTACATTTGGCAGATGGACGCAACAGCCCTATCAAACATCCAAGATGGCAGAGAATTCTCGTAGTTTCTCATTTTTTTAATGACATTGTTGGTTTCCCCTCTGATTTCTGCCTTTGTTGTTGTTGCTCATTATTGTCTGTCTCTGAGCTTTGATTGCTGGCCATCAGTTTAAAACTTTTCTTTGCAGTTAATTATCTTCTCTGATTTTTTGTGTGCTCTTTTTGTTATGTATGCTACTGTCATGCAGAACTCTATGTCCTCAGACTGAAAAGGCAAACTCCTTCTGCTGACACTGTCCAAGCAACCATTTTTTCAGATTTTCAAGCTGAGCTCATTTACTGATTTTCCTAATTTTTACTACAGAACATTGACGTCCTTATTAAAATCTGAAAATTTAGTTTTATTTCTAAATTCAGTTGATGCTTGAATTAACAGAATGTGCTAGGTAGTTTTTTCTGAAGATTAATATTAAACTGGTCAGGTGTACACAGTTTTCTTTTATGTTTTTGTTCTTCTTTCATCCCTTTTCTCTTGTGCAGTTTTTAAGGAACTTTTAACACGATTGTCAGAGGAAAAAAGAAATGGTGCTCCCCACCTGCCTAAAATTGGTGACATTAAAAAGGCGAGCCGTTATTCCATCCCAGATCTTGCTGTTGATGTGGAACAGGTAATAGGATTAGAGAAAGTAAATAAGAAAAGTAAAGCCAACACAGTTGGGGGAAGAAATAAATTAAAGAAGATACTTGACAAGACTCGAATCAGCATTCTGCCTCAAAAACCATACAAGTGAGTTTTCCAATTTCTTCTTAAGTATTTGCTTTGTCTTTCTTTTTAATAACTTCTCATAATGCTTACGATTTGTTGTGATGCTTTTATTTTATAATGCAAAACACTTTTATATCTTCAATATACTGGCAAATACTGTTGGAATACTTGAATGGACGTAGACTCCTAACAATGCAGTTGGTGATGTCAATATGAATGTATTTAGTTCTTATAGATACAGCAATGGCATAAATACTTTATCATTTACTGTTTTCTTTTAAGATGACTGTTAATTGGGGGCGTCCCAGGCAGTTAATTTTAGAGTAACTCAGGAAGCAGGTTTGCTTGCAAATTGCTGATAGATTGAAATTAATACTCGTATACACGATCCAGTGGTCTTGAAGAACTTATGTGCTGCCATCAAGGAGACCGAGGTTAAAATTCTAACTTGGGTTCTTTAATAGAGCGGAGTATTTTTTGAGAAAGCTAAATATTTTGTTGAATATCTCTTATTTTATGAAGACGTTTCGGAAAGAGAGCTCTGATGAGGATTGTTGGAAACAGTGAGTTTTCTATGTTTTTTATGGGAATCTAGTTCTTGTCCTAGACAAATGGCATCAAGGGGAGAAACGTGGAAATGGCAAAGCTGAATTGTAGGGGGCAGTTGATGTGTAGTAAATGTTTTCTCCTGTATTTTTCCTTTTCTGCATGCTATTGAGAAAATCTTCTGTGTAAATTCATGGAGATGACACTTGTGTTGAAAATCCAGGTTCTTGTCCTGCTGTTACTTCCAGAAAAAACAGTTGGACTGATGTTAGGTATTCCTGTTCAAAAAACGATTGTTCTTCTGAAACATGTTGTTCTGAAACAACAGGATAAATGGAATGTTACTAGTGTAAAGGTTAGAGAAATATAAATGGTTATATTGAATTAATGAATATTTCTAAAACTGAGTCAGATTTCAGTAGAAGAGAATCTGTAAATCCTCGTTTTGTGCTGTTTGTCTGTAGAATGTTCTCTTATTTCACCAGTCTTAGATTTTTGTTCCTGTGATGAGCCATACATACTGTTGGATGTGATTTTTGCATTGTTCACCATGATTCATAGCTTTTGCGTAAAGTTCTTGCTGGTTTTCACACTTTTTTTTTTGTTCGTGCATTTTTTCTGTTCAGGGACATCTTTGGGTAAGAGTCAGAAAAACAGTACACTTGGCCTATTTTATTTTCCTTTTGCTAGCTTTACTTCATGTTATACATAGCAATTTGTCTGCAAAATCTGTTGTCATTCACCTGTTTGTCTGCACAGTTCTGCATAGAGATGTGTAGCTGTGGACTAGCTTGCTTGTTCTTTCTTTTCCTGCTCTGTAGAAACTTGTAGCTCGTTCTTCCTAACAGTGAATGGTGTTGCGTAGATGAAGAGACTTATTCTCCTGTGTTTTTAAAACCAAAAATTGAGAGGGATGAAAAAGCTGATTAAAGTGGGTATTTAAAGACTTCATGAGTCAGCCAGCCAGCTGGTGAGGTGAAACTGTCCACCCCGTCTTGAAGGTGAAGGCAGCTTGTGTTTTCAGTGTCTCTAGAACGTAGCCAAATCAACTCAGTCTCAGCTAGAATGAGGTAACTTAACAGCTTCATGAGACATGAAACCAGTTGAAAAGACAAATCATTTTGAGCAGGAGATAATACCTTCCTTCAGTCTTGCTTTTTATTCTGGTCATGTTGAGTAACTTCTCAAATGGAGGAAATAGCACCTTTTCCTCTGGGGCCACTGGAAAATCTCACAGCTGCTACTCGAGCTCCTTGGTTTCAGCACTTGTCACCGCTTCTCAATCAGAAGTGGTTTTGCTTCAAATAAGGATTAACAACCAGCACCCCTCCAGCTCTAGCAGAGCTCTGCCTGGTCGATAGCGCAGCACCCCAGATGAATAGGAAGCCCCCCTCTCTCTCCTCTGTTTGCAGCCCTTCAGTGGGATGCACAGCACGCTGTGTTGAAGCAAGAAGCATTTGGACACTTCTGCCATTCCACTATCCATTCTCCCGCATTTGTCATTCAGCACGAAAGTCGTTTCTTAGTTAATGCTATCTCTGCTTGGCAAATGTTACAGAAAGTAACAGAAATGCCTTTCCTTTAAAACCACAATTTCCTTTCACCCACAAAATAAAATATTTTCCCTAGTGATGACGGCAGCTGGTCTTTGTGGGACCTGGGAGTCTTCTAGTGCTGCTATTTATAGCCAAAATTTCTGGGGTTCGTTTCCTGTTTGCATAACTTGAAATCAGACATGGGGAGTGTTCTGTGTTTTAAAAACAGAGTAAACTGAGCTAATTACTTTCCAGCTTACTACACGAATACTTTACAGAGAAGCTAGAAGTTCAGAAACATTTATTTTTTTTTAAACCTGATGTTTGTCAGTTGATCCACTTTAGTGAAGCTGTTTCAGTTATGACGCACGGGATAGGTGCAGTGAAGCATGATAACATTATGTAACAGTGACAGACCCAAAAAGGAATATATGATGTAATGGAGGCGACTTAATGCAAGCGAGGGGGGGTATATTGTCTTCATTTGCCTCGAATTTAGAGAAAATACCAGTGTTAACACTTCTGTGAAATATACTGCATAGTTTTTTGTAATCACCAGAAAGCATTTGGAGGTGCTAGGGCTTTGTTTGTTTGTTTGTGTGTTTTTTATGCGTGTGCAGAGAGCAGTTTCTACTTGAAAGACAAAGCTTCAATGGCTGGGAATGCTTTTTAGCAGCAGCAGCAGACTTGTTCACTTGTGGCTTGATGTGGAAGTGCTGTGCTGTGTTGGCGATCACTGCTTGTCACAGTATTTTGTGGTTTATGTGGAAGTACAGAAATACAGATGTTGGATTCTCTCAGAGTCAGAAGTTAAGCTGGATCTGAACAACTCTTTGTTGGTGGATATGAATGTTTCTCTCTCTTGAATCTCATGCCACTTTCTAAGATATTCTGGTAATACCAGGTTATCTTGCTCTTTTAAAAAACAAACAAAAGCCCAAAACAGCAAAAACCTACACAGACACCCACCCATCCCAAGCCCTTTTCACGTGGCTTTGCCTTCTGCAAAGCAGCAACTGTGTCTGTGTAATTCACGTTGTGCTGTACGTGCCCAGGTACTCTTGGAGCTTCCTAGAGCACTGTTCAGTTGATAGCACTTAAAGAAGTAGTGCAGGCACGTACTGGGCAAAGTGATCCACAAAAGGATGCTTGTGCTGTAACAGCTCTACAGGGATAATTATCAGGCCCTTAATTAGTTCTGTGTAGGCTTTCTGAGGATGGCTAGAATACTAGAAAAGAGCCCAAGTGCCCCCAAATGAGGGTACAAATGGCCATTTGTGTTGCGTCATGTAATTTAGCAGCTTGACATTGATTTCATTGCAAACTGCTGCAGCCCTCAGTTTTGGTCCGTGCTTTATTTCCATACACAGGTACAGATTTAGATGTTAGTTTTTTAAACAGACTTTGCCTATAATGGCTGAATTTTAAGTCATTTTCTATAGTGGCTGGATGTCAGCATTTCACGCACTCATGGTATTTTGTTAAGGCTGTGCAGCTATATACTTATGGAAGGGATCCGTGCCTGGCTGCTCAACTCCACCTCCTGTAGTGGTCGCTCTGCTTCACTTGCTAGTTGTGAACTCAGAAGCAATGAGCAGACAGTGCCTGCTGCAATATGATGATAGCTCTGTCTCTGATCCATCTAGCACTACAAACCTTTGGGACCCTGCCTTTCACAATTTAACAGACAAAAGCTTTCACCTTCATCACAGAATACTTTATTTGCAGCTGTTAGGCACTTGGGAGGGGATACCAATAGCACCCAACTGTGGATACGTACCATAGCCTTCCAAGTCAGCTGGCATCATTTCCATTGCATGGAGTCGAGAGGAACTCTGAGGAGGTGATACAGGGTAGGAAGGCTAAAATGGATGAGCCCAACAATCCTCTGTTATCTACCTGTTAGGAGGTCTTAGCATGCTGTGTGGTTACAGTAAGTCCCAAAGTACTGTTGCAAATCCTATCTGTGGTGAGGTGAAAGATCTGTGAAATTCAGTTGTTGAGGGTGACATTGCGAGGACAGCAATACTAGTCTAAGTCAGGGTGATGCAAGAATGGTGATGTATGTACCACCTTTTGTATTAAGATCTTGGCCCCTCTGAAAAAATCATCAAAAAATGACAAGCGTAGCAGCTCGTCCGAGCTGAGCAGTGAGCATAAGGATCTTCTGTCAGCAGGAACAGGCAGGTCTGATCAAGGTGAGCAGACATCTAGGTGCTGTTGACAAAGCTAGACAGCAAGTAGTGTTATCTGGAGAGTATTAACTTATAAATAGTAATTCCTCTAAGTGTGGAAAATGTAGTGCTATAAACACTGTTGTGTCCTTCTGCTGTAGCTCAATCTCTGGATGATTGCAAGTGCTAAGTTTGTTTCTTTCTGGATGCAGTGACATTGGAATTGGCCAGTCTCAGGATGACAGCATTGTAGGACTGAGACAAACGAAGCACATTCCTCCTGCTTTACCTGTCAGTGGAACCCTGTCATCCAGTAATCCTGACCTGCTGCAGTCTCATCACCGCATCTTGGACTTCAATACGACTCCAGGTAAGGATCTCTTTTTGTTCTTTATGATATATTTTTTTAAAATATTTTATTCTGAACTTTCAGAGTCTGAAGTACATGTGAAGTTTTCATTAGCTGTGGACTGTCACCCCCGTTAGTTAGGATTTATTATATTCCTCCATTATACTTTGCCCAGATGTATATAGGTGGATGTTTTTGAAGTTTATTTGATACAGAGTGCCTCTGACTGGTGGAATACTGCAGGCCAGTGAAAACTTGTTTTGCTTGGTGTTACACAACCTGCTATGATAGATCAGTCCTTACAAGACCGAAGTATTTTTCAGATGGCATGGGAGATCATAAGGTTACAATAAAGTAAAAGGGCACGCTTAGTGTGTTTCATTCTCTTTCAGAACAGACCTCTTACATAATCTTGTAAGGGATAAAGTTTCAGAGTTGCCTGTTAGTCACACTGTGCTGCAAAAGAGTCTACAGCTGAGTGCTGAATGTTTTGCTTGTAGCGATTTAAAATCCATTCTGAAATAATAAAAAAAATAAACGGGGAAAAAAACCAAGCCAATACATATTTAGTACAGAGGAACAAATCACGATGGGGGAATGAGGGTGAAAAAGGAAGAGAAGGTGATAACCTGGAGAGCCTTATCATATGAGAAGGGCTTAGCTGCAGCTCCTGGGGAGCTGGGATTTGGGCTCTAATCTGTCTGCAGAAAAGTTCTTACAGAATGAAGCCTTCTCCCTGTTAGCTATCTAGTTGTTTATTGTTAAAATGTATCTGCTGGAGGAGGATATATGGTGATGGCAGCTGCACAGATACCTAGTTATTTTAGTCTAGTATTTTAGAGTATTTCTCAAAAGTAGAACCAAAAATTCCATGCCCTCTAAGTGAGGGATTTCAAACGTTACCTAGAAGGACATTGCTATTTTAACCCTTGAAACTGTGATACCAAGCATCACTCCGTATAATTTGGGGGGCACTAGAGCAGACTACAAGAAAGTTGTGTCGTGGGTTTTTTGTTGCTGTTGGGTTTTTTTGTTTGCTTGTTTTTGTCCCAGTGTCTAAGGTTGCTTCTAGGAGAGTGGGTAGGTCAATTTACTTTTTAATCTAACAAGTAGTGTCCACCACATTGGAGGTCTTTCATCAGTAAGGACCTAACTATTTAGTGGGTGCTATAACTACGAATGTGTTGAAAATCCATTCTCTAGCTTGCCTCTTTCCTAGACTGGCCAGTTTCCATCACGTGCCAAGCACAGCGAATGGCTCGCTTCCAGAGCTGTGGGGAACGCTGTCTCAGAGCTCAAGCAAATCCCATTTTATTTATTTGTTTGCACTTAGAACTCACTCAAATGCAAACGTACTGAATATTTTTCAAGTACTTTGCAGCTGTAATTTTTTCTTGCGTGAGATGTAGGGGAAAGGGAGGTCTGAAGTCAAAAGCACGTACCTTAAGGACTTCAGAGATAGTGTAGATAAGTGTTGAATTATACCACTGTATACTTTAAGACAGGGAAAAATTAAAACCTACAATTTCAATTTATTTTATTACCTTGGACTAAATTAGAGATGAAGATAGAGGCAGCTTGCAAGAAGTGGAATGCACTGGAGAAGAAAGAGAACAGAATGGCCATCCTTTGAGGCTTTGGGCGATATCCCTCAGGACAGAAAATAACTTGTTGTTTTGGAAGGGTAGTCTTCGAGGAGAAAACGAGGACTTTTTTTTAAGCTTGAAATCTGCAAGAAAGGAAACATTTTAGCTTCTCTTCTGATTTGTGCAGACTCAAATATACTTGCAAAGGTTTATTTTTAAACATTCAAACAGTCAATAACACTTTGATCTTTCTTCTCTCGTGCTGTCTTTGCTATTTGATTGGAAGTCAAAATAATATAGTAACGATGAGCTGTCAGCCACTGGTACTTTTTTCCCCCTGTAAGCATTCTAAGGGACTAGGTACCTATCATAAAGCATTGCTTTCTTCTGTCTGCCGCTCCTGTTTCCTTTTCTGAAAAGGAGTGAAGGGGCTGATTGCAATTCGAGTTCTGTTCTGCTTTAAAACTGCTGTGCTGAATTACTTTCCAACATTGCTGTATCTGTAATCATATCAATTCCTAGTAGACTTCTCTATATTCTGTGTAGTGTCTTTGCTACCAGCTCTGACAGGTACACATCCTGAGAAATTTGATGCTAAAATACAGTGCAAAGATGATACTACCGTTCTCTGTGTTTCTTCGTATTAACTTCAGTGATCTAGCAGAACAGGTGATTTTCTCCTTACACAAAATACTTGCTTCTTGTGAGTATTGAGTTCCCACAATTGTGTGCAATAGCTTCCTGTCTTCACAGCATTCTTTGAGTAGCAAGTATTTCTGTAACAGCAAGACTCAATAGGATCTAGAGAGCATTCTAATTTTTGCTAACTTATTTGAATGGCTCTCTCTTCGGCATCTGCCTTCCCTGTGATGTCAAAATATGTTGAAATGACTTCAGGCCCTGCTCTGTGTCTCTCTCCAACTAATTGCTGAAGACAGACAGGTCAATGATGAGTTCGTGATGATAGGCAAAATTGACTTGCTACTTGTAAAAGGTGTTGTACGTTTGACTCAATTACTTGGAAATGGCTGAAAATTGGCCCATACTGATGCACGTTGTGTGTAAATTATAATGTAATCACTCTGTGCTTGAGTATTAGTGCTTCTTAAGTTGCAAAAATGTTACTGTGAAATTGAAAGCTTTGGGCTCAGTTCCATGTAATTTATAAACGAGAATATTTAGGCCTATACATCCTTTGTGGCGTGTAAACCAATACATATCAGAGGGATGTATTGCTTTCCAAATAATGAATTTAGAGACATGGGGTGGCAGTGGGAAGGCATGAATTTTTGTTGGTTTCTCATAAGGTTTTTGTTCTTGAATATATCATTTGATAGCAACTTAAATATATGTTATGCCCATCCAGATCTCTTTTCCAGAAGTCATCAAACAAGGCCATGGTTCTATGAAAGTGAATGTTTTCATCTATTTTCTTTCAGTAGCTGTTATTTTTTCCAGTATCTGTTAAAATAAATATCACCTGTGGCTGTAAATTCAGAAGGCTTTATATTTTCTTGTTCATGTGACCTTTATGATCTTCAAAAAAAAGTTTTAATCCGAGAAAGAACAAATAGCCAGATGTCATACCATACAATACTAGAAAAGGTTATTTGTGATAAAGAGAAAAAAATTGAATTAAATAAATTGAAAGTACTTTGTCTTGTCAATTAAAACCCTAAAAAAGAAACCACTGGATAGCAGTTTTCTTTTTGTAATACAGTGATAACAATCAAGAAACTTCAGTTGATTAATGGGTCTAGATTTCAAACTGTTAACGAGGTTATGGAAATACCAAATATAGCACTGGGAGTTAGGCTGATAATTCCCTAGGTTTCCTGAAAACAGCCTTGGTGTACGTGTTCACTTCAGGGCTTGTCATCAATCATTTGATGAAACAATAATATTTGGAATCCAAATACTTAGAAAATTTTTCTTTGACTGGTTTAGTTCTTCGCTCAAATATTGGCACAGAAAGTAGATTTTCAATCAATTGCACATTTGATACGATGAGTTAAATATTTCGGGGATAGAGACTTTTTGGTAGTTAAGCACTTGTATGCATTAATGCTACTGCAGCTCATTTGGACGTAGCTGGCTGTTACACACGCATCTTCTAGCTACTTACACCCTCCCGCTGTTACACACGCATCTTCTAGCTACTTACACCCTCCCATGTCTTAGAGTCATAGAGTCCTTAGAGTTGGAAGGGGCCTTTAAAGGTCATCTAGTCCAACTCCCCTGCTATGTACAGGGACATCTATGGTCTTCCTTCTGCGTACAACACTGTAGCTGGGTGTCTCACTTGGATAAATAGGTCTGTATTTTCTTGAAAGCATCTTTAGGAATGTTGACATTCCTCTTGCTTAATTTGCTCATATTTCAGTACACAGAGTGAGTGGTGTTGTGATGGTCCTCGATTTTTCTCAGACTTGAATGGAATTCACCAGCACTCAACACGTGTGAAGATCAGGCTGCCTGCTAGCTTATCTGTCCATGCTTTGGAAATGTTTGCATGTTTTTGTAGCTTTTCCCTTTGATAGCCTTATGTTCCTGAATGTTTATAGAGCTTAAGAACCACTGACAAAAATCCTTGGTCCATAGGGATTGGAGAGGTGAAATTGTCATACTGAAGGAAAGAGAAACAGCATTAGTAATTGCATTCAATGTGACTGATGTTGCTTGTTCTTATGCTGTTATTTTTTTTTCCTGCATTACTGAATTGCATACCTTGCATGTAACTTTCTTTCAGACTTACCAGATCAAGTTCTGAGGGTTTTCAAGGCAGATCAGCAAAGTCGCTACATCATGATCAGTAAGGACACAACAGCAAAAGAAGTGGTTGTCCAGGCCATCAGGGAATTTGCTCTCACTGCAACCCCGGATGCATATTCGCTATGTGAAGTCTCTGTCACACCTGAGGGTGTAATCAAACAAAGGAGGCTTCCTGATCAGTTATCCAAGCTTGCTGACAGGATACAGCTCAGTGGCAGGTGAGACTAGAGGCTAAGCTAAAGCTGGCTGCGTTAGTTTATTAAGTAAGAATCTTGTTAATAGAAGCATTATTTAATTTCTGAAATTCTGTTTCTTTACAAGGTATCGCCTCTTATGCAACTTGTAATTAATGTTGAAGCCTGTTAAAATTCAATTTATTCTGATTACAGCTGGTCGTGAATTTTCTCTGGTATTTGACTATGCTGCATCAACTCTGTTTTGGAATTTTGTTTTTACAGGTATTACCTGAAGAACAACATGGAAACGGAAACTCTGTGTTCAGATGAAGATGCTCAAGAGTTGCTAAGAGAGAGTCAGATTTCCCTCCTACAGCTCAGTACTGTTGAGGTGGCTACCCAGCTCTCCATGAGAAACTTTGAGCTATTCCGTAATATCGAACCCACAGAATACATAGATGACTTGTTTAAACTCAAATCGAAAACAGGTTGCACTAATCTAAAGAAGTTTGAAGAAGTGATAAATCAAGAAACTTTCTGGGTTGCTTCTGAGATTCTAAGAGAAACCAACCAGCTGAAAAGGATGAAGATCATCAAGCATTTCATTAAGATAGCCCTACACTGCAGAGAATGCAAGAATTTCAACTCCATGTTTGCTATCATCAGGTATTGGACCTCACTTTTAATTCTGAGTAAAAAGAAAAGCCATACTTAGGTCAGTTTAAAAAACAGTATTAAACAGATTCATACTGCAAACATCAGCACTTGACACTCGAATAAGGAAGGTATTTTCCTGTAATCTGAACTTGACACTGAAATGTTAGCTGAAATATTATTAGGAATGCTACTATTTGTGTGTGTATTGGTCAAGACAGTGGGGCTAGAGGCATTGTGAGCATGACACTGTAGAAGCTGCCACACTTACCTAAAAACAGAGACCAAAAGAGACAGCAGGTATATGAAGAATGATGTCATGAATCAATGGGTTATTTTTCCAAAGGGAACTCATTTTATAGAGTTGCCAGTATCTTGAATTCATTAAGCCGTGATATGTTGACTGTGGTTTTCTTTCTATTAGCAATTTCTTGGATGAAGCTTGGATAATAGTCTATAACAGATTGCAACGCTGCATAATAAGCTGCAAACAGGTCTTTTAATAAGGACAAAAAAGTACTGAAAATCTCAAACAAAACGTTTCTTAGTAGTACTGTAGTACAGTTAAAAAAAAAAAAACTTGAAAATTCTTTTTTGTTTATACATGCTTTCAAAACATTCACATTTCCTTTGGATTCTCTCATGTTATGCAGAAAGAAAAAAAATAAATACTGCCTCTTATGAAAATGCATGGGTAAGCTGCATTACAAATGGCAATTCTATTCTCTGGCAAAAGCTCTGTCCACGCTGAATCAACAGACTGACTGTGACACTTTTTCTGAAGATGACTGGATCTGAATACTGTCCAACCAAACATGGCAAACTCCAAAGTCAGGGGTCCATGTTAATAACCAGTCAGCATCTGAGACACAAAATGCTACAGATTTAGCTCAGCTGTTTCAGCATACCTCAATAAGAAATAAAAGCAGCGTGCCTACTAGCAAGAAATTGAGTGAGGAAAAGTTTCTAGATGCCAAATTTTTCAGTAGTTAGAAATTACTAGCAAAACATGCTAGCCACTGTATAAGGCACTGTCTTTGCCAATATCATTAAGGGGAGGAAAAAACTTCTTTGTATCAGCTTTAGAAAAGCCTCGAATATATGGGCTGTTATAACAACGTGACCTAGATGCAGCAAAGTCGGATGGGTTATTGCAGCAAGAAGGTGGGTCGCTGTGCTGTGCTGTCACCACCTACATGTGATGTAGATAGTTTTTTTTTCTGCCGGTCTGGGAATCTGGAAATAACTGATCCTGAGATACTCCTATATCATGACATTGTTATCCAATTCAGATGCTGTTCCAAAGTAGTAACAATAAGTACGTGCTCTCTAAAATGTTTGATGACTTGTACAAGTATAGCTTTTATCTGTGTCAGTTTTTATAGCTGTTACAAAAATGATATTTATTGCTCTGCAATACACGCTGACAAAAGGAAGTTTTCAGTTTTGTGATTTTATTGGTGTTGTGCTACACTTCTGACTATATGGTATTTTCCTCATAAAAGTTTAACATGGCCTTTTCTAGGATTTTTTCATTTCTTTCTGTTGTTCTTGAATTTCTTGCAAATTTTTGTTTGTTTATTTCAAGTGGCCTGAACTTGGCACCAGTTGCAAGGCTCCGAACTACTTGGGAAAAGCTTCCAAGCAAATATGAAAAACTGTTTCAAGATCTCCAGGACTTGTTCGATCCATCTAGGAATATGGCAAAATACCGTAATGTCCTTAACAGCCAAAACCTGCAGCCCCCTATTATTCCCCTGTTTCCTGTTATCAAAAAAGACCTTACATTCCTTCACGAAGGTAAAAGCAGAAGTATATTATCACTTACCAGCTAAGAAAAAACAACTCTGCCACCTAATAACTGATGATGTTAATTGTTGATTCTAGGAAACGATTCAAAAGTGGAGGGCTTGGTCAACTTTGAGAAGCTGAGAATGATTGCAAAGGAAATACGCCATGTTGGTCGCATGGCATCTGTTAACATGGATCCTGCTTTAATGTTCAGAACGAGGTAAGTTTGTTGTGGAAGGCAGAGCTTTTCCCACTGGAGAGAAGACTAGGTATCAGCACGAGGTGCAATTCAATTCTCCTCCGTGTACTTGGAGAATAAAGGATATGTTTTTCCTCTTATCAGCAGGTCCTTGGTAGTTGTTCAGTGAGCTCTGTCTGCACAGAAAATGTTTTTCATTTCCAGGGTTGATGTCTACCTCTTCTGCGTCCCCTTGTTGCATAGGAGCAGTATGAGGTTTTGTTGTTAAAAATTTACCAAAATTGTGTGTTGTATTTATCAAAGGCAGTTCTAACACTGAATAAATCATTAAATTACGTTAATTTATATATATGAATGCCTTATTATTTCTTACCTGCTGGTTATTTTAGTTTTAAAAAAAAGTTATCAACGAGAGGGTGGGAGAGACGTTTGTTTGAAGTGTCGATGTGTGAAAGCTTTATTGTTTTGATTTAATAGAAATGGGATTGTATTTGGTACAGTGTAAGCTAGTGTTGTTAGAAAATGTGGAGTGAATGATCTTTGGCTTCATGTTAGACCAGCTTATTGCATACTCTTTCCCTTAATTTGAACTAGAAGAGTTTGTAATATCTGACTGTGTACCTGAATCTTTTTAGTGTTTGTGGGCTTCTGGAAACTGCTTGTCCTTAGGTCTGGTCTTTTTCTTTCTGAGCTTGTGATCTTTCTCTGTCTCTTCTTAAACCCATGCTTTACTCTTCCTGGCTCTCACTTGCAGGAAGAAGAAATGGAGGAGTCTGGGGTAAGTGGTTGGAGACAACACACACAGCCATTCATTCTTCCCTTACCATTTGCATTGTTTCCTACCTGCTATCTTTAATTTTCTGGTGCTTTGATACTTTTTGTTAACCCCCTGTTTTGTTTTGTTTTTAACTGCCGATTTGTTTTAGATCAGGAGTGCTTTGGCTTTTGAGATTAAAACGCAAAAGCTGTAAAATATTCAAGTTATTGTAGATAGCAGGTGGGATGTCTCTCTTCCCACCGCCTCCAATTTCAGTTGCCAAAAAAAGTGACTTTTGGTAAAAGGGAAATTGTAAAATGGGAAGTTGAAAATGGCTGAAATTGCTGTTAACTTTCTTATGGCCGATAAGCAATTACCACAATCAGATACAAATGGTAAAACTCACAGTATCTGCTAAACTAACTTTCTTCACACTACAATTCAACCATCACTTTTATTCTTAACAATTCAGGAATGATGCGTAGCTTCCATGTAGACATACATTACAGTGTGCATGGCTTTTATTTCATCATGAACTAGCCGATCATTTGAGTTAACAAAAAGCTATTTTCAGCCTAGGAAGTTACAAGGAAGCTTTATTCCATAAAGCTGGGCTGACTATACGTCTTGTATGTGGTCGGATTTAAAAAGTGTTTAGGGAGCTTTCAAAATGCCTTTTTTTTACACAGATTTAAATATGAACCTCAGCTGTAGTCTTCTGTCAGCATTGCCTTGCTGCATGAGCTTTTCCTAATGCTTGAGTCTTCTCAGTAGCTGGCTTATGTGAGAGAGCTAGCTTGAATGCTTTTCTTGATGTGTGAAGTGACACTGCCTAGATGAAGCGGAACAAGTTAAAATATTTATGTAATTAAAATAGTGCCTGTAACCAAGTAAAAAGATTTCCTGACCCTCACCTTCTATCTGTTATAGCTGTTTGACTTACTGGAATGAGGCATGTGAGCTTTGACCATAGACTGACATTCATGCAATCTTTTGCATGTTTCCTGCTTGTGAAGTGATACTGTTTTGGACTAAGTCATACTTTTCCCTTTTCCCCCTTCCTTCATTCCAGGTCTCTCAGCCAGGGCAGTACAAATGCAGCTGTGCTCGATGTTGCACAAACGGGAGGTCATAAAAAGCGGGTCCGCCGTAGCTCCTTCCTTAATGCTAAAAAGCTGTATGAAGATGCTCAGATGGCACGGAAAGTAAAGCAGTATCTCTCCAACTTGGATCTGGAAATGGATGAAGAGAGCCTTCAGACTCTGTCTCTGCAGTGTGAGCCAGCCACCAACACATGTGAGCATTGCCATTTGCTGTGGGTTGAAAGGAGGCTGTAAATGTACTTTGTTCTGCGAGGTAGTAATTGGGAATGGCAACTAGACGATGAGGCAGAAAACAATGTAGCTAATCATTGGCAAGTCCTAGCCATGTATGAATCTTAAGGGAATCATCTTGCAGATCAACAATATTGGAAGGTAGCATTTATGTAGCCTTTTTGGATGATGTAATGCTGAAGTACACAAAAGTTCTTTTGATTTGTCTGTGTGAAGGGTACAGAGGAACCAAAAGTTTCTCCACAGTTCTGATGTACTTGGCCTATTGGCGTGAATAGGGCTGGTCATCCCGGCTGGCTCGGTCTTGAGAGGGAAAAGGGGATTGCTTCCTGTCCAGGTATTTCAGAGACATGGTGGGGGAAGCAGAGCAGGGACCTTATCCTGGAAATTAGTTGCACTTTAATTTGAGAGAATGCTGTATCCTATGCTCTTTTCTTCATTCAGGGTAGCAAAAAATGCTGATTATAGTATAATTATGTATGTAATATTATACTGGCAATTATATCCATCTTAAACCAATTGTAATACCTACGATAGCTCAGTATAACTTCTGGTCACATTTTGATAACCATAAGAATAGTCTTACAAGTCTTTTATTTATTTAACTTACAGGAGTTTTATTTTGTGAAAGAGTAAAGTTACTTTAATATATAGATTTTAAATGGAATTAAATGTCCCCTTCTCTTCTTCCTCTTCTATTCTCCCGAGATACTGCATTCCTAGTTTCAGTACTTTAACAGTTTTTAATTATAAATTGGAGGGCTCAGCACTCCTCAGGTTAAAACTCTCACTATATTTGTAGCTAGTAGTCATTCTTGGCTTTCTCCCATTTCTTCGAAAGTGCCAAAGAATACAGGAGACAAGCGATCTGGAAAATCGGAAACATCGCCGGTGGCTCCCCGGGCAGGAATTCAGCAGAAGGTGCAGCAGCAGCAGCAACATAAAGTAAACCAAGCATTGCAGGTCCCAGCTGTATCTCTTTATCCCTCGCGCAAGAAAGTGCCCGTCAAAGACCTCCCACCATTTGGTAAGTCAAACAAAGAAGCATTGGTTTAATACTCTGGGGTTTGATTGTTCCTGTCAGGGAAGCACTTGAATAAGTTACAGACATTTATTCCTAGTAGGATTATGTGCAGGTTATGCCATTTCGTGCAGTGTATATGTAAAATTCTCTTCTCTAGAAATGGGAAGAAGGAAGTCTGTTAGGAAAGCATCCTTGTCAATTTAATCAGTGTAACAATTAGGTGTCTGTTACTAGCAGCTGGAAAGAATGAAATTTTCTGGCTATCTGCACTAGGATTGCGGCTTAACTTTTCCAAAGGGATTTGTGAACTTGGAGTTTTTGAGTAACCTGAGGTGCCTCAGAAAAGCTATTGTATTTTTTTGTTTGTTTTCAAAGTTGAATATTTAATGTGAAATTCAGATCTGCTGGAATCTGTGGTCCTGTTACAAATGTGGGCCTGAAGTTTCAAGTTGAGCATTGTCCCTCTGGATTCTGCTCCCTCGTGCTTCTCTTATGCTGGTGCTGCTACCTGCATGTTGCACTGGAAGGGACTGTAAGGATTCCTTCTAATTTGGCTTCCAAATCTGTGTTCCAGTATGTGTATGTAATGTGAATTATTAAGAACAGCTTAAGAGCTGTGGTCCAATTCCACTTTTTATTAGTCTTACTCGTGCACAGCTTAGACTGCTAGAGAAGAATTAAAAGCAGCAAAATGGGCAAGAAACAATTCAATCTTGATTGGGTTCTTTATTCTTCCATTAAATTTTAATGTTAAAAGGACTTTGAAGCTACATAAAGTGTATTTTTGCTCATAGTGGGAAAGTTTCTGAAAAGTGACTGGGTTATGTTGATGAAGGAGCTGTAAATTATTGATGGTGGCATTGTGATCCAACAGATCAAAGGAGAAGTCTGCAGAATGCCTGAAAATATCCTCTGCCACAAAAATTTGTAAAACTGTCTGAGAAGCTCTATCTTCACTTTTAAGACTATACCAGGATGTATTTTTTGAGGGCTGGAAAGACAAAGATGAATATGGCCTCAGAAAAGCAATTCTTTATGCCCTAGATCTTTACATCATACATCATCTTAAGGATGTTGTTACTCTTTGGTTTCCCAAAATAAGCCGGTACCAAAATAATTCTCTAGAGGGAGAAAGGCAACTGCAGGATGGCCTTGTTTTGTAAGCCTAATCTTATTAATCTTTCCAGCTTTCTTTGCCCTTCTGGACTGCTCTGTGACTAGAAAAGAAGCAGAAAAATAGTTTCAACTCTTACAATATAAACTTTCATTAAGCATTGAGATTTGAGTGTATGTTCTCACCGTTTTAGTTAATTTGCCAGAAAGCACTGCTATACTCGTTCCTGATTTATATATTGTGCAGGCAGTATTATGAACTCTGGATTGCATTTTCTGTGACAAAATATTCATTCAAGGTGGCCAAAATGAAAGGCAGGTTTCAGTAAATTACAGAAATATAGTGCTTTATTTCAAAGAGTGTGTTTAAACTTCTGCTTCGTTTAACGTTAGAAACTCACAAATGAAGGGGGAAAAAGAAATGGTTTTTTTCTGTATGGTGTTCCCTCCATAAATGCTCTGTGAAATGGGAAGATGTACTTATATTGGACTTTACATCTGCCTATGTTCATTCTTTCTTGAAGGCATTAACTCCCCACAAGCTTTAAAGAAAATCCTTTCACTCTCTGAAGAAGGAAGTCTGGACCGTCACAAAAAGCAATCTGAAGACGCAATATCAAGTGCATCTTCACATCTGTCTTCTCCTCCCACCTCTCCACAGAGTTCTCCAAGGAAAGGTATTAGACCTAGAACGTTTCTCATTCTGTTTCCTGAAGGCTGTAGACTTTGGAAGCTTCAGAGAGAAGATTTGTGTGTTTTGAATGAAGTACTGCTCCTGTTCGTGGCACATCTCAGCAAGAGAGCAGGAGGGAGTGTTATAGTGGGGTAGCTGGAGGCCCCAGCTGTTAGCAACAGGCAGTAAAGCCAGAACGGATGCAGGATTTGATGCATTTGGTCACTCTCATTACAGCTGTTTCTGACAAAAGTGTTCTCATCGTCAGTGTCTTCTGCCAGTGACAGTACATGCACATTGCTGTACAAAGATTCAAAACTTCACTGAGCGTGTTAACCTACTAAAGGAATTATTTTCTCTGCCACCCACCCGGATGGGACGTGACCTACGTACGACAGGCTGGCTTAAGATATTTGGGTTGTAAATCACTCATGCACATTTTAGTAGAGACATAATTATTCAAACAATGTGTATGGACGTTTGAGGAATGGGATTACACATGGTTGAGTTAATTTTTAAAAGATTTCAGTTGTTTTTAAAGCATATTTAGAACAAAAAGTTTTTTTTAACCTGTTTGTTTTCCATTGTTCTTGTTCTACTTGTAAATTAAACACACAGAATGGAGGCACTTGCTTGCAGTTTAAACAAAGTAAGAAATCAGTTTGGAAGTACCACAGCCTGGCTGTATCACAGACAACCTTTAGTATATTCTTTTCTCAAAATATCGTCAAAGTCGAGTTTAAGTTATATATTTTAACAATGTTATATTATGTATATTGAGTCTGAATTCCCAAAATAAAAATTCAGACTGCTTAAGGGATGACAATGTTGAAGATTTTGTGGCAGCAATAACTTTATCATCTCTCTGCAGTTTGGGTAAGGTTTCAAACGTGTGTATCAATTTTTCTGTTTTCCCATCAAGTGGATAGCTAAACCCTTTCCTTAACCTGGTAGGTGGCAGGGCTCTGTAGAGGAGACCCTGTGGTTCCAGACTACTGGACCTAACCAGCCGCTCCTCCCTTGGATGTGAAAGCAGTAGCAAGAACATCAATTCATTATAGACCTCTGAGATAGATGGGGTTTATGAAAAAAAAAAAAGAAAAGAGGGGGGTGGGGGAATGAGTCCAATTGCACAAGCTGCGTTCTGAAAAGAGGAGAGATGAGTATGGCAAGAAAGGAGAAAATTCTATCCAAAATCTCCATTGAAGTCATCTTTACTAAGGTCAGATGGAGGAGAACGTTATGTAAAGAAGAGTGAGGTTATCATCTCGAGTCCTCGTGATATCTCAGAATGATTTCTCTCAAATGCTATATTAGCAAAAAGTGGATTTAGATAAATTTGGCCAGATCTGTGACTAAAGGTATTTGATGGTTTAAAAAGGCAAATTAGAAATGTGATTTTAAATTTAAATAAAAAATCCTCAGCTTGGTGGTGACATGAAGCTAATGATATGTCCTTTCAAAAATCTGGTGGCATTAATTTCATATTCTCAGCAAATATGATTTGGGATAGATCACTTGAAGCCATCCTGACGCTTAATATTGACTGAAAGCCAAAAATTGTAGATGCATGTTGTTTAATGACCTTTGACTTAGCTTCTAAGAGCATTCAGCACATTTTCTCAATGTTAAAACAAAAGTCAAATTTGCCTATGTGACGTGTCATTTTGTGCTGATTTTATTGCAGCCTGCCAGTGTCAGTGCTACCTCCAAATTATGGCATAGTTCTGATAATACATGAATACTGTCTTTTTGAATATAATTACTTAGCCAAGTACCACAAAGAGTGCTTGAAAACCTTGAAGATTTTTTTTTAAACTTCATTGAGAAACACTTCAGGCCCTTTATTAGCCAAGATATGTAATAAACAGTCAGCCCAGACATCTGTGCTTCGTGTTTTTGTCTGCTGTTCATCTCTGAAGTGTAGTGTTGCAAAACAGAAAAACTGGATGAGGGGGTCTCCTGGATTACTTTTGAGTATTAATCTTGTCCAGTGCACCTTTTCTGTTCCAGTCTTCATGGCAGGGTTTATGTATAGGCTGTTTCTTCATGGAAAGTGAGGTTTCATGAGGTAGGAACACAAATATGATGCGTTTGAAAATAGCTTGGGAGAGAAAGGTGTAGAGAGAAAGGAAGGAGAGCAGCTGGTTTCTAAATGAGTATTTCATGTTCCCACGATCTTAAACCCCTTATTAAGAAATAGTGTGTATGGTATTATAAAATTTTGCTGCTTTTTTTTTTCTTGTCTTTTGCAGGGCTTCTTCTATTGAGTAAAACATAATCGTACTTCTGATTTACTGCAGTAGCAGCAGTAAATATTGCCAGCTGCCTGGCAATAGCTGAGCAGGCTTCTACAAGTCTGATTAATGTGATGTTCCCTTTGCAGGCTACACTCTGGCTCCCAGTGGCACGGTGGATAACTTCTCAGATTCTGGTCACAGCGAAATTTCTTCCAGATCGAGTATTGTCAGCAATTCCTCTTTTGACTCCATGCCAGTCTCCCTGCATGATGAGAGGAGACAGAGGCATTCTGTCAGCATTGTGGAGACCAATCTCGGTGTGGGAAGAATTGATAGAAGGATCATGATTGAACCTGATCAATACAGCTTAGGGTAGGGATTTTATTCTTACATTATACTTTCATATAATGTGGCTTGTATATTTGTTTATAGTATAAACTTTCCTTGTATCTCTCTCAAAGATTCCTTTTCTCCCCTACTCTTAAATTCCTGTTACACTACTGAATCTTTTGATAATGCTCTATTTTGTTACAAGATGTTTTACCCTAGTGAGTCTGTTTTTGAGGTCTACGGCAGAAAGACCTCACCTCCAGCAGACCTTGAGCACATAGTACTGCTGTAAACCATCATCTTTGTGGCAGATTAGTGTTGTATCCTGTTTTTAAGTGAATTAACTGAATTAGAAGACAAATTATTGGTGCAATTATTTGGGGATGAAGCTGAGAACACAAATAGCTAATAATTTTCCAGTCTGTTTTATAGAAAAGTGCAGATTTACCTAACTCAAAAATATTTTACCCCAAATCTCTCTCCAAGTCAACAATAGGAGGCTAAAATTCACAATTGACTGCTGGTTTTCTAAGTAATTTTCTAGGTAATTAACTTCTGTAATGGTGGGTAAGCTAGTGCTGTAAAAGGAGTTCTCCGAATCTCTTTCAGTGAGCCTTGGTCTGAAAATAATTGGAGCTCTGGCTTCTGTTTAGTCACCAGTTGCTTTTCTGAGCTGTTATTTGAAAGCTTCAGTTCTCCAAATGGTTTCGAGGCTTTTGGCACTGTAAGGTCCGTGGATGGCCGACCCTGTTCCAAAACTGGTGTACTTAGCTTTAAAACATAGCTCGGGGAATCCCAGGCTATGCAAGCTCTTCAATCAGATGTCTTAAATA
>JAOWBO010000070.1:22289533-22322363 GCA_028564985.1 Crax fasciolata
GAATCCCTAATTCCAAGAATTATGTACATTGTTCCATTTCTAAATTTGTACCCCCCAGTCTGCATAGCAAGCTGCCCTGGAAACACAAATCACAGCAGCCCTGGTCACTGCTAAGCGAAGCTGACACGTAGTCAGTTTTCACTGCTGCTACCTAAGTGATAGTGTCAGGCTTGCTCAGTCGCTGAAAGATTACAGAGAACATACTTGCTCTAGGAAGTAGCACGTGTTTCCAAAACTCATGTTAAAATAAATTTCCTTTACCAGAAATTGTGGAAAAGTTGGCATTCAGCGTTTCCTAAGCAGTGAAGATGTGAGCAGAAGTCTAAACCTAAATTTCAGTTGCTTCCTGATAAAACTCAGTTTGTGACTTTTAGTCCTGTGTTTTGCTTGTCTGGAAAAGTGGTAGAAGCCTCTCTATCAGTCTATTCCCTTGTATTCTGTATATCTCAGCACTGTTTGCCTGCCTTAAAGGACTGGTGCAAAGCTGAGATTTTACCTTTTGCAATGGCTCCACTGAAGTGTTAAGTTTCATCAGGATAGCTATCCAGTAATTATTCTTTTTGCTTTCGTTGAGGATGAGCTTGGAAAGGAGGTGTTCTGTACTCAGAATTGAATTAGTCATTAAAGCAAGTACGATATAAATTGCATCAAAATTCTCAGTAAGCTCATTTTTCTAATTGTCAAATCTTTGCGTTTTGTTAATGGTCTCCACTTTCAACACTGTTATTATTCTTTATTTTTTTTTTCCCCTCTGATGTTCATCTAGCTCTTATGCACCGCTGTCAGACAACAGAGGCCTCTATGCTGGAGCAACTGTGCTCTCTTCTCCCAGTACAGAAGAACTGTCACAGGATCAGGGGGACAGAGCTTCACTCGATGCAGCTGACAGCGGCCGTGGTAGCTGGACTTCTTGCTCAAGTGGTTCTCATGACAACATACAAACAATACAGCACCAGAGAAGCTGGGAGACGCTGCCTTTTGGACATGCTCATTTCGATAATGCAGGTGATGGGGCAGGACTGTGGGCTTCAAGCAGTCATATGGACCAGCTGATGTTCCCCGATCATGGCACAAAGTATGGCAGGCAGAGTCAAGGTAGGGAGGGCCTTGATCAAGCACAGTCCAGAGCAAGCTGGGCGTCCTCCACGGGCTACTGGGGAGAGGACTCGGAAGGTGACACAGGTACCATAAAGCGGAGGGGTGGGAAGGATGTTTCCATTGAAGCCGAAACCAGTAGCATAACGTCCGTACCAGTAGAGGAGGTAAAGCCAGCTCCCATGCCCGCTCACGTACCAGTATCATCAAGTACTACAAAGGGGCTTATTGGTAAGTTCAATCTTGTTTTAGTTCATTTGCCTACAGTGCTTAGTGTTGTTCCAAGGCTATTTTTCTTTTGTCTGGTTTGATTTTGAAGAGAAACCAAACGTGTTGTAGTCTCTCCGTTTTTTGCCCTTTAACTGTGTTTTTATTGCTAGGGAAATTACCACTTAAAGCTGATTCTCAGTTCTGGCAGCTCCTTTGTGTTTCAAGAGAGTCTACCATACATCAAAAAAACCTAGCTCAGCTGCTGGACAGTGTTTTGAGAAGTTGATGTATTTAGGTGTCTGTTCTGAAATGTGAATCTTTCTTCACAGTAAGGCTCTGTATTCTATATTTAGGTATCTTTATAAATGTGGCCTAATTTTTTTTAGAAGTGCTTTTCTTTCTACACTTCTGTGACTAGTCTGATGATTCCTTACTTCTGAATGTTCCTTACTGCTGAAAATGGGTCACTTCGTGCTTGAATACCAGCTGAGATGTTTCTTTAGGCTGCTGAAACTGAAGGGGTGCCTAAGAAATTAGAGCTGTATTACATTTATAATCATTCATTGAAGTAAAGATCAGATAAGATAGAGGTAGCTTTGACATTGTTTAACATTTTCCTCATGTTGTTCCATCTACGCATCCCGGATGTCCTTCGGCCGTCCAAGAGCCCTCTACATTTTTTGCTTCTTTCATTCCCCCTTGCTGTGAGTGCCTTTCCTCGGGTCGTTATGAAGAGCTATCTGAAAGCCATTTTACCACTGACACAGCTGAAAAAGTCCTCCAGATTGAGGTCACACTGAGACCATTGTGATCAACTGCTTTTCCATTTTCTGCCCAAGTATATTGCTTAGAAACGGCCCGCTCCAAGCTTGGCTGCAGATCTGAATCCCTGAGCTATGAAGAGGAGGTAGCTGTCCAGTTCAGGACTCGAGGTTCTGATTTGTGCCAGTCTCTAATTTTACTCTTTGATGCACTTGGTTTCCACCAGAATGTGGAACAAGCATGCTTCCAAACTTGCCTCTCAAGGCAGAGCTTTCCACTGTATTTTTAGACTTAAGAGAATGTGAAAGAGAAGAACTGCAGCTGCATACTGCCATGCACTTCAGTACTATTAATTATCCTTTCAAACGTAGCTCTGGGTATCACTCATCTGTTGCAATATTTCAATAGGATATTTCTACTTAATTTCTTCTGCGTCAAAATTACTTTTCTGAAATCTTTGAATAAAATTTCTTGGAAATTTCTTCATGTTGCTTTGCTCAGTTACAAGAATTTGTCCAAGAAAAACATTTGGATTCCATTGGAGACTGTTTGATTTTGCTAGTAGCAAAGCATTTTCTTTTAGTCTGTAAAAACCCACCAGCCCGGTAACACCAGTTTTAAGCTTGGACTGCCCTTTCAGTTAATTTCATGCTGCATAATGCAGGGTGATACTGTCCTCATCACTTGTGCAAGAATATACAGGGTATGACAAGCCAAGCCAAGTAAATTTGCTGTGCCAGGCTTTTCTTCCTGCTGTGTTTGCCTTTGTGTACTGGAAGTGATCACGTAAAAGGGCCAGACTCACAGAAAGTGTTCAGGATCCAAGTCCCAATTAACTTATTTAGATACGCAGTTCTAGACTACAGAGTCATAAAACCAATGCTAATTTGTTCTGTTCCTGAAGGTGTTTAGAACTCTTAATCACTCTTTCCTCCCTTGAAGTTCTCTGCAAGGGTATGCCCTGAGTTAATTCTTGTTCAGGTGAACCTCAAAGAGACCCACAAAGTGATGAGTCTTTCCTTTTGCTGTGCAAAATCTTATTCAATTATTGTTCTTACAGGAATGATTTCAAGACTTAATTTTGCAGAGATTAGATCTGTAAGAGCGATGGTCAGTGATGCATGCAAAAAGCATGAGGATGAGGTCCATTTCTCTTATCTCTTGGAATTGCAGCTTATGTCTTATTTAGTAAGATTTGTAAGAAGAAATAACTTATCAGGTCCTTATTATTTCTTTTTTCTTTCCCCTCATCTGCAAGATTCTAAGAACAATAACAAAAAAAGAGCTTTTAGGGACAGAGCCCATCTTCAGGATTAAGATAGACGTGCTTTTGGGGAGATGCCAGTATTGCTGATGGCTGTTGCTTCCGTGGACTCCAGAGTCTTCTGTATCACTGGTCTCTTTGACCAGTGAACGTTTTATTCCATGTAATTGATGGAACAACCTCAGCTGCTAAGTTAGAATTTTGCTAAACTAATACATGACTACTGGAAGAATATCTATATCCTGTGTATGTTTTCTTGCATTATTTGTTTTTCAAGATCTCATTGCCTATCATACAGTATTTTATTTTAGTCCTTCTTCAGATTTTTTCCTCCCAGGATCACGAGTTGGTTGATGTTTATTTAACTCTCGCTGTTTGTTTTACTTTGAGCAGTTTCCATCTTATTACTTCATAATAATCTGTTGTTTTTCCTGCAGCACGAAAAGAGGGTCGGTATCGGGAGCCACCTCCGACTCCTCCTGGTTATGTTGGAATACCGATTGCTGAGTTTGCAGAAGGTGTTTCCCATCCAACTAGAAAGCCTCCAGATTACAACGTAGCACTTCAGAGGTCTAGAATGGTGGCACGGACGTGTGAAACCCATGGGACATCAGCTCAACAGCAGCAGTCACATGGCCATTCAGCTAGCAGGCCTGTGAACAAACCTCAGTGGCACAAACCAAATGAGTCAGATCCACGTCTTGCTCACTATCAGTCTCAAGGGTTTCCCACAGAGGAAGATGGTAAATCTTTCATTGTTAAATTTTGAGCGTGCTGCATGCAAAAATGGTCATTGTTTTCAAAGACACAAAGTAGATAATGCAAGTGATTATTGCGGTAGAAATTCTTGCCATAATTTGAGCTTCCATCTGTCAAACCTTGCTTTTGGAAGGGGAGGAATTCAGTTCATCCAAAACATCACTTAAATTTTGGAATGTAGGTCCACGTGAGCCTTGAGCAACCAAGCAGTTGGTTTAGGCTATTTCTCTGAAGGTCCCTGTGTTCCAGGTAAAAAAATAAATAACCTTTGGCTGCCCTGAAAGCACCTAATGTTTGGTACTCGCCATGCGTTTAATGCTCAAAATACATGTCCTGGTCTATGAATACCTACCCCAGAGAGCATCACTGATCAGGTTTGGACGGATAGCCACTCAGCATTCTAGCTGCAACTCCTACATTGTGGACACTGGGTCTTCCGCACCAACTGCTTCACATAATGGCCTCACTGTTATTTTGCTATCTCGCTTGCCAATCTTTATGCTTTAGCTCAGCTATTGCAATATAAAGACGATGCAGACCTAGTCTTTCTGTTTTTCTGTGGAGTGCAAGTGTAGCTGGATTGCATCTTTGGAGCTAGATGCTCACAGCGCAGGCAGGGTAGTGCCCAAGTCATGTGTCTGAACCTTTGATGCTCTGTTTTGCCTAATGGCAGAAAGGCTAACCTTCTCCTTCCCTCCCTAACTGCTTAGTTACTAAAGCTTTACGTGCAGCATGAACTTTGCAATCAAACATGATGGAAAAGGTGAGATGTCCTTAACAGCGTTACCTTGAACTATAAGGATTACCAAGGCAGTTTGAGATTTTCAGTTGCTTTTAGCAGTGGCAACTGAAGCTACACTCATTTTTATGCAATTTTAGTTTAACTAAATCGCTAGGAAATAGTGACTTCTGGCAGATATATTCAGGGGAAAACATAAGAACAGTTTATGAAGCTATCAGAAATTTAGGAGTAGCTGTTGTGTTCTCAGGCTGAGAAACTGCACCTAGCTCAGCAATAGCGATTGTTTTATTTTCTTTGAGAGCCAAATTTCCAAGAAGTACTTGTCATGAAACCTGAAATGTACAGATATTTAGGTTGTTGTTAAACATATACCTAATGGAGAGGAATGGAAAGCACGTGAGCACAGTACAGGTTGTTTCATTCAGTAGCAGTCTTGGTCTACGTGAACTAAATGATATTTTCCCCTATCCTATTGTGTTTGCAGAAGATGAACAAGTCTCTGCTGTGTAAGACTTTGGGCTTTTCTGGATCCAGAGTGAGCCACCTTAAAGGAGAGCACAAGAAGACGTCCCTAGAATAGGAGCCTTGGAACTATAGTTAAAGGATGGTGGACCTGTTTGCCTCCTTCCCTGCCTTAAAGCAGCATGGGGCTTCTTCCTCTGCCCCTCCCCTTCTGTCCCCTCTCCCCTTGCATGTGAAATACTGTGAAGAAATCGCCCTGGCACTTTTCAAACTGTGTTGCTTGAAATGCACAGTGCAGCAATCTCCAAGCTACCACTGTCGCTGTCTGCCACATCACACAGTATCATTCCAAATTCCAAGATCATCACATCAGGATGATGACTCTGGCTGCACTTCCCAATGCCTGGAAGGGTTTTAAAATCTTCCTTTTCGATTTTAATCACAATCCTAGCACTCGGTCTCATTGGGATAATGAGGCAAGCTAGTTGTCAATTTACATTTGGCCTTTAACCTACCAAGAGAGAAACGCATTGAAATCCTTGAAGGAGGCAGTGCTTATTTGCTTGTTTACAATGCCTTTGTTACAAATTTTGTACGTTTGTGTTCTGAGATCAAATACTGCATCTGCATAGTAATTACAGTATTATTTCATACCTGTAAGTAGGGTTGCCAGCCTGAGCTCGTGGGCAGGATCTTGCAGCCACGTGGCTGAGCAGGGCAGAAGGGAAGGCAGAGGCTGCAGGACGCAGCCTTTCCCAACCATCTCACTTCTCTCGTAGCGTGCCTCACCCTGAAAGCTTCCCAACTTGTGCCCGTTAGCGGGGATGGCACTGGGTCTAGGGTCAGTGCAGAGCCGTGTACTTACAGCTCTCTGGCGAAGGAACGGTGGACGCCGTGCCTGTGCCTTGTGTGGGATACAGGACGGCGTGCCCGGAACCAAGCGTCCCATTCTAGCGAGACAGACGGCAACCCCACCTTTAAGTTATATATTATTTTTATTTTATTTTATTTTTTTTGTTATGTAGTAGTTATATTAAGAGAAAAATTAACTGGATAACGTTGCAGTGAAGGCAAGCTGGGATGTCACAGCTCCTGTCAACTGTTAATACTGATTTAATAACCTCCATCTATTGACTTCGGCATTAGGGGATAAACAAGCCTTTAAATAAAGAAAAATAACCTGTTTAGATATGCCAGCCTTTGCAATGCAGAAATAGTCACAACTGTTAATGGCTTTGTGGAACACTGCATGTGTAGAGAAGGCCAATGTGTAGCAACCACCTGCTCACAGCTGCTATTAACCTATAATGACTGAAATGACCCTCCCCTCTATTTTTGTGTTGTTTTTGCACAGACTCCGGAGAAGTGAAGGCTGCCAATCCGAGTAGTACTCAAATGTGAGGAACTGCTGGTCTTGGATTTTTTTTTTTCCATTGAACTCAGCTGATCATATTGATCAGTAGATAAACGTAAATAGCTTCAACTTTTAAAGATCAAATTGCAGTGTTTTTTCACTGTATCAGGCAAATGTCAGTGCTTTATTTAATTCTCTCTCCTGTAATCATAGCTTCTGTCTATTTGCTTATATATCACATTGTCAATTATGCATTTGTAATTTTACACGTAATATGCATTACTTGCCGGTTTTATTCTCAAGGCTATGGACCTCATGTGCATATAGAAATACAAAAATCCTAGCTCTATCACACGTTGCACAAATGTTATATAAGCATTAAGTAATTGTAGACCATAGGACTGCTAATCTCAGTTCGCTCTGTGATGTCAAGTGCAGAATGTACAATTAACTGGTGATTTCCTCATACTTTTGATACTACTTGTACCTGTATGTCTTTTAGAAAGACATTGGTGGAGTCTGTATCCCTTTTGTATTTTTAATACAATAATTGTACATATTGGTTATATTTTTGTTGAAAATGGTAGAAATGTACTATGTTTATGCTTCTACATCCAGTTTGTATGAAGCTGGAAAATAAATAAATATAACATTAATGAAGTCCATATTGATTCTTATGCATTTTACATGTTCCACATACTTGAACAAATTTATGAAAAAATTTACTTCTCTGTGTATTAATATTAAAGGGACATTGCCAAGCGATGTGGACAAACTATCAGTGTGGAGTTTTTCTTAATATACACTTGTGCTGCTGACAATTTTTTGGAAAGTTTGTGCGTGTGCTGCTGAATGAGTGACTGATACGTTGTGTGTCTCCAGCAGAAAGAGTTCAGGAGCCAGAAATAAAAAAAAGAAGAGTTCCTATAGGAATGGTCTTGTGTATATGTAGCATGTAGACAGTTTTAAGGGAAGGATCACGTTGGTTTGATATTCTGTGTGGTGTGAAAGTAAAGAATTTGGGTAGGGAGAAGTATGGAAAATAATCCAGTTGAGTTTTGGCTGAAGAAGGTATTTCAAGTAATCAAGGCCACCTAATAGCGTCCCCGGCAATAAAAGTTCACGTTAAACTCAATTCCACGTCAACTCTGTAGAGTTTCTTCAGATGTTAGGGTCTCCCATTACTTCCAGTAGTATGCAGAAGACCAGGTAGAAGTATCACTGCTAAAGCCATTATCAGCTGTATCTCATGTAGCTTTAAAATGTTTCACCAGCATTGTTTCAAATCTTGAAAATGCTCCTGGAAAAAAGGCAACAGAATCCTTTGTCTAGGTGTAATAGTTCATAACTTAACTCTAGAAATGTTCCACCTTTAAAACACAATGAGAAACAAGTTAGAAAGCATTCAAAGTGTCAGACTCGTGAATATCTTCTTGCTGTCCCTGGAGTCTGCAGGGAAAGTTATGGTGTGCGTGGGCCGAACTCTGCTGGTCTGTGGCTATGGCTTGTTGGGTTGTTATTGGTTATGGTGTTAATTGAATGGAAGTGCACTTGTACATCTCTGACCTGCAGGTTTGTCCTTTGGTCATACTAAGGATGCGTTGTTAGGAAAATAATTCCTTTTACCAACCAACTTTCTGAGGTACATGAACCATTTGCTCGTGTGTCAATGTTTGTTATATGCTATGTTATGTTTTATGTTTTTTATGTATTAGTGCTGAATCAGGCAGCGTTCCCTCTCCTCCTGTTTTTGCCTGCCTTCTGTAATTCATACCGTGTTTCAGAATGCTGCAGTTCCCCATGTCTTCAGAATACCTGATGTAGAGACAGCCTCGAATGCTTGTCCGGTGCACGCAGCTTAATTCATTGTGGGTTGGGAGATAAAGAATGCTTACCACAAAAATCAATTCAGTAGAAGTGAAGGCCTTGCTGTGGTATGACTTCCTATGGGGTAGATTGTGTAACTGAGTACATTCACTGTGAGTGTTGTACCTACTGTGTGGGCCAAGGAAGATGCGGAAAAGTATGCTACCTACCGACTGCTGCGATTTGGCGTTGCATTGACAAAAATTGCACTGGACACTGAAACCTGAGGAAAATTTTCTGCTTGCAGAAGTGTCATTCAACTCTCTGTACATGTTTATGATTGATTTTTAACTAAAATTTGTTGAGGCAAAGGCTACGTGTTTGTTCTGTGTGTTATGCGGAGTCAGCCATAAGTGTCACAAAAGCTGAGGTATTGCAGGTACTGCCTCGCTGGGCTGACCTCTCGTAAATCTGGGACTAGAATACTGAGCCCACCCAAAGCGCAGAGCACTTGCTACTTTGAAACAAAATCTAAAAATGAAGCTCTATTTGCTTCAGAATGAGTGAGAAGTGAAACAGAATCCCAGGTTTTCTGTCTCACATGGATTGTGCAGTAGTTGAGACAAAATCAGCTCTGGGGAATGCAAATAATGACTTAATTACGAGTATTAATACTTCAGCGTAACTTGATAAGTGGTGAAACCTCAAAAAGGTTTTTGTGGACAAAGCTTACACAGCACCAATAGCCCCTCTAGCACTCATTCAATGCCACAGATCTACTGAGGAAAATATGAACGTTGTTAAAACTACTGTGAAAACTGAGCGACTCTGGGGGAAAAGCAGCCGGTGGAGATGGTAAGTGCATTTCAGTCACCTATCCTTAGGTCATCCTTTAGGTTTTACAGCCTTGCACCTGAATACAGCATACTTTGAGGGAAGGCTGGGAGTGAAGGGAGGCTTGTTACTGATGTACGATGGAAGTCAATTACTTTTTTTTTCCACTGACAATGTGATGAATGGAAATGGTATCTTTTACTTAGATTATGAAGATCTTGGAAGATTCATTTGCTTATATACAGCAAATGAATAGCCTGCTTATATACAGGAATGAATGATGGCCCAGGTAACAGAATATCAGCTGCTGCTCTTCAGATTCATAAATTGACGCATTTATGCCTCAGGAACAAGCCAGGAAGCTGCAAATCTTGAAAACGTTCAACTGTTAGCAACCCTGGACTGCATAATCCAAACCGGTACTGTGCCAGGGTCAGTAGCTGTGGCACCAGTAATTTGCCAGGGTGCTCTGTTCAATTTTTTTGAGACTTCTCTCATCAATGGAGGAATTAGAGCGCTTTTTACTAATCTCTCTTGAGTTTTTTTGTAATAATTACGAGATGTGAGCTGTGGCTTTGCCTAGCAGGAGGTACTTGGCATGACCTGGTACAGCTTTGCTTCCTTGTTGGTCTGAGCCTAGCTGAAAAATAAGGAATCATGTTGATAGATAGCAAACCTTCAGACCTTGGCCCTGCTCTTCAAAATCAATGTACAGCTAGAAAGGGGTGTTCTAATTTATTAGTATAGGGAAGCCCCTTGATACACATGTAGGATACACATCTACTTTTGGGCCTATTGCATCTTTTACAGAAGGCTCTGCCTCAACCCTGGTAGTCAAAAGGTAATGCAAACATTATTGTCGCATCAAACATTGCTTGGGATGAGTAGCATTCTTCCTTTCTTCTTTTTCTTCTGCCTTACAGTGGCTGTAGGTTCCTCCTGTCCTGTCAGAATATTCAGACTTCAGTGGGACAGGTAGGGGAGTGGGAACATGTGCAGCCTCTCTGCATCTTGTGCAATTTGTTTTTTGTTTTTCAGTGTAGATGTCCAAAACTGCTGCATGTAAGTGCTTTGTTGTCTAAGAAAAGGTATCCTTAGCTGCTTCTCTTTTTAGCACAAATGAGCTTTTCCTCTGCTCACGCCTCCTTTGTTGTTCCTGGGATGCCCAGTTCTCCCTCCCCATTGACCCCTTCCTGTTGCTTATCTTAGCTGCTTGCTCACACGCCTCTCTTGGCTGCTGTGCAGAGCACAGTACCACCCATTTCCTTCCTCCCAAGCTGAGGTCTGTGTGCTGTCTCCAGAAACAATGCCAGGAGGCAATGCTTCAGTGTTCAGCAAGCTCGCAAGGAGCGCGCCCAGGCCAAGCAAGCTCGGGCTTCATTGCTGTCTGCATACACAGAGCCCTTCTCTCGGCTGGTTTGTGCAGTGCCCTCTAGACAGATAACCCTCGTGTAACACTCGTGTTGTGCTCACAGTGGTTGCGATCTGATGAATACAGAACTTAGGCTCTGCTGGACACAGTGAGAGGGGTAGTGGAGGGCCAGCGGAGGGAGCTGGGCAGGGAGAGGGCGGTGGTTCTGGCAGGCTGCCCGAGCCCCAGCAGCAGCCTCACAACAGAGAGAGCTCGGGGCTGCATTTACAAGGGTCTGTCTGACTGGTTGGTTCATCACTCTGCTGCTGCTTGTAATCATGCTTGACCAATACGCCAATATACATTCTCTCTAAGAAAAACACGCTCCTTTCCAGATCCCAGTTGCAGAACTGCCGTTCTTAGTGTCCCCACAGGACTGCCCTGCCTTCGTTTTGGGCACTGGGCACCTGCCCGGGTGGAAGGACTCCGCCCTGGCACCTGCACCCCGAGGAGGCGGCTTCCCAGAGGGACGGGCAGAGGCCCTCCTTGGGTGCAGTGCTCTGTTGGGATCTTTGCTGAAGGTTTATTTAATGCCTCAAAGTCTTCCTGTGTCTCCTGTAATTCCTTGAAGATGGTTTCTGGCTCCTGGATGTTTACACCCCAGACCTGCTGGGGTTAAGGAGTCAATGGGCTGCGTCCTCCTCCTTTTCTTGTGATGCATAACTGGGATGTAACGTGGCAATTTCGGCTGATTTGGAGTAGTTTACAAGTTCTAATGGTTTCTGAATGGCTGAAGTGAGGTAATGCATTAGCATCACGCCCCCCCTTTAGGGGATCGGACTAAGGCTTGCAAACATCAGCAAGTGCCCTACAAAGCAGCATGGCAGCCAGTTTTAATTTCACTTTCCCAGGTATTTCAGGCAGGCATTGGAAGCTGTACACACAGTTCCCTTCATGTTGTCTTTGTGTTAGGGACCCCAAAATGCCATCACTTGTGAGCAAGGCTCCCTTAGAGGTTTCTTGGTACACCTGGTTGGGTACCTTGAGGACAAATGTTTTCAAAATCTCTCCCTGCTTGCAGAAAGGGCAGTTACACTCTTTGCTCAGCCAGCTGATGTCACCTGTAGCTATCACGAACTGGGGATGAGTTGGTTTTGTGTTCGTTTCAATTGCCCAGACCCAACGTTTGGTGTTTTGGTGTCTTTACAACCGCTGCCCGGGGGTTAGGTGTCTGATTGCAGCAATTTGCCTTGGCATCCCAAGATTTGATTTTTTCTCTGGGTGCAATGAGTTCCTCCAGAGACAGGCGTGCACTCTGCATCGTGTTCAATCTTTGCACGCCTCTGAGCTGCCGGGATATGGTGGCATGTTGTTCACTCTTGGTGTATTTTTGGGTTGCGTTTTTGCTCATCTGGTACATGAATAATTTGTCAGCTTTGGGGATATGGGAGCTTCTCAGTTTGCATGGTTTAACTGAAATCAGGAGGAGGAGATGGTTTTGTAGTACCTGCAGGGTCAGCCTTTTTTCCTTCATGGTTGTAAGCTTGTCCTTGGTTGCAGAGTTGTCCTGATTAGTGTGTCCTTTTAAATAGCTTTGGTTGAGATCTCACTTTGTCCTGCATACTGTTGAAGAGTGCATTGCATCTCCTACAGCTGCTGCCAGCTGGTGTGTTGGTGTTCTGCTCCTCTGCAGCTGTGCAGTCCCCAGTGCCACGTGCTGCTTTTTCCCTCTTTGGAAGCACAGTGATGCTGTGTGCATGACACACACTCGACACCGATGGTGGGCTGATTTTGGGCATACTCTCATCTTCAATCATTGGTGTTTTTGGCCAGCAAGCAGCAGGGTGTTTTGTCATGAGGGTACTGCTCAGCACACAGAAAGATGGCTATGAAGGGAAATCTTGATTTTTTTTTTCCCCTGTACCCTGGGAAGTCTTGGCTTGTGTGGTTTTAATTCTTAATTTCTCACAAAGTACACAAGCACCTGAATAATTTAGTTTCTCATGGAAGCCAGCACCAGCTTTTCTTTAGTCTCTATTTGCAGTCTTCACAACATGGAGAATGTGGAGTTATGTGTTGTGCAGTTGGCATTCTCCAGGCTTGAGTGGAAAAATGACTGTGCTGTGTTTTTTTGGCAACGTTTCTATAAGCAAACATAAGAATCCTCTCAATGAGGTGATCTCCTTTTCATCTCCCCTCCCTGACACTGCAGCTGCATCATCTGCTGTTTCAAGTAAAAGATAGTTTCACTGTGATGGAGACCTAAGTCTCATTGTGTTCCAGGGAGTTCCCAAGGACTGCAGCATTTGCTTCGTGCTTGTTCTGCAGCAGAAAGTTCTGGCTTAGCTCTCCCCGCCACAATCGTTGCTCTGTAGGTGGGAAGGCCCTGCCCTCAGTCCCTCTGCATGCTCACAGATGTCACCTTCAGCACAGGTCAGCTGGTGACAGCGTCATGGCTGAAAGCAGGAGCTTTGATGGATCCCTGGTGCTCTGAAAGTGCGTGTAAATGCGAGGCAGGGGAGGAATGCAAATTGCCGCCTGCTGACAGCAGTCGTGTCCCCACGTCCTGCCAAGCCAGCTGCCTGACAGTGGTTCCAGCTCCTGTGGCACCAGGGGCCAAGAGCTGCCCCAATCCCAGTGCCCTGCCAGCCCCTGCTGCTCCCCATCCGTGCGTGTACAAGGGCACAAGGTTTCCTTAGTGTGGCCATCAGTGGAGATCCTTTGCTTATTCACCTTGGTTTGTCAAATAAATCGCTGTTGCTGCTGTTTGTGGCTTGTAGGTGAATGTTTTATACATTATTTCACTGCTTTCTTCTCCCCTCAGCTGTACTTGTTGGAGTCTTTGTGCATTTATTTAGCCTCTACCAATGTTTGTTCAGTATCTGAGCTTTCGCTACCTTGTGTCAGCACAGTCTACCCATCAGTCCCCTCCCTGCTGTTTACCTTCGCTACTACATAAAATACAGAGCTTAATTCAGATCGAAGGCCTTTTGAGAAAGGTAACATAAGTTTGTAAAATAATATCAGCCATAACTTTTATTTCCCTAACAAAGAAACTTTTTTTCTGCACTGCATTGCCAACATTTAAAAAAAAAACAACAAACAAACCCAAACACCTCTGCAGATTTCTTAAAATTATAGATGCATACTTAAATAGTTCAAAAAACCCTCACAAATCACTGCCTGCTCAGTGAAGGTCACCTTCTTTCACCTGAACTATTATTCTGTAAATGAAATCTGCTGGGATTTCAGAAGCATGGAATTGGCCAGATGTACCCAATCAATACCTTTCACAAATCTGCTAAAAATATGCACTTAATAGAATACTGCATACTGATGACACAGCTTTTCTTCCTATTACAATAAATTGTGTTTTCTGAAGATGAGAGTTCGGCTAAATTTACTGACCCCTTTCCTTGCCTAAGGGAAGAAAAATAGTGATGGAGTGACTCAAGCTTGTAGTATTACAACGATCAGGAGAATGTGTACGAATATCCTCATTTCAGTCTTCACCTTTTACAAGCAGTGACTCCAGCACGTCCAACTTGCCCTAACAAAATGGCACGTTCCCTCTCAGGGAGATGAACACGCAAGGAAGGTCGCTACTCCCAGCCATGAAATGGGCACCACGCAGCCCTGACCTCCTCTCAGTGGGCCCCTGGGCACACTCACACCTCGGCCAAACCACAAAGGTGCAGAAGGTGGGCAGTGCGCACAACAGATCTTGAATGCACTTAGCTTTGCATGAGTGCATGCCTGTGATTCCTTCACCCACAGCATTAGAAATGTCAATCAGATGAGATCAGATCTCGTTTGCAGATCTCCTTTCTCGCTGTAAATGAGTGATAGAAGTGATCCAAACAAATGTGCGGAACCAACTGCATTTCAGAGAACTGAGTATGAGAATGATATCAGAAAATTACTGCTTAAAGTGTGTCATGAGAAGCAATACCTGGAGAGAATGGTTCAGGAACTTCATGTTTTAAAATCAAAATGTCTTTGGTCATAGAGATCGGTTTTGTTTGCATGCTGACAGGGTGATTCTACCTGCTGGTTGTTCCTTGGAGCTCTTCTAAGGTCTCTCTGTCATCTAAAAGATACTGTAGTAAACCATCTTAGACCTACAGCGTGTTTATAGATGGGCAGTGCACAAACAAGGCTGGAGGCAAGCTGTGTATGTCTGGCACGTCTGTTGTCTCCTTTGGCTGTGACCTACATGGTGACAGAATCACAGATTCTTACCTGTGTGCAAAGCGTGTGCTGCCTCTTGAAGGCATCTGGAAAATGTGTGGAGAGCAGTGAGGGCTGGATAACAAAGCACAGAGAAATTCTCTGAGCACTCCAGAAAGAGGAGTGCGAAAGCAGAGGCTGTGTTCCTAAAATTCTTGATACCGCTTTGTGCCTGAGCACTGCCACGCGCTCCAGCTTTCCAGATCCATTCTCTGCTCTGCTGTGTACAGGGAAAGGCAGGAGGAGGAGGAGGAGGGCAGCTCTAGGAGGAGGGCAGCTCTAGGGCTGTGAGCAACGAGACCGTGATGCTCGGAGGGCATCCCAGTGTGACTGCAGCTGGAGTGCAGCAATACTTCCCTGGTTGGCTTTAAGGAAAATATTAAAAACAAAAAATCATCCCTTCTCCATTTCTTTCCTACAGCACATGCAGCTGCAGGGCTTGGCACCTTTTTCCATCACCCAGCTGTTTCAGTGGAGGTCTGAGCTGGCAAAACCTGCTGGGGAAATGGGTGAGCTCAGGGGCATCTGTGGGCTGTGCCTGCTGCAGCCATTGTGTGCTCGCTGCGGCACTGCGCAGCATCTGGGGATGCCTGGAAAGCTATTTTGGGATTTCTCTGCCTGTGCAAGTGTTGCACAGCTCTCAGGAGCTGAAATTTTCTTTCCTCTTTCTTCTCCTAACGATGCTGCTAGAAAATCCGTTCATTCTTAAAGCAATAGTTTCCTAAAGAAAATTGAATCCCTTCCTTCACCAGGGTAGGAACATGTCTAGGGGAAGAGCTGGCATTTTAGAAGGCTGTTGTCCACACATAGCAACCGTTTGTATGTCAAAGAGACACCGTTTGCTGTACGAGGTACTGGAATTGCGTTTTGTTCTCCTTGTTGTATGTAGTTTTTAGCTTAAAAGACAAAGCCAAGAAACACCTGTGTGGTGGAGGTGAGCCAGCCCTGAGTTGTTGGAAATGGTCAGCACTTCCACGGAGAATGGCAAAGTTAAGAATCTCATGCTCTAAACCATAATCCTGCTTAAACTCTTAGAAGTAGAATCCAGCTTCAGCATCTTTACTGTTTGATTTGGAGCAGTCTGCTCTCAAGCCCATGGAAGCTCTGGAAGCAGATGTATCCTGCCTACGTTTGGAGATGGTTTCTCTGAAGATGTAGCCTGCGACTTGAGTGAGTGATACTGCTCTTTGAAATGGGTTGAAATGGTTTGAAATGGGTTGCTCTTTGAAATGCTCTTTGAAATGCTCTTTGAAATGAACCTTGGCAGGGGGAAAGCGCAAATCTTATTGCAACAAAAATGAGCTCCTGTCACAGGAAAATACAGCCACTGGCAAATAACTAATGTCCAGAACTCACATCTCTTTTTGGGAATGGAGTATTGGTGACTGCAGACTTATTTCAGTTACGTTGGCTTTTGGTTATACATTCATTAACGAGTAACTGCAGGCCATGTGCAGTTGGAACTTTCTGGTCATCTTTCGGGCATCAGTGTTGGGTGCTGCTTCTGCACCAATATCAAAAAGAAACAATCTAAAGATGGGACAGCAACTGGGAAGAGTAGGAAACAAAATAAAAAGAGTAGGGAACAAAATATTTAAAGATTTTTGGGGATTTTGACGCCAATGTCTTTTCTCCTACCATTTTCCATATGTCATAAGAACACTAGTAACACATGCTGGGGGTGATCTCACATTTCAAAGAGATGTGAGTACAATATTGTGTAGAAAACTTTGGTTATTCAGGGATGAAGGACAGCACCTCCAGTGCATTAGGAGGGTTATCAAATTTTATGAATTTTCTTCAGCAATAATGCTGGGGGAGGAGTTATCTTCTGCAAAACGTGCTATTGTGAAGCATGTTTCAAGCTTTGTTATAATATCAGAACTGGAAAGCAAAAATCTGGTCACTGGAACTTGTTGGAAAAAACACGCACCAAATGCTGGGAGCCTTGTTTAGAAAAACAAAATCATGCAGGCTGACAGCAGGTGGCTGTCTTCAACTTGCTCTACCAGCAACAAGTGCATCACTGAGCGTTTCTTGGCGGTCAGTCATCTTAGAGCTGGTACACAGGCTTTTGCAAACAGCCCAATGTTCCAACAAGCCTTGCTCCCAAGCTGGTGTTGCACTTGACTATTCACTCACTGGTTTTAGAGGAAAATGCTTAATTTGCGATTACTTTTCAATGATGGAAGGTGAACAGTAACAGTGACCTGTGTAAGTGTTGCCAATTGCAAGACAAAAAAATGGTTTCTCTGGAAGGTACCAACAGCCGTGGCTTAACAGCCAAGTACAAAATCTGACAAAAAAAAAAAACAGAGTAGCCTTAAATATCTCAAAATCAAATGTAAATGCTGCTTAGCAGAAGGGCTTTTGGAAAGCCCAGCTGATAAGAGATTTAAAGAAAAACTTTCCTTCTCAGTTAATTTAAACCCTTTGCATTTACATCCATTGTCGAACAAAGATCTGCCGCTAAGTTACTTCTTGACATTTGGAGTGTTTTGTCATAGCTATGCTCGCCAGTTCCTCATGAATGATGTTTAGCTTTTTCTGCGTGCACGTTCGTGCCTCCTGAAAGAATGTAGTACTTACAAAGCAGTTTGCATAAGACTGCACAGAATCCCAGAATGGCTGAGGCTGGCAGGGCCCTCTGGGACCATCTGGCCCAAGCCCAGCTCCAGCAGGGCACCCAGAGCAGGGGGCCCAGGCCCATGTCCATGACTCTGGGAGATCTCCAAGGAGGAGACTCCACAGCCTCTGGGCAGCCTGTGCCAGGGCTCCATCACCTGCACAGCACAGAAGTGCTTCCTGATGGTCAGAGGGAATCTTCCGTGTTCCTGTTTGTGCCTAAGGCCTCTTGTCCTGGCCTTGGGTATCACTGAAAAGAGCCTGGCTCTGTCCTTTTTGTGCCCTCCCTTCAGGTGTTTGTACGCATGGCTGAGATCCCTCTGGGCCTTCTTTTCTCCAGGCTGAGCAGTCCCAGCTCAGTGTCAGCCTTTCCTCACAGGAGAGGTGCTCCAGTCCCATACTGATCTCTGTGGCCATTCTTTAGACCCACTCCAGTATGTCCATGGCTCTCTTGTATTGGGGAGCCCAGAACTGGACACAGCACTCCACGTGTGGCCTCACCAGGGAGGAAAGCATCACCTCCCTTGACCTGCTGGCAGCACTCCTCCTTATCTAGCCCAGGAGGCTGTTAGCCTTCTTTCCTGCAAGGATACATTGCTGGCTGATGTTAAAATGGACAATGGCGAGGACCCTCAGGTCCTTTTCTGCTCAACTGTTGTTCAGCTGGGTGCATGCAGTTGCTCATCACCTGGTGCAGGACTTTGCACTTCTTGCTGAACTTTGTGAGGTTTCTGTCAGCCAGTTTTCCAGCTTGTTGAGATCCCTCTGGAAGACCTGTGGCATATCTGCTACTCATTCCAGATTCATGTCATCAGCAAACCTGCTGAATGTGTACTCTGCCCATCGTCCAGACCATAAATGAAGATATTAAACAGGATTGGAGCCAGCACTGACTCCTAGGGTACACCACTAATCATTGGTTTTCAACTGGACCTCTGTAGGGAAACAGCTGATCAGGGCATGAACTGATGATTGAGCACCTGGTGGAGGGGTGGGGCTGGCCCGGGGAATCCTGGTAGATCCCTTGCACCTGTGACAGGAAGGGGTGGACCTGGGGCGGGGCTGCCCCAGGCTTAGATAAGGGCCAGGAAGGGAAAGCAGAAAGGAGCTTGGAAGAGAGGGAAGATCAGTAAAGCAGTTGGAGAAGCAGCATCACTAAGGAGCTGAGGAAGCAGAAAATGATGTGAGGCAGAGACCCTAGCTCCAGATGAAAGAAATGGCGTAGCTGTAAGGTTTTTGGAACATTTTCCATTACGGTTTCTTACTGGTGATATCCTTGCCCTGTTCCTGGCTGTTCAGTCAGCTTTCAGAGTGCTTACTGTCTGCTCACCCAGCTTCTACAGCTTCTCCGTGAGGATCTTACAGGATGCAGCGCCAAAGGTCTCACTGATGTCCAGGTAGGCAATATCTACTGCTCTCCTCTCATCTATCAGACTATTTATTTCAGCATAGAAGTTTACCAACTTGATGAAGCTTGATTTTCCCCTTGGTGAATCTATGTTGATTACTCCTGATGACATTTGTGTCCTTTATGTACCTGGAAATGGTTTCCAGGCCTAGCTGCATTATTGTCTTCGCAGGGATCAAGGTGATGCTGACAGCCTGTGCTTCCCCCGGTCCTTCTTGCTGTTATTGAAAATAAGAGAGACATTTGTTTTCTGCCAGTCTTGAGGCTCTTCTCCCAAACAGCACGATTGATCAAAGACGATCAAAAGTGACCCTGTGAGGATATTTGCCAACTCCCTCACCAGTAATGTGCATCCCATTGGTGAGTATTCCTGCATCTGATTCTCTTCCAGCAGGAGTATGTCTTCCTTGCTGTCTGGGACCTCAGGTTCCTGAAGGCAGCTCTTGCTGGTAAACAGTGAGGCAAGATATTCGGTGCTTCAGCCTTTCCTGTCCTGTGCGATCAGGGTCCCCGCTTGGTTCAGCAGTGGGCCCAAATTTTCCCTTATTTGCACGTGTAATCAAATTCCTATAAATGCTTACAGGAGATATTTTCAGAGAATCTACCTTTGAAATAATTTACCCTATTAACATAAGGGCTTGCCACAAGCGTTGTGTACAAGCCAAGCTCTCTTTTCTGTTACTGTATTGACATAAGGGCCTTATTATAAGTGAGCCCATCTCCTCTGTTTCACAATCTGTTACATTATAATCATACTCTACATGCTGTTATTGCTGTTGGGGATAGATCCAGCTGGTACTTATTATCTCAACAGATTCATTGTATAATAGGCAACTTCATGTACTTGTATCAGTTGAGTATAACCTACTTTAAGGATAGAAAAACATAATCTATTTATCGGGATAGGTTGCCTCCAAAATGAAGGAATGAAAAATATTCTGAGGAAAGAAGGTTTATTTGGGTTTTCCTCTTTGTTGGTATTCCTAGGGTTTATCCAAGAATCTTATTTTCATAAAATTTCTTTGAATTGTGAACTGGTAATTATTCTAACATCCAAGGAGTAGATTTGTGAAATAACACCAGCCAGGTTCAGGCATCTGCAGGTCCTGCTGTATGTCTCCACGTGCACAGCTGGTGATGTATGCATGGAGCTGACTGTGTGCAGCTGCAAATCTCTGCATAGGTTTTAAAAAAGCTGTGCTTCTGCTTTGAAGCATGGTGTATCAGCAGGTTCACTTACAAGCCTGAGAAAATTTCTGCCTTCAAACAATATCATGTAGTCGCCTTGTTAATGCTGGATAACATAATAATACGTTTTCAATCCTCAAATAGGAGGTGCTAAATAATTCAAAGTGAACAGCTCTATTTTAAGAGATGACTTCTGTTTTTTTTTTCTTGAGGGCAAGTGTCGTACATCCAAAACAGTGTTTTAAGCAGTGCACTCCTGTGCAGAAGTATGAGACATTTTAAATGGGAAACATTTTTGAGTTCCTCTTTCATTGGCAATATCACCTTTCTCGGCTTCTGCTGCTCTCTGCCTCCTCTCCAGCTCCCGCCTCCCCATAACATGCAGCTTCGTGTTGTTATTTAAGCCAACCCAAGTGTCAGCTGCCTCAGAAATGGGCAGACCCATCTTTGGCAAGATGCTCCCACTTAGTTTTAGCCGACACATAATATGCCAGATAGAGAAAACATGGCAGCTGAAAACATCTTCAGGGAAAAAATTAGCTGGATCTGTTTTCCGTAATGAGCGGTGCCACAGAAGGAGAGAAGGCAACGTGTGGCTAGGAAGGGGAGCAGAGCAGTGACCCCATTTTGGCAGCTATGGCAACGGTCTTCACTCACCCTGCAATTCCTTATCATCCCTACTTAAGTTACCTTTGCATGGTGCTGGCCTACTCCTCAACTGCATGGATCAGTGAGGAACTTGGCTGGCCCTGCCACCCCACAGGGCTCTCTGCCCTGTCCCCAGGCAGTCGGTGCAGCCGGGTTTGCAGGAGAATGCAGGATTCCTGTCTGTGCTACAGAATCTGTTCACACACAAAAAAAACTCTTTCATCTAAATAAGGTGTTGTTAAAATTATGTGATCTGTGTGTGTGTTAAAATGATCAGTTTCATTTTTTTTAGCAGAGGAAACGTTGTAGAATGCTTTTGTTTTCCCCTTTAATTTACAGATAATGAGGTGTGCTCACTGGAAGGTGTGAGGATTGCTCTGAGCTCTGAACCATTTGCAGCATAGCTCAGCTCTCAGTTTCAGGTAACCAGTTTCACAACAGTTCACTTCAGCTCTCAGCCCCTACGAGCCACACTCTTGTTTCCAAGGAGGTAGGAGAACGTGGGCAGTCACAACATCTCGTATCACATGAAAACCCTAAGTCTTATTCAGTAAAGTATGTTGAGGCAACGAGAGGAATTAAGGCGTGATCTGAAATGAGTCTGTCAAGAATGCGCAGGTTATCTTTAGTGAATGCTCTCCAGAGGGTGTTGGGTTTCAGACTTGTTCATTGTGTTCTATCAGACTTTCTAAACTTCTTGATATTGCAGCCTCCTCTTACTTCAAGTGAAATGACATTTTTCACCAAAGTGGGCATATTAATCCAACACAGTAGCACAAATGAGCACTAACTTCACTGAACAGCTTTCAGAGAGGGTCCACACACAGCAGTGATGCCCACTGCTGTACAACAGCCATTGCACCTGTGTGTTGCCCCTCACTTGGAAGACGTGCTCTGGGGCAGAGCCAGCAGGTAATGCTCTGCAGACACCTGGAGATGGGCTCTTGCAGTGCCTGTTTGGAGGGAAGTACTCACTGGGCTAATTGCAAAGGCGAGTTCATGCCTCCTGAGATCGTGGTGTCTGTGTATCATAGAAGGCAGCATAACTATAATGAGAATTCAAGACTAAAAAAAACTATTGGTAGTAATTTGGTATATAGATTTAGTAAATATATTTGGTAATAGCTCTGACGCATTCTTTTCTATTGTTTGAGAGTCCCAAGGGTGGGAGGGGGGTGTTGCTTTTTGCTTTTGGTATTTGAAGCACAATGACATGTCATAGGAACGTGATGCTAATTCAGAGGGATTGTTTTTGTCTCAGTTTCTTTAAGGCTGCAATAATTGTCTCGAGCTGATCTCACTGCTGACAGCTGCTTTCTCTTTAGCTTGTGGTGGTGAGCAGTCTCCCCAGAGTGGCAACTTGCAGCAACTGCAGGCTAGCTAGAAATTCAGTGTGAAGTGTGCTATGATCCAACTACATTTTAAGGATGCATTTTCAGGACTGTTTTATCGATTATTACTTATGCAGTCTGACATTATCTCTTTCTGTAAGACTTGAAGTGTATAATTAGTACAGATAAGTCACATTAAAAAGGTTACACCTGTGAACTACTTTAAATAATGTGGAACATATGGTACAACAACTACTATAATCTCTGGCTACTTTTTCTTTTAGGTCAAAACTAATCTCATACTTCTGGATTATTTCTGATCTATATTCTCTAATGAGTTGTGATAGTATTACAGATTTCCATCCTACATGTGTGATCTCTCTGTATTAGGCTATTTTACTACAAAATAATGATATAGCCAAACACCAAATACTTTCCCAGTGATAGTAAGTTATTTGATACTAACGTTATAGTTTACTGAGTAACTTCATGGATCTGCTCCCCATTCAGACCCCTGCTTTCTACAACGTAAGCTTAGACAAGCAACTTTCAGATACCTACATTTAGGATGTTTTTATCGGGAAGAAATCTCACTCTTGGCATCCAGTTCTGCTGTCCTCGCTTTAGTATTTATTGGAGGTGCCATCGGGTATCATCCCATCCGGTCTCCAAGTGCTATTCCAAAAAGGTATGGATCTGTCACACGGCTGGCACTGTGGTGATGTGTGTGGGCCACCCTTGGGCACAAGGTGGAGGAAACTGAGTCCTATGCATTTCTCATCCAAAGTAACAACCTTAAATATTGGCTGCTCTGTGGCATCCTCTTTCTTCCTTGTCTTGCCTGAAATTCTTCCTAGTAGTTGAGAAAACCCTTCTGACTGAATTTTTGTTATATTTGTTCTGATATTCTAAATTAAGATTTGATTTAGGATACTGAATTCTAATTATTTGTTCAAATACATGTTCAACAACTGATCAACACATTAGCTACATGTTTTATGTTCAGCCAAAAATGGAAAGCTGACTGCTTCAAGTTTCAAAGGTCACTTCCTTCTTAAAAATAGAACATTCAATACATCTGGGACCTACAGAATTTTTTGTGTATGATACTTTTGGCACCTTAGAGGGCGTGTAAGAGAACTGTGGAGACTGAGAGTAAAATCTGTGAAGGAACAGTTACGTGTGGGAGTACCACAAGGAACGGTTGAAAGAGGGATAAGAGAGTGAGTGGTCTTGATGGCACTCAGTCACCAGCATCATGGTGCATGTTGAATACAATTTCTCAAGACAACCAGGCTGTAGGGGTTAAAAAAAAAAAAAGTTTCCTGAAACAGAGTACACAAAGGCTAATACAAAGGTTTATCTGAAGCTCTTAAGAGAGGATGGCCATACAAAACTCAGAGAGGGAGATGAAAATTAGTGGTTAAACAGCTATGTCTGTTATTGACTCTCAGGAGTAGGACAGAGGATGAAGAGATGAGGTCAAAATGCCTGCAGTTCCTAAAACTCACACCCAAGTCCTTCGTGCTTTCACCAACAAAACCCAGAAGATGTGAGGACTTGATGCCCAGTATCCCTTGTCCTCTGTGTCACTATGAGCAGTCCTGGTCAGACCGCTAGGACCCACACTGGTGTTTGTGCATGTGTGGATACAAGAGAAATGAGTCTTTACCTTCCAAATAATAAAATGAGTATTGCTATGTTAGCTGAGCTTTGTTGCTGTGATATTGCGGCATTAGAAGTTTCCTTGTTTCCAGAAGCTTTGCTGCTCACATGAGTCCAAGGTGACCTGGAAGCTTCTGATAACTGAGTTAGCTGAACCGAGCAGCTCAGGGCTTGCTGTGTCAGAAGAAATGATTGACTGCAGGGATCTAACCTTTCTGTAGGCAGAAGCTGAGTTGATTGCATATGCAGACATAGTATAGTGATACATTTTTCTCAGTTATCTAAGTATAACTTTCCATTGGAAAATGTTTGCAGTGAAAAATGAAATGTGTGTCTTTACTCTGTCAAGAATCAGCATTGGCTGTCGATGATCTAACTTACATTTCTCTTTTGAAAAAGGATCTCTGGCATGAAACTGTCAAAAGGTTATTATCTAGTATTTACTGTGTGACAGCACCCAAATGATCCAGCTCAGAATGGACTGCTTTGTAGCTTGTATGGTTATTAAAATATATACATAATTGGGCATGCCTGTCTGACTGTCCAGTGCTAAGTTCTGGATTTAAGCAAAAATGGGCAGAAGAATAAATGCATTTGAGTAGGAGGGAGTTCAGCGTCTGAACACTGAACTGACATTTGTGTCTCGTGGGTGTGCTTTCCAAGACATCCTGCTGACTATCCCCATGTGCCACACTTTGGTTTGTAGCCTGGAGCAGTCTGAGAGAACGGACTGAATTCCTCTTGGATGAAACTGCGCTGGGAGAAATGCTCCAGAGCCACCTGATGCTCACCAGCCCCAGATAAGCGTGTCCAAAGTATGTAAAAGAGAGCTAGTCCAAAGTAAATAGACAAATGCTAACCATGCCTTGCGTGGGTGTCAGGGCCCCAGGTTTTCACTCTAAATCTGCTCCTCTTTGCCCGCAGTACCTCCTGGCGGTCTGCAATGCCATGCTGCCATATGCTGCCGTGCTCCATAGGTGGTGCGCTTGTCCACAGAATGTTGTCGTGGCTGACAGAACTGCTGCAAAACCAGTAAGATGTGAACTCAGCAGAAGTATGTTACTGGTTAAGTAGCCTGAAGTTTGGATTTGAGGCAGAAGGTTGGGAGAGGGGAATCTTTTCAAATAGCCTTTCCTAATTCTGCAGTGCCTCCTTGTCGCAAATGAAAGTGCATCGTGGGTTCAAAGCAGCAGGTACACCAAGCTAGACAGAACCTTTCCCTCAGGAGCTTATGTCTGCTGACAGGAGCTTATAAATAACTCAAAAAACACCTCCAGAGAGGAAAGATCTCTTCCTCCCTGAGCTATGTATTTTCAGAAAATAAGTTAATCAGTGCCTTCTGGTGTTTCCACAAGCAAATTAGACGTGGATATTTTTTTTTTAATTTGTTTTTTGGGAGTGAAATCTTACATATACGTTCAGCATCAAGTAGTTACATTTCAATTGTAAATAGATTTTCCACTGGATTCAAGCAAATTGATTTGCACATGATTGATGTTCTCAGACTCAGTTACAATGTATTGATAGTATTTCTTGTGTTCCTTGCAAGAATGTCAGGGCGATAGGAAATCGTAGTTATGACTGAAAGCACGCATCTGCTATGGATTTAGTTATCATACTAAAAAGGAATGTCTGAGGGATGTGTTGCACTTCTCGTTAAAGTTAAATCTTGTATCAAAAATAGCAATAGCAAAGGAAGATGGTATTCTTTTTGTTTCTTCTTGGCCAGTAGATGTTATTCCTATAAAATAACAATGTTACGAGTATGTGTCCCTGAAGTATCCTAAAGTTTTCTGCTCTGCTTCTATAAAGCATATAATGCTTATTTCCACAGATGCCTAAAATAAAGTGCTAGTTCTAGAAAAATTGGATTGAAAATGTTCAGTAGTGGCTGCTGTCAAATTCTGTTCTAACAAAGACAATGAGATTGAATGTATTTGCTGTGAAATTTGGCTGTCAGACCTTGAAGCGTGTGACAGGGAGCAGCACTACTCTGGTATGTTGGTAGGCATGTCAGCAATCAACCACTGTACCTAAAAGCTGCTGCTGTTCTCTGGTCCCTGAACCTACCTGGAACACACCTGGAGTCATTCTCAACCTTTCAGTTCTTGGAAAATCAGTAGGGAGCTGGCATATGTTTGGGTTCTCCCACATAGGAAATGTTCTTTAAAGTATCCTGTAGCATCACATCAAGCATCTTTCATCTGTGAATCCTGTTCCACCATTAAGTTTCAAAGTCCACTTAACATAGCTTAACTTTAACAACAGCTGGTTTTAAGCTTTTCCAGCAGTTAACAATGAAAGGTTATGAGTCTTCCATTTTGTTTGAGAAGGGAGCAGCTACTGCAGAGATTATGTCTGCACCCTCATCATCTCTGAAGCCAGACTGGATTTGGAAAGAATTAAACCAGATCTGAGTGATGTCTACCTGTACACAAAGATTCCTGTTGGATTTCCAGCAGCGTCATACCTGCATTATAGTGGCTGCTCCTGTGCTGATTAGCTAATTAACCATCACTACAAAGCTAGTTAGTATGGGAGCATACTGTGAGGAAGCTGCTGTATCAATTCTGTTGCTAGGGATGGTTCAGGGATGCAGATTCCTTCCGGTGCAGCATAGATGTGCATTGTGTATAGCTGCTGGGAAAGAAAGGCCAGAGCTGTGGCAAGAAATAACCTTTAAAGTCTCATGAAGCTGGTGTCTCAGATAGCTACATAATCTGGAGAAATAATCAATGCTTACTGAACTTGAGATGGGCGTGGTGAGATAAGTGGGTCAGACTTGGGCATTTGCCTGAAAGCATCACCATTGTCAGGGCAGTGTTGACAGGGATGGATTAAAGCCAGTTCAGTCTCTGAGCCAGAGAATGCCCCAGCCAAGGTGCAGGCGAACGGTGACAGTGAGCCTGCTGGATGTTTGGGTTTCTGGGTGTTATGTAAATAGCACTGGTCTCTCTTGGATACTCTGAAAATTGCTGTGGAAGGACTGCTGAATGAAGGGTCACGTTCAGCAAGATTAATTTAACCTCAGGCAATGATAGAACTATAATGTAGTTTTGTACCGGTGAGATTTGTCTGTTGGCACTGCTGCTTTTTAGACTGGTAGCTGTGTTTAACCTCACAGTTATTTATCTTTCTGATGTTGCTTCCTTTGGAATAACTGCATATTTCCATCTGCATATGGACAGACAATGATCTCAAACCTATTAATATATTTTACTCTGGTTTTCTGGGCTGTATATTTAATGAATTGTCAACTGGTACCAAAACATGAGATAGCATTATAAAAAGAAATGCCCAAAGTACTGCCTGTGATGGGTTTGTGTGTGATGTGAGATAACTGTCTCTGTCCAGAAGAGATGACTTCACTTGCAGTTTTGGGACAGGAAGACAGGTGTAATTTGAAGTTATTGTATTTTTAGCTCAGTGCCACTCTTTCTAGGAAGGTATTAGAGATGGCAATGAAACTGCAGTGCAATTCCAAATGGAAGTTCTTTTTCCAATTCATTTCTGAGACACTGAAATAAATACTTGCAATCCGGCTTGGTAATTCTAAGCACCACAGTATCACTCATCAAATCGTTCTGTTGTGTAAGGTCTCTGTGAGTGCGTATTATTGCAAGGCACTTTATAGAGACAACAATAGCTAGTGTCAATGCACAGTATTGAGCACTAAATCAGTGAGAGGTGCTTTTGACTTGAAGCTTGCACGAGTTCACAAATGGATTTGTTCATTTCAGTCTCAGAAGTTGGCTGTAAGATGTGTTATCCTACCAGTGAATGACTTGCGTTCCTTTGTTCTAGGACGTGGAGGTGTCTTGCTAACAGAGGGTGATATTGGTTTAAGTAACTACATGGTTTTTTTCTTGCTATTTTTCTTTTTAAGCGTTGTAGAGTAGCTTACTGGTATCTTCATTAAAAACATTCTAACAATTCCAGTGGGCTTTACGAGGAAATACAGTTGGTTCAATGTGTTATACTTCATTCCCTTATCTAATGTGTTGTAACAAGAGAGGTCACCATTACTGATGAATGTCATTGTTGGGTATTGAAAACTTGTAGCAGTTTTAGCAGTTAAACTCAAGTTACCTGGAGCAGTATCAGATTTGGTACTGATCTCCCCCAAAGTCCCCATTTCCTATATTAAAAACTAAGGATACAATGCAGGAGTAGGAAAAAAGCTTGCAGGATAAAAGATAAATATATATTTACTTGGATAATGAACTACAAAGCTTTTTGCCCTGGAAGTGCATGAAGAACAAAAATATTCCTGCTCCCACATCAGACATCTCTTAAAATATTGAGTCACTCTTTTCTCTCCTCTCAGCCTGCAGTGTTCCTGCCCCTCCTTGCAGCCTGTTCTCCAGACGAGTCTGCAGCTTTGCACCATCCAGACTGTACCCGCTGCAGACAGATGGGATGCAAGCATCCAAGTGCCCTCCCTCCAGCTCAAGGTGGACATCACCCTGCAGCCACCCCTGGCACCGCCTTGCTACCGGTGTCCGCAAGGATCTTCCCCATGCATGGGACACCCAAGGACCAGGACCAACCTCTCTGGCCGGCAGGGGCACCTCGGTTTGCTGCTGGCTGGTTTCAGGGGGGAGGTGATGGTGCAATCAGCACCGCAGGGGCTGGGCCCTGCCTGCCCTGTGCAGCCTTTGCCTTACTGCCCCTGCCCAACCTGGGCCCACAGCCAGAAATCACAGCCTGCTGCCACTCTGAGGGGCAAGGTGCATGTGTTTGCTTTTTGTAAAACGTTTTTGAGTGTTTGCTGGCTGCAGATTACATTTTGCTGTTGCTAGGTGGCAATGTGCCTTCAGGAAAGGAGGGCTGCGGAGGTCTGGGAAGGGGATTGTGCTGTGTGCCTCAGAGGTGACAGGGAGAAGCCACAGACTTCGCTCATCAATGCTGTTCGGAGGGCAGAGGTGCATCTGGCTCAAACCATATATGCTCACAACCTTTTAGTATTTAATTGATGTGTGTTAGCCAGGGCGGTGTAACTCATCCTGGTTCTGCTTTAAGCTGATTTAATGCCCAGGCACAAGAGGGGCATCGGGGCCAGCGTGAGCCGGGGCTGGGGAGCAGCGGGTGCCTCTTGGCCCATGAGCTGCGAAAGCCTGGGGCCCTGGGAGCTGACAGGAAGGGGCTTGCTGACAAGTACAAAACTTAATGCACCTATTGGCAGGAATAGGCTACTGCTTCAGAGGCTAGGGAGTATTCATTCAATTTATTTTTTTATTTTTTTATTGACTAGGAACATGCTGCCAGACGTGAGCCAGAGATGTCTTGAAATCTGCCTGCTCGTGAGTGCATTACCTTTGGAGTTCCTTTCCTCCTGGCTGTCCTCCTCCCTGTAAGAAGATGTTGTGCTATTTGACTAAACGCAGATCAAGTTAATCAGTGCTAATTTATTTGCCAGAGATAGCTTTTGCTGGAGAGCAAGACAGTCCTGTGTTCAGAAAGCTTTGCTCTGTATAAACAAATGCCATTCATATAGATGGTGTAATACATTCCAGCTTTATTTGCTCCGAGTAAGAGGTGCCAAGGATATATCTGATGTTTTTTCTATAATGGCAATTGGGGGTGGAAGGGAAAATTCTTTTCATCCACTTGATCCTGGTTGTTGTTTACACAGAAATGACAATTATTTTAAAGAGAATTATAAACCAGTCTTAAAACTCTAGCTGAGTGCAGCTGGTTGGCAATGATTGACTCAAATGTTGTAGTTATTACAAGTTTGGAAGGAGAGCTGAAATAACTCGATGGTTTAGCCCAATTAAACTGATCCAAAAGTCACCAGAAGCAGTGCTAATCCTCTACTTCTGCTGGGTACAACAGCCCATACAGACCTGCCACGGTGTGGAACAGGTGCTAGTGGCTCAGGTTGAGGTGGCTGAGAGCTGTCCCATAAAGACATCCAGCTGGTCAGAGCTCTGAAGCACTGAGTCCCCAGTGATGAAAAGCCGAGAGGTTAAAACACAGACACTGCCGCAAATAGACCCCTTTTTGTCAGTTTGAGTGGCCCAGACACAGTAAAGGGATAAAACAAAGAAAAGAATCTGAGGAGGAAAATAAGGACAAGAAGAGTCCCATTCAGAGCTGAAGCACTCCGGAAAATAAGCAGGACAAAGTTCAAGCAGTGTTTTGCTTTCTATCATATCTGCAAGCACTGTATTTCCACAAAAAACAAGCCTGTCAGTAGTCTTACATATGGCTAGTTTTGGAGCACTTGATGTACTCTGGCAGGAGTATTTGTACAAATGTGCCAGTGGAAGCTGCTTCCTTATGATTCAAATAAACACGTGACAAATGTTTAAAAGAAGTGAAGAAAAAAAGCAAAACGTGCATTGATATGAAAATGCATTCATGACTTAAGTCTGGTAATTGTAGGCAAGAAAAAGATGCTGTAAGGATCCTTAAGAATGAAAAATATAAGAGAAGGATCATAGATTCTATGTGCTTTCTTCATCTAAAGAATGACATTAAGGAAGCTTCTGAAGCTTGGCAAGTTGTTTTCAAAAAATGGGACCCTTCATGGGAAGTAGCTGTAGTAATATCAGAGGATGCACCAGTCAGGCGGCTCTGAGGTTGCAGTGAAGTACTGCTGCAGCGTGTATAATCCATGAGTTCATACATAATGACTTGATGTAAAAAGACCTTTTGGATAATTAGGAAAGGAAAAATAAGAGTGCCTATTGGAGTGTTATGCACCTTCAGACTGTGCTCGCTTAGCTCTACCGAATCATAGCATGCGGACAATGAAGTGGAGTTTATTTTTTGTCTTTTTGTTCAAATAGGACTGGAAACAAAAAATGGCTCCTGAATTAAAAAGCATGACAACAGCAGAAAAAAAGATGTCTGCGTCAGCAGGGAATTGCAGATGTATATGGAGGGAACTAAGGTAGGTGCAACCAAACCTTGGTATGCTTTGGGATTCTGGGGGCAGCATTTGATCAACAATGATAAGGCTGGAAGTACTTGCCATAGGAAACAAAGGCTGTAAATGGGAAGAGGTTCTTGAGTGATGGCCATGGGATTGGATGAGATTCTAATTTCAGACAGTGGCATATTCTAGAGCTACGGTTTCTACAGGCTCCAGAAGGAAGCAAGATAGGGGATACAAATTGGCTGGCTTGATAGAGGGATAGGCAACAGACAGAGATGTTTTAATTTGTAAGATTAATTATCTTGTTATCATCTCATAATTGTGATGCTCATGTGACGGGGAGATCACAAGAAAATGAAAGGATCCACAGAGACATCTTAAACATTACTATTTTGTATCTCTGATTTTGAATTACATATCAGCTGGGGGTTAATTGCTGTATTTGCATGGGAAGATAAGACATGGTGAACTGTCCCCTTAAACGTTTCTGCAATGAGCTACTGATTGTTGGGGGACTGCTTCCTTACACTGAATAGCTTTGATGTGTTAGAAGTCTGACACCAAATGAAACTGACCTCTGCTTGACTTGAATTTCTAAGTTCCACAGTGTGCACAAGACGAGTGCATATGCGGCTAGCAGACATATTAAGCCAGTCACTCCTCCTTAAGGAAAACTAAATTTCAACATAAGCCTTTATAAAGAATAATTATTAATGTGATGTGATTTAGATGAGGTTGTCCAATATTCTGCAAGATGCTTATTTTATTTTAATGCAATTGAACAGTCTTCCTTCATATATACTAATCTTGTTGTGCAGTATACTTATTGGTATAGAGACTGAGAAAATCAGTAACTGCATTGTGCTGTTAATTCCATTTATTTCTCTGTATATTTTACGTGATAGTTATTCAAGTTATGACCTGAGAAGTCAAAAATAACTGGTATTTTTGGACAGGCTGTAATGACTTAAATCAGCATCTTATTTTCAGTGCTCATCTTAAAACGAGAGCAGTTATAAGAGCATATTCATAAGTTTGCCTAGCCACTGTACAAGTATTTTATAAAATAGGGTCTTTGCCTCAAGAAATATCAGTTAAGCAGATACTGAGCCAGAAAAGACACCAAATCAAACAGAAGAGATGGGGAAGGCCATTAAGAGAAAGGATTAAGTTATTCATCTGAGTGGCGTTTCCATTACTGTGAAACTACTGTGAATGAAATGGGCAAATAGCTTGGAAGGAAAAATAGCTACATTGTAGTAGTATCATTTACTTAGGTTATTATGCGATGACTTGGATTTGGAGGAAGGGTGAAGCAGAGATGGAAAGGAATTTTAATCAGAGTTGTTAGCAGTAAGAAAAAGGAAGGACTGAACGTAAATGATTCATTCAGTGGAACACACCCTGGGCAACTGGCATTTGCACAACTGGAAAAACTGTCAGTTCGTCTCTCTGAGCATTGCTTTCCTGTTCCTCTTTCTAGGTAGGCTGTGCACATGCAGTCAATACTTGCCCAGTGCCACATGCAGCCTTCCCAGGCCTTCCTCTCTGCTCCTTAGTGAGGACAGCAGTGCACTGTGCTGTTCTGAACCAGGCATGGGGGAAAGAGGAGTTGGTTATAAATGCAGGGGAAGGCGGTCAGAGGCAGGCAACACCATCACAAGACTCCTGCTTCTGATCAGACAGATTATGTTGTCACTGGTGACTGAAACAAGGGGTCTGGATTTGCATGGGTTGGCTCAGCGATTATGGTGCATGTTGTGGGCAGTGTGAGAACCACACCGAAGTGAACTTGACTGGAATTTTTTGGGGAGCTAAGAGCAAAATTGGTGCCTCATTCTTTAAGGTGTGTTCTCTTGTCCCTTGTTGCTGTGTGGAAGAACTATACCCTGTAGAAAAAAAGAGAGGGCTTACTTGTGAATTCCAGGCTACATTCTGGAAACCCCAGTGTTTCTAGTATTGAGAAAGATGACCTGATTGCTATTTTCACTGCTCTGGAAAAGTGGGAGAGCTTATGGTAAGTGGTAGGGATCCAGTATAACACAGAGGTTGGAAATGTATTTGATTTTCCATAGTATTTCTTGTCATTTCCTCATTTCTGAATCTCTTCAGTACCTTTATTCTAATAAGTTGATGTAAGAGACTGTTTTGGAATCTTTTGTCTCAAAGTTTGCTGTGAGAACTTTCTTGTCTCAAAGATTGCCCACCTG
>JAOWBO010000070.1:22322425-22354097 GCA_028564985.1 Crax fasciolata
GACCTCGTTTGTGTCTTAATCTCACTCCGGGTATGTTACAGAATCTCCCCTCACTCCGATAATCGGAGCGGGACAGTTGAACAGGCTGAGACAGAAATAGATCCATTTCTTACTGGGAAGCAGGTATCCTGGAACCAAACAGGCACAGTAGTCTCAGGATGTCGTGGAAGCAGCTTAGAAACAGAGGTGCAGTTTCTGCTTCTCTGCCCTCCATGACACCAACATTGTCAGAGGAAACTCAGAAAATTGCTCAGCATGGTTTTTTGCTCCTCTACAGTATTTCCAGATTGGTTTATTGCTTTTCTAAACTGGTTTAGAACACTCAAATTTTGTGAGGTTTTCATGCCTTCAGAGACACTGTTGTCTTGGAGCTAATATATATATATTTCTATTTTAGTTTAGTTTTTTATATATATATCTTTAATATTCTTAAAGAATGGATGACATATGTTGAGTCTCATTGTTGTCAAGTGAAGCATCCTGCAGATCTGGCTGCCTCTGTAAGCAAGGCAGGAGAGGCAGGCCACCACAGGAATGGCAAAGCTGAAGAAAGGTGATCAGTAGTTGGTTCGCTTCATGACCTGGAGAGGACCAAGAGGAACTGTGAATTTCAGAGAGAGATCTGAGAGCATTTTTGGCATTCTCAGCCATAGTCCAGATATCCACAGTTGCCATCACAGGACATGTATATTATCCCACTCTGCAATGTACAGAAGCTGTAAGCTCTAGTTGTTTCCTCAGCACTCAGACCCAGAGTGCTCTGGTGGCTTGCTGTAGGGCTCACCGCTGTACTAGAAGTTGTTCAACTTTGATTTTAAACTGCCACATTTTTGATCTAGCTGTTACCTTTCTGGAACAGCCTGTTATACTAAGTACAAAATACTTTTGTAACATCTTGTGACTGTGTACAGCCCTAGTAAACAAACAGTATTTAGAGAAACATAGTAAAATGTTAAAATGAGTAACACGCATTGTTGCTTATAAATTTCTATGGGCTTCCATGAAGCATTGATTTAGTGCAGTGTGTCTATAAATATTAGTATACACATATCATTGTCCAGCTTGCCTCCAAAACTAGCCAAACAGAAACAAAAAGTGACTTTGATTCCCATGGCTGTGCTATGCTACTTGGATAGTCCTTTGAAGTTTGTTTCCAGTCTGTCAGTATACTTTCTTACACATTTGGATTCTAAATCCTCTTTTTTTTTTTTCTATGCAGCAAATGGCCTGCTCTATAAGGCCATCTTTGCTAATGCTAACCTAAAACTTCAGTCCAAACATTGCAGCAGGATGGACTCTTAAACCCCAGATATCCAAGATAGTGTTTCTGTACTGTATTCAGCATTTGCGCAGGACATTATGTTAGATACTTCAACCAGGTATCGGATCAAATTTTGGAGCCTAGAAAGGGAGAGAATTAAGGGGTAGGTATCTGAAATGGCTAAAAAACCAAATTAATACTCATATTGTTGGAAAGGAATAGAGTGCCTCTTTATTTAAATTGGACCGAGACATCTATGCAATGTTGCTTGAAAATAAATTTCTAGGACTCCAACAAATTCATTTTCCAATGCGCATTATCTATGTATATATGCTGCAAAGACTTCTCACTTCCTGTGTTCTGCAGGTTGCTCAGATTTTTTGTTGTGACACCAAAAGAGAATATTATAGTTGTGTGACGTCACACAAATTAACATGAAAACTTGCAAAACCTGGAGCTTGACTTAAACAACACACTTAGTCTTTAAACCCAACCTCAATTTATTTTCAGAAGGCTACTTTAATGATTAAAACATCTTGAATTCTTCCACAGGAAAATGCAAATGCTTTTTTTGAAGCAGGCTTTTCAAGAGAATCATACCTTTATGGTGAACAAGACATCTCGCACTCTGAAATTACGTATGAATAAACTTGGTTCTTAATAGAAATTATTTAATAGGTTAGACGAGCAAGCACTGAATCTGGCAGCATTTTAAAACTCTTAGGTAAGTCAGCAGTGTTCTCTATGTCAGACTTTGTGCATTTTCTTCCTCTCTTTTCTCTATTCCAAGTAAAAAATCTCTAGAACCACTCAATCTCAGATGCATAGAATAATTTTCATGTGATAGCAGATGAATGAATGAATCCTGTATTTGCTTAACGGTTTTTTCTTTCTCATAAGATGTGCTCTGCTGATAAATCATTCTTTGAGTTGTGGCAAACGCAAAGGTATAAACATATATGTGCATGTGAAAGAGAAGACGATGACAATTCTACAGTAAACAGACTGTTTAAAAGCTATATATTCAAAAAAGATCATCTTTCTTAGTTCTCTAAGAACAAATCTACATTGTATGGAATCCTCTGGCGTATCCCAGAAAAATAATCACTACATCTTCTTTCCATCATAGGTTTTACCGATTTGTAGCCATTCTGTGACAGCTGTTATGGTTCCCTAGAGATTCATTCTTGTATTTCTTTTTATTTTTGCTCTGACATCACTATTTATACTGCCTGCCATTGACGTTTTGGGTTTTTTCCCCAAGCTTTGAAAAATGTTATGTCTTCATACGGTCAGAAAAACCTGGCAGAACGCTGTGAAGAGTTACCCACAGTGGCACTCCCTCAAATATATGTGTACAGGTATGTATGTATAATATATATATTATGTATACTCACAATTTTAAGCTGGGCAAACGTGGCCTCAGTGATACATATTTGCAATAAATCAAGAAAACCTGTCAAAAAGGCTCTTGGAAAGAAGCTACTTGGAAACAAACAAAACATGACCTTATTTAACTTTGTGGGCTAAGACAGTAATAAATCTTGTATGAGGCTACGCGGAGCATGAGCCCTCTGAAATGAAACGAGAGCTTCAGAAGCTGCAATGTCAAACCATTCCAGGTAGCAGGCAAGAGTAGAGCCAGGCAAAGCTGGATGAAAGCAGGTCTCCCAGCATCAGAAGTCATTCAGGCTTTTGCATGTTCCTTGTGAAGGAATGGAATCATGTTCTACACAAGTCTTGAGAAAGATCTCTTGTAAAGGTTAAACGATCCAGAGAATAAAGCTATCAGTTTGGGATTGAGGCAGCTGGTTTTTTTTGTTTAGCTATTGAAACAAAATAACAATACTATTTAAAAAAAAAAACAAACAGGCAAGAATTATTCCAAAGACAGCTCAAAACCAAAATTTTTCACTTGAATGAAAAAAGGCAAAAAGTAGATCCAAAGCAATTAATTAAACTCCAAATAGAGTGATATCCTTTCTCCTAGAAAACTATTGACTGTTCTGAATAAGCACGACCAACTTTAAAAGGGGGAAAGCTGCCATTTTTTTTCCGATCTTAGGACAGACTTGTTATGATAGGAGATACTTCTTAGCTATAAGAACTCAGAGTTGAACACACAGAACTCAACTCCATAGCTGACTTGAATTCACAAGGGTAAGGAGTTGGAACTCCACTGAGTTTTGTTATTTGAATGTAGAATTGCTATTGCTTTCTAAACCAACAACAACATACTAGGTGCCAGTCAAAGAAACTGGAAGAATTTCAGAACTGGATCTGGGAAAACAAAGAAACATTAAAGAAAAACTACTTGATTGGGCTGCCTACTGCTGTCATGGTAAATCCTCTGTTGCATCAGCGACATCCACTCTCATGGCTGCGTGCACTCGTGAAATACCCATTAAAACCAAGTCTGTACAGACTCAGAAGTTTTCAAGTATAGAGTTTATGGCAGCATTATTGATTAAAATATTCCTCTGAGCACCTATGGCTAAAATATAGATCTGTCCCTGAAAGCACCACATGCAGCAGGCCTTAGTCGATGCTTTCATCTCAAGCAAGGCATATAATCCAGAATGAGAGACAGCATTAATAGTCATCATGGAAAGTCAAAATGCTGTGTCATCGTTGTGGATGGAGACTAAAGCACTCCACGAGGATCTGTCAGCGAGGTGTCACCACGTCCCGGGTGAATCTGTGCGCAGGTGTCACCTTGAGAGATGTCCCTTCTCCAGGGGAGGTTGTGGTGGGCAGCCAGCTGCTTGCAAGAGCAACTTTCCAAGGGGTTCTTAGGCTGCTTGCTGTTTATGGGGTAAGATGATTGGCTTATAGTCATGCAATTTAGAATTGGCTCTGAACTAGGTGTCTGTTATCAGCTCTCTGGGCACCCAGTTTGAGACAGTATGATGGTCGTTAACTGTCTCAGTGACACCTTGATTGTTATCAGTCCCAAGGACAAGGTCCTCTGCACCTCACTGTATGCACTAGTTGGGCATAAGGACCAGGATGGGTGGGGAGGTAAGGGGTGTGCCTTCACAGTCACGCTTCTTGTTAGCTCTTTTTGGAACTTCAGTTTTACTTCTGATCCTTTTTTCTGCATTAAACAAGAGGAGATGGCAGATGTTTGGTTGGCATCAGGATGTGACTGCTGCTCCTTTGAAACAAATAGGGTGATCAAAAGGATGAGTTTTAATATTGTAAAAATAACACCGAAGTGTTTGCCCTTTGGACAGGTGGGATCATGTTTTAATTTTGCAGCAAAATTAGGGTGAGCAAATGGTTAACTTTAACGGGATGAGAAAGCTATGCATCTGAGGAGAGGTCTGTACAAAATGGCTGCCTGTAGCCTTAAGTGTTAATTAGCTGCAGCACTGGTTCAGCAACCGCAGTGGAGTTTCATATGACCTCACTGGTGTGGCATCTGGGCAATTATCTTTGGGATAATGAGCCCTTTCATCCATAGCAGAACAACAACATCTCACTTGGCTTGCGAAAGATCAGAGCCAATCTGCTGCTCATCAGGGTGCCTGCCATCCCCTTTGTATCACACCTTATTTCAAACCTAACCTTTCACATCCTGCATTAATTGTTTTTAGATTAAGAATTAATGAATCCATTTTAGCAGTTTAGGAGGAGGAGAGGGGGGCTAATAAGCACTAAGTATCATCCAGGTGGTAATTTGGATCTTAAATATTCCTGCCTGAGTTTTGAAAAGAAAGAGAAACAACATTCCAGATCACTGGTTACAAATGACCGTTGTCTCTTTCATCTATGAAGAAATGTAATAACAGCAAGTATGGTCCTTCTTCCTCAGTTGTACAGTTCTATGAAAATAACTTGCTAACTATTCACTCAATGCAAAAAAAAAAAAATATAGAAACGCCCAGCAAAAGACTATCTTTTATTCTTTTAATATTCAGCACAATGCTGTAGAGCAAAGCCTTCCAAACATTTGACCCTTCACAGAGGTTTTTCCTTCTTTCAGTTCATTCTTAAAGGGTGACGTGAAGACCTGTTTGATTCCACTGAAATAACTGAACATGCCGTGGCTAAATTCTGTCAGACTACTCTCTTGGGTTTATTGATGAGCTGTGAAGATTTTTCTCTTGCTTTGAAGAGTAGTCATGAAGGTATGCCGCAGTTTCACAAGGTGTGGCAATCAGTGCATGAGCATGATGAGAATTGTCAATGTTTTGAATATCTTTGCTTCTGAAAGTATGAATAAGAAATACAGAAACTGCAGTCTCCATTCTCTCGATTTTGCTGAATTAATGTGGTTTTAACTACTCTACTTGTATGGTACAGTTAGGCTTCTTCTACAGGCTTGGATTAAACTGAAAGACAGAGAATTATGGTTTAATTTTCCTCACGGTCTGAGGCAAGGGCATTTGTTCCAGCTAAGAGAAGTTATTGAGTATCCTTGAAATGGCAGCGAGAAAGGTACCCATTGCCTAATATAAAGCAGCAACATCAACGTTTGTTCTGTTGTCCTTTTTTGTTTGTTTTAATATAAGCTAACGCTAACAAATCATCATGCTGTGAGACATACAGGCTCTGCAAATCTCTTCCTCATTTTAATTCACGTGGCTATCTCTAATAGGTTTTACGCTCATTCAACTGTAGCTCTCTGCTTATGGTTTTCTGTGTCTTTGAAATGTTAGTTCCATAACTCCTGTTCTTTTCTTTGAATCAAATGAATAAAATGCATGTAATTCATATACTTCTAACCTGCAGACATGTCAATACCACACCGAGAACGTGAGAAACTAACAGATTAATGTATGGAGGATGTTCTCTTAAGAAAGGCAGGAGACGTTTTAGTATTTGTACGTAAAATAAATACGAAATTTTAAGTTGTTCAGTCATCATCCTCTGCGTGGCGTGTTACTTTGAATTTCAGCTTTTCAGTCTTTGAGAGCTGTAAGTTAAGAAGTCTGTTTTTAATATTTCATGGAGTTTACACAGGTAATTCAGAGCAAGGTGTTTACCCTCAAAAGTTAGCCCCGTCAATCATTCCACAACTCAGCTTTCTGACTGTGGTTTCCATGGTGTCTTGTGAACAATGACAGCAAATTTTGGGAAAGGGATGTATTGCACAGGGCCTCTGCTTGATCAGGTAGTGCTGATGCCATCTGATGGCTTTTGCTCTCAGAAGCTCTCTCTTTATTTTTGGATACTTACTGGGTGCAGATTCTGTAGGCTATTTCCCTGTATTGGTTATCATCTGTGAAGTCCCCCTGTTGATCCATTCCTCTGTTCTGTTTGCCCTCTTCAGTGCTGCCAGAGCTTTGATGAGGGGAATAATAAACAAGTCCGTTGTCACCTGCAAACATTCTTCCTTTTACGTGGATAGTTAATTTTGTGTATAGACTCTGTTGACATTGAAATCTCCCCTATGAATCTTTCAGATATCACAAGTGTGCAGAGTGCAAATATGATGGAACGCAGTTCACTCAACAGAGGTTAATGAAGACAGTCTATTAGTATCCTGCTGAATTGTTGAATGCACTTGTAGTAGTGCCTAGAGACTTGGCTCTCAATGGAGCCCAGCGCTGTAAGGCAGGGCATGCACCATAAGCAGACAGGCAAGGAGAGAGTGCTTATAAGTTCATACGCAAGGCTGACAAAAGTAAGTGCTGTTGAGATGACTGACTGACTAAAAGATAAAATACACTGCGTATGAGAACCATTCACGTGTCCCTAACCCTTACTTTGCCAAAGTGGCAAAGCAAATCGGTAAGTTGTTGAGGATGTGGTTTGAAAAGGGAGGCAGAGAAGATCCTTTATATCGGTTAAAATGTGGTCCAAAAAATATCTTAGGCTATTTTTGAAGATGGTGGGGGTACGTTGCGCTGTGGTTGTCCTAGTCAAGCCAATATTATTCCAACTTCACAGGTAGAGACTGGGATAAAGATGGATGAAATTCCTTGAAAAAGTTAATAGAAGTGACTGGGTAAGGCTTTATGCTCAAGGCTAAGGAGTGGCAGAAGATGTGTATCTGAGTGAATCTCCCTCTCCTGCATCACGCTTTCACATCAAAATTATCATCACTCTGTGTTACTCTAAACCAAAGTACAGAAAGTGAAATGAAAGGGGAAAATCATAAGTGCAGTGGTTCGCCGGTTTTATTCTTTTTCTGAAGTTTCAAGGCATTATCCACCTGTAATCAAACCCTCCTTTTCTTAAACCTAAGCTTGCTCTTGTGCATTCAGGCTTTGAGTCAACTCTCTGCAAGACAATGACTTGCTTGCAAGTTTTTCCTGTTTTTCTTTCAATTCTGCTTGGAAAATATTTAATTGCATAATTCCTGATGTTCTTTGCTATCTTTAAAACCAATATATTATTTTTGTATTTTCTTACTGGATAGGAAAAAGTTGGAAATCGCTGTTTGTTTTCTTGCTTTTATTTGCTAGTTCTTAGCCTATAAAACATAATTTGGTCTTTTTTTTAAAAAAAATCTAGTTAGATGAGATTGCACACATGAACATAAATATGAGGCATCTGCTAGCCCAGAGCTTCATATTTCTCTCGTTTTAAACAGCCTTGTGCTCCTGCGGTATTGCAGAAGGAATGATGGCCAGTGCTTATGGGCAGACTTAAATAATGCTGATGCCAGAAGCGTTTCCAGCTCCGCTGCTTGCTTGTTCCGTGACCTCTCTGATGCACTGTCAGACTTCATGTAAGTTTTTGAACTTGGGCTCTAAAATTTACTCTCTAGATGACTGTGGATGAATTGCCAGAGCTGATTTTCAGAGCTGCTGAATACACGCAATTCCCTTACACTTTAAATAATTCCAGGCAGGCACCACCTCTAGAAAATCAGGTTGTTTCCTTTAACACTAAGCTATGGGCGCAGACTTCTAATGTGCATAATTTGACTTCATCTACCATATCTTCACCTCTTAAACTGCATCTCTTTTTGCACTTTTTGCTTCTCTCTTTTTTTTTTTTCCCCCTTCCCTTCTGTCCCAGAGTTTGTGACTTTGCCTCAGGTCACTTGGGATGTTATTAATGGTACACTTTCCTTATACTGACAGAAGCAAAAAAAAAAAAAAAAAAAGACATTTTAGATGAGTCAGACTGAAGCACTCCTCTCCTTTCTTTTGTGATTATCAGAGGAGAGAACTCTTTCACTGTCAAGAAGAAGTCAAAAGTCTGGTATAGGTCAGGTTGTCTGAAGGTCATTAAGCCCCAGGGCCTGGCTGCTTCATCTACCAGTGTGGGAAGGGAAGCTGGAGATTGCAGCGCAGAAGCAGAGGTTGCTCAAAATATTCCAGTCCTTGCAGAAATGCGCACCTGAGAATAAAAATCCTGCTTTTGAGTTCAGGGGTTTCTGAGAGAGGTTGTCTTGGGACTGAAGTTGTTTCTGAGGGGTGAGCTAGAGAGTAAGCTGCTTGCTGATAGCAAATCACACTTGCATTGTCTGTCAGAGGCTTTCTGGATTCTCTGCCCTGGTTTTGAACGCCAGGGGCAGGTTTGTCTCTTTTTGCACTCACAGGCAATCGGTGCTATTTTAAGCAAGTCATTCTCTTTTCTGAGTACTGAGGTGGGCATGGTAGAGCATTACCATTTTATAATGTTGACCCTTACCAACTCAGGAGCTCCAGCCTCACAAGTCAAACACCCAAATTATGAAACGCAAACATCGTGTTTGTTGAATTTGCATTCTGTTTTTGAAATTTGAAGAGTTCTGGCTTCCAGACCTGTATTGTAACAAGAGCTAAAAATGCTCTCCTGAAAACAAAGGAAAACCAGAGATTCTTCAGTAGACAATCACCTTCAGCAGGTTGAGAATTGTGTTTAATCTAGCAAAAAGTCCTGTAATTACCAACATTTCCTTCTATGACAGCATGAGAACAAAGATTTTAAATGCTTGTGGCTATACAAGCTTTAACGTGAGATTAGTATTACTCTTGTTAGATATTCTAGTTATGTCAGAATGTTTTTAAGATGCTTTTTAAGTACAATATCAGCCACTCATGTTAATCTTTTTCTCTCCTGTGAATGACTTTAACATAGAACGTTCTGATGTTTGGCAGGTAACAAATACATGCGTAAAGAAACTCCTCAAGTCAATGGTTTGTGAAGGATGTTAACGTAACTCAGTGCCATCTGGAAACCAACAATTACATGAAGATAAAAATTGGTGTGGCATAACTTTGAGGTATTACTTGGCCATTACTAGAAATCTAAGCTGTATCCTGAGTTTACTGACAAGTCACCTGGATTTAAATTTCAAGTAAGTGAACAGATTATACATTGTAAAATTCAGTAAACTTTTTTTTTTTTTTTGCTTAAGAAGTCACATGCAACTTCATGAATTTGGCACGGTTGATAGCAGCTCTCTCTTGAGGCAGGTTGCAGCTATGTGGATCTATAGATATAGTGATGGTTCTGGTGTTTCAGTTGAGCTCCTTCTTTGGTATCCCCTCCAATCCTATCAAAGAAAGTTGACTGGATTTTCAGTGCTTACTTTCCCTTGCAGTGGAAAACTGCAATTCTTTAACTTTTATGACCTATCAACACAAAGAAGTTGAAGCTTGTCTTTCCATACCTTGCCTACTGGGTAACTCCTGTCCAGCTTAATTCACTTTTAACTGTAGGGCTTTTTTTGGTCTCTGTGGAGTGCTGACACTGATCATTGTGCACTTGAGGTGTGATATCATTTACAGTACAGTCAAGCTCCAACAAAGGAAGTCTGGGTTTGACATATAATTTCTGTTTGTTTACAGGGACTGGACAGGCTCAGGCTTGTGGCTGTGTAATTCGTGGAAGGATTTTTCTTGTATGACCTTATGTTCTCTAGTCAAGAATTTTGAAGTAATACTTTGCAGAACTACTATAACAATACACATGGTTCCTATAAATTTAACAGGATGCAATATAAAGTAATGCATGTGTACAAGAACATGAATTATGGTGCCTGTGGTAACCATAAATTTGCATTTCCTGACTTTTGAGTGCTAAGGTGGGTTTTAAATTCTTTGTCATGCTAGCGTTAATATAGTTTAGTGCAGCAAAGAACATTCCTGGCCCTCCCCTCTTTCTCTTCTAGACCCCACCACCAATTTCACTGGGTTTTGTGGAGGAATGAATTCAAAACTCGCTGTATGTGTTAGATCACCTGATTCCTGCTCTGCCTGGCTTAACAAATTCAGGTCATACTTTCAATAAAATAACCCTCAGTATTTTGCTTCATTTACACAGCAGGACTAAAGGAGAAGGTGAAAGTGCTGTTCAGCTGTGGCCGCTTATTAAACAGCGGGGAATGCAGGAACTTCTAAATAAAACAAATCATGCTTGCAGGCAAAAAAAACCTGAAAAAATGAGTGTCACTAGAGAACTACTGCTTCTTTTTAGCACAGAGGGCATTTTGCAGTGTTGTAGTAGCAATTTAAAGGTTAATACAGACCTGTAAATGAGGGGTTGTTTCAAACTTAACACAGTTTCCTTTCGGAGAATATGTTAGCAGCAATCTGAAGAGCACTTGCACTCTGCAGTGAGGAAGCTGTGTTATTTATTCTCAAAGACTCTATCAGAAACATGTTTAAATTTAAGACGTCTGACGAGAAGATGTGGGCCTAGACTAGAATGCTTCTTCTGGAAGAGTCTGGAGTTTTGATCTTAAATACGAAGGCACATGTTTCCTTGTTTGCTTCTTTGAATGAAAATGAAAAATTGTAATGTTTGAAACCATGATGATGGGGAGCAAAAAATCTTCTGCCTTCATGAAACCCTTAATAGTCTCTAAACCATTAGTGCAGAGATATAAAAGAGAGACTTACAGTGAGCTTTTACTGCCTGACCCATTTCCTTTCTGAAGTACTGGCAGATGCAACTGTGGAGTTCCCTACTGAAATTATCCTCTTGGCACTGCATCAAAGGCGTGTAAAAATATTCAGCATTCTTGATGATTCTGAAGGCACTTCAGTTTCTCTCTTTTTCCCTGTTTTGTACATCATCCTACTCATTTTAAAGTGGAAAGGTTACCTTTCATATTATCCCATAAATATCTAATTTGGCCGTCATAATCACAGGTGGTCACCATAATTAGAAACATAAATTCTAAAGTACAGTCATATACTATGTCCCTAGTTCAGAGTATTTTTTTAATGTGGATAGAGAATTGTAGTTACAGAGAGATAATGCAATGCAGGGTACACTGTTGTAGTATTCCATTGAATAATGGGTTCAGTAATTCTGGTAACCATTTATTCTGTTAAGTCCATTTCATTTTATTGCATCTTTGTAATTTTGCTGCTGCTAGAACTTGTGCTCACTGGGCTGGTTCAGAATTGACAAAATACCTATCAGTCAGGCAGCTGATAATCACATTTGTTAGGATGCATGATCATACAGTGCAGACGTACAATTACACAGGAGATAATACCTTAATTCTATGTACTTTCATTTTATTATGGGGCTACAGTTGCTACTGTCCTAGTTCACATTAACCTCCATTTTCCACTTATTCCATCTACTAGCTTTGTGCAACCAAAGCATCATATCTCACCTTGGTTCACAGAACTTCCCTTCCTGTATAGAATCGATGTTTTTGATAATTTAAGTTCCACTCTTCATTTTAGTTAAACTTTAGAAATTTAGGAACTTCTGCAATTACTTCTGTTTTCTTTGTTGTATTATGCTTCAGAGTTTTGTGTTGTTACCTAGAGTTTCACTCTAGGATGAAAAATGGAATGCACAGGTGTCAGCGTTGTTTTTTAAGAAATGAGGCTTACGTGCTGTGCAGCTGTCAGTTTCTCACTAATATTTTTTGAACCATTGCCATATTGACAGGCAGTGGAGATCTCAAAGGTACAAAATGTCTACAAGCTGCTGTAAATTGGTGGCTGGAAAGAAGAGTGAGATCCAAATCAGTGCCAATTACATGGCACCAGCAGCGTTGATCAGCTGAGAGATGCAGCAGCTGTGTGAGCACTGATCAGCTGGGGCAGGTGATGCGCTGAGCTGACCTTGGCACCTGGAGCCTGTGGAAGAGGCAAGAGCAACAGGGATGAGGTGAGGAGGAGAAGCAGCAGCTTGAGGGTGGCGTGTGGATCTGTGTAGAGCTAGGAGCCTTCTGGTCTGCTTGCCTGTTCACAGCCTGCTATGGAGATTATGTGGTGCTGTAGGTAAAATAGGAAAGTTTGCTATGTATGTGTAATGGCTTTGATGTTATCAGGTCAATAACAGTTTTTTCAAGTAGGCTCATAATGACAGCAAAGGAAGTTTTCTCAGCCAACCACCTTCAGTGATTCTGTGTATTGAAATAGGTGAGGGTGAGCCTGTGTACGCCTTGGTCAGGCTGATAGATTACCTGGTTCTGTGCCCTGCTCTGTGAAGGTTCCTATAAGCTGTGTTCCACACATCAGTGGAACTGCTGCTTTAGCAAAATCAAAGGGGTCATCAAATGCATGTTGCCTGATGTCATCACTGAAGGGTTGGAGCAAATCTTGCTATATTCTCCACTTTCACCATCATAGTGCATTTTTTTCTTAAGAAAACAGATTTGTCAGGGTGTTGTAGTAATATTACTGTTAGATATCTTTACTATGTACAATTAGAAATTACTGAAAAAAAAATAATGTGGATTGTTGTGGATTCGAGATATTTATTACAGGAAAAATCTTTGGCTTGTATAATTTAGTTAATGGGGCTGTAAAACACTGTAGCTGCTAAGGTCATCTATGATTGTTGCTGCCAAAGTTTATTGTGCTCTGTTTTTGATGGGACACGATGCTGTCACATCTTCTGTTCTTGTGTCTTTGCCTGGATGCATGCCAACTAATGCAGCGTAGGATGTTCAACCACCTCAGGGACTTTGGGGAAGAAACTTGGTAGTAGCAATTTTAAATCACAGTGCATGGAATTTTCTGTGTAATTCTTAAGCATCCTAGAATATTGTCAGATGCTTGATTTGAAGAGTATTAAATTTTGTGTAGGCACTGAAAGACTTGAGAGCTTATTATGTAGAAGTGGTTAGTCCGTGCTCCATTAGGACTGTTGGAGATAAGGTATACTGCAACGCATAAACTGTTCTGAGGACTAAGCAGTGACTCTTCCACGTATTGTGATGGATCTGATGAATTCCTGGGATAGCTGCAGTTGTTAAGGGGTTGATAACACTGTGCATCATCAGTGGAGCTAGATCTGCAGATGCTTTATATCCTCTTCTGCTTTGATAAGAGATGGGATGTGCACTGTTTTGCTGTGAAGGTAGGTTGCCTATGGAGATATCCAGATCATTCTGTTTTTGGGATTTTGACATTGCTAGACTGGAGAACTAGTTGTGGCAAATTGTATCTGCCTTAACTTTCTGATATTAGATCCCAGACTGTTTGTAGTATTGTTCTTGCAGTTTTGTAACATTCACCAATTTAATGGGGTGCAGCCGTACAGCCAGTCCCTAACAATGGCTTTAAAGCTTCTTGCCAGCAGAAACACGAAATGGAAATGTATGCGGTGTCATTGTTTGAAGAAACGATGTTTCTTGCACACTGTGAGCCATGTAGAAGCAGAAGAGAATGAGTGCATCTTCAATATGTAGGCATATTGCTATAGCATGTTTTATTGTTGATGAAGTTGACTTAAAGCAGAATAGCTGATTTGGTTGCTTGTTGTTTCATTTTTGGTCTATGAGAAATGATAAGATTTGGATAAGAATTTTGTGAAAAATGTTATGGCCTTCATGCTTCAAGATATGAAAAGTGACTTTTATGTAAGCCTTTATATAAGCCTCAGGAGTTTTATATTAACCTTAGCAATAACATCTGGTTGATGGTTCTGACTATGGTTTCATTTATGAAACAAACACCATTCTGGATTGGGAAACTCTTGATACTCAGCTTACGTGATTTCCAGTTGATGTCCTTCATGGAATTTGTGAACTGAAATATTTGAGATAAAGCTGTAAAACATCTTTCTGCTGCAGTCAAACGTGATTTCAGTGGTTTCTCTACAGATTTCTTTGTCCTAAATCCGAATTCCATTACTCTGTAAGGAAATGAGCCTCTTTACAGATAGCAAGGTTAAGGAGAGAGTTGCTAGGAACATTTAGTACATCCCCAAGGCACCTGCCGCCTGCAATAGTTTGATCATAAAGAAAAAAGCTGAGCTTTATTATAGTCTTACATAAACATAGCCTCATTGTTCAGAAATGTTTGCTTTTTGTAAGATTTTTATGGTACTCTAGACTTCTTAAGATGTTCAGAAAACTCTATGATTGGTCTAATATTTTGTGTTACTTGCAGAGTATCTTTTTTAAAAAAAAGACATTTAGAAGCTGTTTTCAATATCATGTTAATGTCCTTTCTCATACAGACTTAAAAGATATTTTTCTGTCTCAGACTTGTTTGAAGGCCGTTATTCTAATACATGATAGAGCAGTCTTTTGAAAGCTGATCTTTGGCATCAGTCATGATTTCCCCCTCCCCAACTCCAATGATTGCTAGTGACGTTCATGTAAAGCTTGTAGTGGTCTGTATGTGCGCATTTTGAGCTGAGTGAGAGAATGCATCAGAAAAATAATTTGAGAGAAATCTGCATTTAAATAAACTTGGTCTTGGAATAAGTGAGAAGTAATAAACTACATTTCCCACTAATAAAAATGTGTGGGAAGCTGATACAGATATGAGAAAATGGTAATTTCATAATATTATTGTCTACTTATCTGTAACAAGATTTTGCCTGTTACTCATCATTTTAGTCTCGCAGTTCTGAAAGTAGCTACAACAGGAGTCAGAAGTATTCAATTAAAATTAATGCTGAGATGTAGGGTATTAAAACTTAACTTTTGAAAAAGAGTTACCTGGATTTTCATGTGCTTTGCAATTTAATCTATAAGAGGAGACCACATCACGGCCTTCCATTTCTTTGTGGGAGCTTATAAGCAGGAGGGAGGCCAACTTTTTACATGATCTAATAGCGATACGACAAGGGGGAATGGCTTTAAACTAAATGAGGGGAGATTTAGGTTAGATGTTAGGAAGAAATTCTTTACTCAGAGGATGGTTAGGCACTGGCTGTCCTAGAGAAGCTGTGGATGCCCCATCATCCCTGGAGGCATTGAAGGCCAGGTTGGATGCGGCCCTGGCAACCACCCCATGGCAGGGTGTTGGAACTGGATAGTCTTTAAGGTCTCTTCCAACCCAAGCTACTCTATGACAAAATAATCCCTGAATTCTCACTTTTTAGAGAAAGATCTGTGTTTTAATCTAGCTAAACGCCAGCAGTGAGGCACATATTTTAGGAGAATGTAGATATCACAGCCCCGTGGGTCTCACTAATTGACAGAGAACTGAGGAATACATTTGTTCTCAGTTGAGAAGTCAGAAATGCCGAAGTGCTCTCTGAAAATTGTGGAGATGTCTCATATCTTGAATCTAATTGCCTGCAGGCATTTTTTATTTAATGAAAATATCCTTTGCGTGGTGATAAAAATTACTTAGGAATCTTGAGGGGAGTTGGCCAGTAGTTCTGAACAGGGAATAAAAAGGAATAGATTTGGAGAAATCCAAGTCTTTCATTTTAGCGTTTTCAAAGAAATCTTCCTTATTTCAATTCTTCCTTCCTTCCTTTCTTGTTTTTCATCAAAATGCAGCTATTTAGGAAGATGTGAAAGTAATAATAAAAATGTAGATTTATTGGGGAAAAGAAATGCCTATAATTCCTTCCCATTTTAATATGTTTAAGAATGCAGCGATCCCTGAAGGTGAAGGAAATTAAAAATATTATTTGATACTAAACGTACATGGCTCAGAAAAATAAATGAACTTAATAAATCCTTTACTCATCTGGTTCTAATGCAATCACTGTTATTCCACATTCTGCATCAATCCTGCGTTAATATTCACCATATATTCTCACTCCCAGGAGTTTGCTGACCAATTTTAGTCATCATATTAGTAGGTGGTGGTGTTCTGTGCAAAGATAAAGTGAGAGGGGATGAAAGAGGGCTATAACTGTGTGTCACAATTGAAATAATTGTCTCAGAGCATGACCCGTCTTCTTCCTGTTCTCCTTGGTCTGGTAGAACATAGCTCTTCCTTTGTTGCTGGTGATAAAGTTACTAATTGAAGTGAGCACGTTTTTTCTGTTTTAAAGAATCCACTTGAAAAAGGGAAAGGAATTTTGAACTATAACCCGGTGAAGTATGTCACACAAGGTTTGTTTTTATGTGCTCTGATCTTACCTCCTCAATATCTCTGTAATAAATGTATTTTGTGAAGATACCAAAACACTTGAAAAAAAGGAGAAAGGAGGTGTAGGATAATTCAGCTGACTTCTGACCAAGGAGAATATACTCCGATAGGAGTATTCCTAAGTGAATAATCTACTGCCAAGGTATAAATAAAACCATAAATAAAATGTATTTGCTTAGCAGTAACTATTCCCATCAGAATATGACTAGAATTCCTTACTGAGACCAAAATTTATTTACAGCTGTCAGTGTTTTGCCTTATATTTGTTGCTAGCAGAAATTGCTTGTTCATGAAGTGAAATTGGTTTATGAAAAAATTGGTTAGAACATTTAAATAAAACCTGAAAAAATGCTGAACTGATGCTAACGAAAGAACAATGACTAAATGCTTTGCTAAATTGATCTCACAGTCTTCTCTGATTTTAATTCTGTGAATGAAAGTTTTTAAAATAACCTTGGCTTTGTACACATTTTTCTAAAATAACTAGAATGGAGACCTAATTTTTACAGACTCTCACTGAGAGACTGACCCTTAAGCCTTGTACAGGTGAATATCCAATCCGTAGTCACTGCATGTGATGATTTTCAAAGCAAGTCAATCAATATTTCAAAATTGAATTTACTGGTGTCCCTTTCCATGACATGTATCAAGGACGATCTGAAGTAAGCAGCACTGCATCTGCCATGTTTGTACCGATCATGTCAAGTATGATATTGATATATGCTTTTATTAAATTCTTGGTGAGCAGCCTTAAGCCATTTTAAATTTGCTCTTCACCTTAGCGTAGTGTTTTTCTTGGCTTAGTGTTTTTTGGAATTTGTTGGATTTGCTAACATAGGGGAGAAGAACCTGTTGAATTTCAAACTAGGGAAAGAGGGGGGCTGAATGAGAGTCTGACCTTTCAAGGAATGTTGGCAATGGAGAAGAAAGGAGAACCGGGACAAGTGAAGGAAGAAAGATGTTGACCAAAGAATGTGGGATGGCAAGTGAAGTTAAAGCTCTTCATCTATGCAAAAGATAATCAATATTTTCAATTAAGAAAAATGGACCATTAAAGCCAGAGGCTATTTTGATTCAGTGTTGGGTTTAGCATTAATACTGGTGGGATGCAGGGAAATCAAAACAAGCAAGGGTTTATGTGATCACGTGATACTGCCGTTATTTGGTTGTTGTATGCAATGACGTTAGAACAGAAAACATACTGTTGTGACAGTTTCTGCATTGTTTCTTTTCCACTTTCTTTCTTTTCATTTCTCTTTCAGCCTTGGATTTTTCTTCTGTTTTTCTATCTCCATTTATGTATTTCACAGTGACACTTTCTCACGCTTTAGCATAATGAATGAAAATAGTTAATGTCATCATTAGGTTTGGTGTAAAATAATAGAGGGCCAGAAAGGGATGTATAACATGTACCTGGATGTTTTTAGACTCTAAGACATCATTTGCAAATTCAAACAAGACTAAGTAAAGGCATTACTCTTTCTGTGATGCAGGCTCTGCTGGCTCTTACCTAGCATATGTTCATAGTACAGTATTTGTGCACCAATGAGTTTTACATTCTTAAAACAAATTCTGCAGCACTGAATGATTAATCCATGCAGGTCTGCTGAAGTAGTTGGATTAGGTTAATGTTCCGTAATGCTCTGTTTTTAAGTGTTTACTCTTTCAGGAATATTTGCAGAAGTGAAAGAAGAAAAACTTATCCATGTAAGAGTATTGTGGGTCAAGAAAAGGGGTGTACACTACAAGTTAAAGCAAGTGAATTTGAAGAATTTGGTAATGGTATAATACAGAAGACCTTTCTCTGGCTGTGAATGAGGTATGTTACGGTTTAAACTTCAGACAACAGTCTGAAGGTCTGGCACTATAAAGAACTTAAAGCTAGAGGCATCAAAGATGGAAGTAATGGGCTACACAGGATCTCATAACCCAGGGACAGGAAAATATACTGCTAATTTTGTGCCAAAGACAGTGTTATTATGTGTTAGAAATCCATATGTCTTGAAAGCCCCTAGAGTGTAGAAAGGTTGCAACGAGCTAAACTCGGTGGTTTGAGCTCAGTGTCACCCATAACCCTACAAGAATGAATGGAGTCAGAACTATGACATGCATTTGACTCTGGCATCAGGCTTTTCTGTGCAGGGTATCAGGTTTCATATTATTAGTGTGGCTGCTTGTTGACCAAAGAAGCTGAGTATCTCTCTGCAGGAATAATATGGCACAAATCGAAGCTGACTTAAGTAAAGGTTGATCATTAGTTACTCCTCTACTACCAGTGGAGTAACACCCACACATAATAAGCACTAAGAAAGGACAGTCCAGGTGACTGCTTGCTCTTTGGGACATATTAGAAGTTGGCTGACTTCTCAAGTTATCCTGAGTATGGATGAGTAACTTACAGGTACATTTTTATTTTCTGGGAGACGAAAGAATGCTGAGCTGCAATTACACTTAGGCTCCAGAGACCTTTAACAGGACTGTAAAAAGAGAACTTTTCAAACTTGCAGTCAGAAAGATGCACAGTTAATAAGTTGTTTAAGAATTAGGTGTCTCCTCAGTGTTTTTGTAATTTGAACAGAGAGAAGCATAGTCTGCTGCTCGATAATCAGGTGAAAACTAGGCCTTGTGGGAGTAGATAGGAATTCTGCCATCAGCATCAAGGGAGCAGGATTTGCATACTCATTTCTGGATGTGTGTGCATTATATTCATGAACAACTGGAGTGAAACTCTCTGCATATATCCATAAATCTCTATTTATTTCATACTTCCATGTACAAAATGAGTATAAAATCACATATACTATACTCTGGGGCCTATAGTCTTGGACTTGAAAAAAGTGGCTCCTAAATATGCAGATTCCCCAAGAAAGGCCTTTAGATGCAGAAATTTACTGCTGGCTTTATGCAGCATGTATGCACATCAGTTGCAGTTGCACAATAAAGAATGTTATAGATTTTCTGAGGGTGGTATCAAGTTTAAAAAGTGCTTGAGGAATATAAACTAGCAATGAAAACGGGGAAAAAAAATAAGCTGTCTGTGCATTAGACTATTCTGTGTAAAGAACATTAAATGTGATGAAGGAAAAGACTAGCTGCATTAATGTAAACATGTTACAATACATGTAATACAGCACCATTTTTAGGAACAATGAATGGTTCACTGAAAATTTTTGTTTTCCTGTAAGGACATGGATTCTAAGAGATCATGGATCATTATAGTTTTTGGTAAGTGGCAGAGCTGGATGACCGTTCACGTTTTTAAATTATATTGTTTTTTTTCTGTGTGTTTCCTTTGTGTTCACTTTCCATGGATGTTTGTGTGGCTGACTTTTATTGGAATGGTGATTGGCAAAAAGTGAGTTTCAAAGTTACATGGATGAAGATGAAAGGAAAATGGATTTTAAATTTGCGTGCATAAAGTAATCTCACCAACAGCATTTGCACATTCGTCTACTCTGAGAAAGAGGTTTAATGGTGACGTTAATTTGTGTCTACTCACAATGGATGAGGTGCATGTTAACTTGTGAATTCTTTAAGATTATCCAGAGAACTAAGACATTTTTTAAAGGATTTTAAGAGTCGTGTTTCCGTGTTAAGAGTAATTGCAAAGATCTTGCTGTTCATTATAAAATCATTAGAAGGCTCTAGCAAGCAGATGAACTGGAGAATTTTTGCTGCAACTTCAACGTAGATTTTATTTTCACTGGTGTTTAAAATGAATTTGTTACTCTTTGTCTCATTTTCTTACCTGACTTCTCCCAGCTTCCCTCTACAACCCACCTCAGACTCGGTTGGTACTACCTAAAATAATACATTGCCTCTCTAAAGGGATAAAGAATAAAAACCGCTTAGAGTTTCTCAGAATAGCCTGTATTTTCTAGAACCTCTTTTCAAAGAGTGTAATTGTACTGCAGTTCTACAAAACCATTGAAACCTATGCATTTTGATGTTGATTTACAGTAGTTGTATACCTTCCATGTTCATCTGATGGACAGAATTAAATTGAGGCGTCTATTTAAATGTCTTGATTTAATGGGGATGAGTTGTCTTATTGGATCAGGACCAGACAGGGAAGTTTCACTTTTGAGTCATCTTGTCTGTCTGTTTCTGAATGGGACTATTCATTTTCTATTATGCAGTTCTCTTTGGAGCTTTGTTCAGTCTGGTTTGTAAAAGCATTGAGTGATGGGGCTTCCAGTGGGAACCTACCAGAACTTTTACAAAGGGCCACTACTGCTACTGATGTATGAGGGAGTGGTCTGGGAATTAATGCGTGCCCTTAATCGGGAGGTTTGGGCTGCAGTCTAAGTTCTAGTGACTACTATATCTCTTAGTTTCTCAACAAAAGCCAGAACGATGCTCTGTTTACATACTGAACTATTAAAGAATGGAAATTGGCTGGACACAGGTGTTTCTTTTACTAATTGACTTACAGGTCCCTTTGTGCCACTGAAATCCAAAGCAAAACTTTTAAGTAATCTAATCTGATCTAAACATTAAAATATGCTCTCTCTCACATGCCAAATGGCAATGAGCAGCCTGCAGTCATATGAGCTATGTTTCCCTTCTTTAATTGCCTCCTCTTTTTTTTTTTTTGGAAAAAAAGAGATTTTCTGGCTTTTTCTGATATTCAGCGAAAACCAGATAAAATACAGCAGTTCCACTGGGCTACTACACAGAGATTTCATTTTCAGTCTTTAATACCACATTTATATTCTCTTTCTAGATTGCTGCATAACTTCTTTTTCATCTGTGTGTGTCTCATCTGCTGAGTGGGTATTTGAGGTAGGTGCATCTTTTTGATTGTCCTAAGGGTGTATCCAAGGCGCGCTCCTACTCCGTAGTTGCAAACTTTGTTAAATTTAAATGAGAGAGAACGGATGTATACAGCACAAGAAACTTGTTAGTCCAATAATTCAAAAAGTTATGTTTTTCTAATTATTTTAGTAGAGTAAGGCAACTTGGCAAGTGAAGTGAGGAGTGGAGAGGGTTAGAATGGAGAGAGAAAGGAAAAAATGAGAGAGGGAGACAAAAGTGGGGGGAGAGAGATTACAGAGAGAAGGTAGTTGTCACCGCCCTTAGATCCCGCAGAGATTTTGGCTGAGTCTTGATCTGTAGGTGGTGGATTGACAAAATCAGTTGCCAGTGGGACTCCTATATCGCATTGATACTTAGTGTTAGTGCTTTAGGCAGGACCCACTCTGAGTCTGATCAGGAAGGTTCTAGAAGTGGGTCTAGGGGATACTTAACTGAGTGGGTGGGAAGTTGAGGGTCTACCAGGCCTGTTACCATGACCAACGTTCATCCTCTCAGCTGATGTTCACCCAGTCAGCTCTCACAAGGAGAATGAGCTGCCCCACCTCCACAGAGCCTGTGCCCTGCCTCTCATGTGGACCTTCCCTGCAAGTTGTCTAAGGCACACAGTCTCCACTCGTTAAGTATTCAGGCCTATACAGTGTAGAAATGAAATGCTGTAGCACAAATTCATGTTGCAGAAAAAAGTCTTTACAACTGAAGGTGGATTTTTTTCTTTCCCTTTTTGAAGAGGTTTATTTTATTTCCCTAATGAGAAAGTTGGTTGCTGAATTACAGGGTTCAACTAGAGCTCTGGATTTCAAACGTAGTCCTTTGGAGTATGTTAACCTAGCTTCTTTTTCTCCACTTTTTTTCCCCCTTTTCACCTATAGAGCCATTATATTGTGCTTAAGTGAAGGTGCACTCTCACAGTCAAAACATTTCAGGTGCCTTTGGCTTGCAGATTAGCTTGTTCATGTTGTTTATATTTTATTTCAAGTCTCTGTCACACCTAGGTGTAGAAATTGTGGAAGAATTTGTAGCCTAAGGTGTCTTTCTAACATGTAACCATGTTCAGCCAGAGCATGGTTGACAGCACAACTCTGCAGTACCTGTGTGAGCTTAGAAGATAGGGGTCCAAAGAAAACCATTTTTCTTTGACAGAGTGAGCCTGCTGATCCAAGACTGAAATGCACCTGAGGTGTGACTGAACTTTACACCTACTCTGACAGAAAAGACAGCACATGAACCCCACTACCTTTTTGTTCTGCTGTCATGCTGCGTTTTGCCTTCTGTTGATGCGACTGTTTCTGAATTCATATGTCGAGTCAGGTCATGGAAATGGTAGAGGGTAAGAAAACAAACCAGTCAACCTGGTTGTTTCAACCTCAGATCGTGTCTCCAGTCCAGTTCACGGAGTTAACTTTCCAAATGTTTTTTTGATACATATGCTGGGGAGACTGGTCTGGGAATGTGAACACTCACCTTGGAGGAGAGGTTGTCTTAAACTTTCTTTGCTATTAAGGAAAAAAGTAATTTTGATTTACGTATTATAGTTGCATCTAAGAAATTTTCTCTCCTACCAGTGGAAAAGCTTTAACAAAGACAGGGACTATCTACTTTATTTTGTTTAATATTTAACCTTTTTCTGATTTATGTAATGGAAAACAAAGGGAATGAAAGGGATACATTCCCATATTGCAGCTAGCTAACCTTCTGAATGTAGCTTACTTGATAAAACCTAGCCATAGATATTGTCAATTATCGTTATCGTATTGGGAATTTTAGTGTTGTAAAAATGCAAGAAGACAATCCTTGGACTAAAATAATTATGCTTGTTGAGATACAGGAGCTACCGCCTATTCTGGGGCTATGTAGTCATTCTCTTTGTAAAACTGCTAAAACACTTGGGTTGCTTACGAAAATTATTTTTGTTTTTAGCAAAGTGCAAAGGTAAGCTGCATAAACACAGGAACACAGTAAGCATAGCTCTGGTTGAAAACTAAATGAGTGAATAGTCTAAACAAGAAGAATCTGATCTCTTAATGTAGTAATGTGTTTCAAAGCACAAATAACTGTAGATAAGATATGAGAGGCAATTGTGTTAAGTGGTTCTGAATTTTTTTTTTGGTCAGAACAATGGTTGCTATGATTTGTGATAAAATATAAACACAGGTACTAGGCTGGAGCTGCTCTTTTTTTAGTGTTCCTTGCTGAGCTTAAGGGGGAAAAATTCTCTGTTTTATCTAATAAAGAATGTTAACTCAGTATCTGTTTTTGTCTATGCAAACACTGGTTCCCTGTTAAATTAAAGAGACAATTTGGTGGGATAAATCTAAGTAACTAATAATTGTTTGGGCCCTTTATCATAGTCCTATGTACCATTGCAGGAACTAATACTCAGAAGGGGAAATGGAATCTCAGACCAGTGCATTGCTTTAACCTGACATTTTCATCACACTGTTTGGAGTACCAACCTTCTCACAGTCTCTATTCCTGCCTCTTCCTACCTCCTTTCAACAAAAGTTGGAGTCCAACTGCTTCAGGATGTTTTTTCCTATTTAAAGAAATTTTAGAACATAAAACTCTAGTATTTTGTCCAATTTTGGGGATATTAGCAAGACTTTATCGGGCATTGTAGGCAGAAAGATATACAGTAGATTTATCCCAGGTTACAGGGTCAGGAGAAGCTTTATGAAGCCCTCCTTGGCCAAAAGCATGCTAGATATATATATATTGACATTTTTGAATCACTTTGTAATTACGAGTGATTACAAGTTGTAAGATTGTGTTTTCTTAAACAATTATACTTAATTACTGCATGTCTTCAGAAAACCACAGCCCATGTGGTGATACTTGTCCTCCATCTGATGGTGGAAGAGGTAGAAATTGGAATGGAATAGGGATCTTTGTTACACAGAATTTGTTTGTACAGTGACTTGCAAAATGGCATGCAAGTTGCTTGTAACGTCAAACTTGCACATTCAGGTCCATAGCCTCGATTCTCATAATGGGATTTCATCTGGGATTGAGAAAACTTTTTTATACTATAAGATAACAAAACATCAGTATTAAGCACTTGGCTTCAGTCTGGTCAATAAAGCTAATTTAACTTTATTAAACTCAAAGTGACATAACTATAAACATTACTGGCAGATGAAAAGTGTGTAAGCAAACTGTTATCTTTTTTTCCTTCTTTCAGACAATTTTTCTCTCTCAGTAGTTTCTTTCTGTGATATATGAAAAGAAGCCTTTCTGGTGCTCAAATAACAGAGGCTGTTTCAGTAGACTCATGTTTCTCGGGTAGAATGAAGTGACAACCACAAGAAAACTAAGATGTAACGCATGGGTTAAAGAGACACACAAGCATAATGCCTTTTCTTATTGTTTTTTTTTTTTTCTCCCATAAACTCAAATTTGCTCATTAGCAGTTTTTTTTTTTTTGGTCAAACTATTTTCATGTACAGGTTACTGTAGTCTGTTGCAGTGGTATCAATATTTAGCAACACTGTTTACGTAGAATTTCTTTTGCTGACGAATTTCAGATAGAGTCAGGCATAAAGAATTCTACAGGTATTTTAAAACTAAGAGAAGATATTCTCTTAAGCATACATTACCTATTTCCAAATACATAATGTTTTTTCCAACACTGTCTTCCCAGTTTTATTTATTTGAAGTTAAGCCTCTCATTAAAATTTGTTTTTCTCTGAAAGTCAATATTTTTCCAGAGGAAGTGATTGACCCAGGACAATGAGTCACTGAGATAAAAATATGAAATCAGATATTTGGGACATAAGGGAATTCATCCAGTGATATACATTTTCATTTTCTTCTTTAACACGCTTTCAGATGAGTTGTATTTATGGCCCAAAAAATAGTTATTGGTGTTTTGCTGTGATTTCCCTAGGCTCATAGCATTATATTATAAACATTATCCTGTCTAAGAGTAATAATTCTAATTTCAAGACTATGTGATAAAAATCTTAATCTGCTGTGAAGGAAGGAAGTTAATATTCAGTCATTGAAAACAAAGTTTTCAATTTCTTTTCCTTGGATGACCTTTTGTAATCTTGTTTACAATGGCAAGGTCTAGGAAAATGTCTCATATCATGAAGCAAGTTCTTAAACATTAAACCATGTGCATCACTTTTGAAGAGGCATGTAATTCTGTGCAGATGCAGGAAAACAAATGCAAAAGAATACTGATTTATAAATCTAGGATAGCTTCAGTTTAAAAAACAAAAAGGCTTTCACCATATATTCGAATTGGCTGGTTTCTACATCAGGGACCAGATTTTATTACAAGTTAGGGTTCTGTGAATATTTTAGTGTCTGGCTAATTCAGTCTTTCTCATTAGACAGGAGAAAGAAGGAAGAGACATCTTCCTGTTGGCCACCCTCAGAGGCTCTCACCACTAGCTGCATATGTTCTTTTCAACATTAAGGAAGTCAGAATCAGCTCATGTAAATTGCACTGCTTGTTTCAGACTAAGATGGTCCCAACATGCTGCAGAGCTGATACAAATGAAAGAATTATTTTTTCCACATTTCAGTAAGTGTTCTCTATATGGTAAGCTGATGCCAAAACACCTCCTGTTGCAGTAAGATGTTTGATAAGCATTGGGGGTATTTGCTTTCTGTTTATTGTTCAATGATGTCTTTTTCTTCAAACCACGCAGTGCATTTTTCAACCTGGAGAAGAGTAGACAAAGGATTGCATCTAATAGCTGCCTTCAAGCCCCAAAAGGGGGGACTGACAGCAAAGAGACAACCAGAATTCTCATAGAGGAGAGCAATGCTAAGTACGAGAGCCAAAAGACAAAAATTAAATCACAGGAAGCTCTGATTAGAGGTAAGGAAGTAAAGGTGGTTGACCACTGAAACAGGTTGTCTAGAGAGAGAGTGTAGTCTCCATCCTTGGAGATACTCAGAATTCAGCTGGACATGATCAGGAGTGACCTTGTCTGCCCTTTGAGTGTGTGTTTGTATGCCCTGAATTACATGAGCTCCCAGTTTAAAGTAATCGTAATTCTGTGATAAAGCTGAAGAGGGAAATTTGTAGTAAAATGCCAGTGACAGTAAATTTTAGACTGCAATAATGAGAATCTCTACAGAGCCCCCTGAATGCCCAATGTCCCACAGGGTTCTAGTGGGATAGGTTGCAAAGCAACATGCATCAGATTTTGAGTAAGCATTGCAGAAAGAATGGATATTTACTTTGGAATCATTCCAGTGAGAGCAAAAGAAGAAAAAGTAAGATTTAATTCCAGAAATCTGGAGACTACTAGGATGAAGTTTCATTTCTGTGTAACCATGTGCATGTAACCTGAGTGAATTTGGCCAAACAAAAATAGTGTTTTCAAACTGATACATATTTACAAAGTCTGCAAGCAAATACCTTACAAAATGATGTGAAGTCTGTTTGAGTGCTCTTCTGATAAGCAATGCAATTTTGCAAACACCTGTTATCTCTGCTGTGGATGATCATAGCTTTACATACAAGAAGAAAACTCTTGTATGTGAAAGTGAGTCTGAATGCTCCTTAAAGAAACTGCTTGATTTTTCTTGGTGCTTAAACTGAGGCTGCACCTCTGCTAGGTCAATGGAATCTGGAAAGGATTAAAAAAATCTTTAAATGCTTGCATGTGTTTCTGCACAAAATGGTGGCAATACCTTTTTCAGTTTGCAGCACATCTTCCCCTCATGCTGTTTTCTCCCTTCAACCACACAATACTTTCTCTGACTTACACATCCCATCAGACTTTTTCTACTAGCCAGATGTGCTTTTCAGTTCTCACTGTGGACTTGTGATCCCTTGTGCTTGGTGACAGCAGCACCTGTTTTGATCAGAAATGGGACCTATTTGTTCCTTTTGCTGTACCTTTTCATCTCACTCAATGTTATGGCTCTCTGACAGAGCTTTATATAGCCAAAATGTGTTAGCAAGCTTTTGTTAGTGCTTTCAGCAAGGTTCCTTCTGTAACTCTCTGTAAGTTACTCCTAGACTCTATTCTGTAGAAACATTTGAAAATTTTAGGTTTTTTTGTTGTTGTTGTTGGAGCTACAAGCTTATTTACTGGTGCCTGACGAGACTGAAGTGTTATCCTATACTAGCATTCCAAGCATAACCCATTGCAAATTTGATTGTAAATCAAAATCAGAAAGGCTGATAATGCTTGCATGTAGATATGTTGATCAGAGTGATGGAGATAGTGAAGTTAAGCAAAAGCCAGATTCTTCAGGTGCTCGAAGCTTATTTGTAGCCTAACAGTTTGAGCAGGAGGAATTACATTAATTTTAGAACAAGAACAATTTTAGTGTTCAGTTTAGCCAAAGGACAAGAGAGCAACTGGATTAGTCCTTCAGACACTATGGCAGGGAACCTATAAAGCAACCTCAGTTCTCCAGCAATCTTATGCTAAATGAACAGTGTTTCAGAGTTATTCTTAGTAGTAGCCTTAGAATTTGGGGTACAGATAAGAATACCCCCCCTTTTTTTTAAAGCAAGGATCAGATTAAATATTAGAACCATAGAATGGTTCTATAAAACAAAAAGGGAAAAATTGTGTTCGTTTATTTGCTTGCTTATAACTTAAATACAAAATGCAATCTAAGAGCTCTGATATTACTTCATTTTTGTCAATAGAACTGAATTGAAACAAGCGACTCTCCAGCTGAGTTCTGCATGGTACGTTAATTTTTTTCCAACTGCAGAAAAAATTAGTGATCTAAATTTGTTTTGAAAAATAAGAAAAAAAATTGCTGTCTAAACAATGAAGCTGTCTTAGTCTCTTGTTCAATTCAACGCTAAAATAAGAAGTAATTCTCTAAAACAGCTCATCAGAGAGCTGAAGTGTAAATAACTTTTTTTTCCCAATTCTCTGGAGGAAAATGTATCTTGTTTAGGCATTGATTCAGCCCTAGAAATTATTTGATTGTACTTAGAAATGACATATTCCGATTTAAAAAAAGAAAAAAAAGAAAAAGGAACGGAGGAATTCATCTGACTGTGGCTTATCAGTGTCAGTATAATGAGAACTAAGAGGAGTTAACACAGTATAACTTGTCCTGAGGGAAATGAGGCTTTGATGTGAAAAGGCTTTTGCTGATGTTAATGTCATAAAGAATGGTTTACGAGAGCCGTGCAGGGTGGGAAGCATGTCGACAAGTAGGCATTGACAAGCTACCCCTCATCTAACTGTGCTATGCAGAAACTGTGCTGGTGCTAGCACCCTCTAGATGGGGGGAAGGAAGGGGTAATTTTATCAGTATTTAGGATTTTGCTTTCTTCTATGGAAATGGATCTTGCCTGGAACTTCAAGTATTAAAAATATGTTTTCTGGGAAAAGCAGTGCACAGAGAACTGGTAACTACTGCTGAGCCATTGCAGAACGGGCTCAGTGAAGGCTCAGGAGGGCTGATGGCCAGGTTAGTGCAGCACGCGAATGTTTAAACCTTTTAATCAGTGCAGCTAGACATGGAAGCAGCAAATTCATTTACCTGAAACCACAGAAGTAGTCAACATCACTCCACAACCCTTAACAGAGGTTTCTGGACAGTTGGCCTCTGACAACCTGTGCCAGGACCTCAGAGGCTGGATGTCCTTTGTGTCAGGCTGTGGTTCCACATACAGCTGGCACTGCCACAGGTGCTCAGTGAGCTGCCCTGAGCTCGGCTGCTTCTGGGTCCTGTCCCTGTGCAGTCTCTTCCCAGCCAGACGAGGGGCTGCATTCCAGTCATGCAGTCCTAACACCTTTTTCTCTTGTTCTGTACAGGAAAAGTGAAATGGCAACTGGAGCCTGAAGCTGCTTTTATGAATTGAAGCCAATCCTTGCTGGTATGTAATTGTTGCAACGTGAAGGCCTTTCTTTTTGCTCTTCTGCTGAAATCTTAGGTCACTTCTTTAGGGTCAGCAGTCTTGCAAGCTTCAAAGTTTGTCTATCTGAGATCCATCTCTTCTGTTCCCTCCTCTCCTTTCATGTGTAAATAATCATGCTGTACGTCTGGGTAGTATTTAAACACATTGTTCAATAGATAATTTATTGAATAGCATCTCTTTTGTGTTTGTTTGATGTTTTTCCAGCTGAAATAACACAGTTTGAATACAGTAAAAATAGCTTTGAATAAAACTAGCTGCAAGTGTGGATTCTATCTTTCTTTGAGCTTTTATAGCTTCCCTGTCTGTAAAGAGATGCTCACAAAAATGAAAGAATACTAACAGTGAATAACAATGGCAGAATGGAGACTGAATAACTGCCTTCCATTCTGAGTGCTGTTCCAGAGGTGCTGAGTTACCGACCTTGGGATGTGACTGGTCAGAATGTAAGAAGTCATGTTACTGTGGAGGAAGTAGTTATAGCATTTTTATTAGAAATGTGTACATCTCTCTTTATCTGCTCAGTTTTGTATTGTGATCTACTGAAGGAGTTAATTTGTTTTCTGTGATGAATGAGTAAACATGTCAGCTGTGCCAAGAGAAGGAATTACTTTGCTGAAGCTGCCTGTCCGTCAGAGATTATTCTGTCCCACTGGTTAAACAGCTGCTGTAAGAACTCGCATACTCGTTTCAACTAAAATTAGCCAAGTTTATGTACACTTTTTAAATAGTTGGTCTTTGATAACTTGGTTCGGGTTGTGACTGTGGCCTTAGAGATTGTGACGGTCGTGGGAACCAATTTGCTGCAAAATGCTGAGTGCTGTCAGTATCTGATTACAGATAGGTCTGTTGCCGTAGTTCTAGCATATCTTTTAACTCTGGCAGCTGAGGCTGATGTAGAAAGGAAATGAACACATTGTAAAAAATGGCTGGAGATACTGTGAGACAAAGACAATAGCCAACCTAATGTGGGGGAAATTCTACCTTCTAGAAAACAATAGAGGATTTGCTACCCTGAGCCAGAAAGCCCAGGACTGCTACTGCATATTGACAGAGCAGCATTCTTTGCCCTTTTAATTTGAGAAATCTAAATAGTGTGTGCTACTTGGTTAACAAAGATGATTCAACATAGCTCCCGAGAAAGACAAATTTCCAAGTTTCCGTTTAAGCTAGGCGGAGGATGGTTGGTGGATGGTCGGGACACTGAAGCTGGTGAGATGGATTTTGGCATTATGAGTTCTGTGGCTCAATTTTCTTTGTGTTCATAATGTACATCGTATCGAGAACAGATTACACTCTTATTCAGTTTGTATTTTAACTGCCAAAATCTCAAACTCAGGATCGTGCTGACCACATTTTGAACTTGCTGTTCGTGTCGGGTCAAGAGCACATTAAAACAAAAGCTTTTGCTGATGTCTTTTAAACATCAACCTTTTTGTGCTTGTTCCAGATATGCTCTTGGCTCACTTCAGGTACTTTCTTCTGTGAATAATCTTTGCTTCACTGCTTGCACAGTGCCTATTTCTGAACCAGAACTATGCCATCTTACAATTTCTCACATGGCCAAGCACTGACACGAACATCAAAAATCCTAAATAACTGCCTAATGACTATGTGCTTGAAAGCTTGACCTTTTCCTTTCAAATCTATATTTGATTATGAAAAAAGGCATTGGAATAACGCTTTAAGGATTAACGAAGAAAGCTAAAAAAAACCCTTCCCTTCCCTCCAGTTTCTTACTTCAGTCATTGTTGACTGCAGTAACATTGAGCTTTGTACCCAGTCAGCAGTCTCCTGACAAAAGAGTTAGCCAAAAAGCAAGGAGATGGAGCTGGGAAAACTACTGCTTCAACAGCTTATTACAAGTTGTGAACTGTATTTATTGGAAATTTGTAAATGAGTAGCAGTAACTGCCACGGTTTTGCTGCATAGTTTTAATTTCTGCCTGAAGGAAGATGACCCAGAATACGAATGCGAGTCTGTAAACCGTGCACCTGTTTTACTTCCCTTTAAAGAAGCTCTTTTCAATGACCCACTGCATGCTTCTGGGCTAATCAGTGTACCTGCATACTGTGTGATTTTTGCTCGCTATCTGAAATAAAGGGATAATTTTTCCTGTTAAATCTTTTCTGTTATCCCCAAAGAAAGTGTTCAGGTTGAGCAAAGCGTTAGAAAACTTGAACGAAAAATGATACACCTAAATTGTTGGATTATGTCAACACAGTAAAATCTAGTAAGTCTTTTGATTACTTGTTTGTTAGTTTTATTTTAAAAAAAAATGGAAGGAATCTGCAATCTAAATTGTTATGATACATAGTTATATAAGAGCTGTAGAAGATGGTGTATTTAGTGGGCTTATACTCACAGTTGAGATATGGAAGTTTCAGGACCATAAAGCAGCTGATAGGAGCTTTGGTTTCAGTCTTATTTTTTTGGATCTGACTTTAGGTGTACTTGAGGTGTTTTAGAGGTTGAATGTTGCTCAGTTTTTAAAATGAAAAATGAGGTTCTCTAGTTGTTCTGGTTTCAGCAGGCAGG
>JAOWBO010000070.1:22354197-22394451 GCA_028564985.1 Crax fasciolata
CTGTTCAGCGCTGCCGGGTGTTATCAGCCATGTTTTCTTTCTAGAACCAAAACACAGCTTTGTAGCAGACACTGAGATAAAGTTTCAGTTAGAAACTAAGACACTAGTCTTACGTGCTGTTACTAGTAGTACTAGTCTAGTGAATTGTGACTCATGTTCTTACAGTAAAATATTTACAATCAAGAATGGAGACTACGAAAGCTGAATTCATTGGAACGCTGCCAGTGATGCTCCAGAGATCAGGCATAATTCAGGCAAGTGTGCTATCTGCTGTCCTGGGGATTTTTAGGTCACTGGGTGGAGCGTTATTGGCAGGTGTCTGCACTTCAAAACGGGCCTGCAGAACTGACGTAAACTAAAAATAAGTAAATAAATAAATAAATTAAATTCTTAGCTCCACAGAGATAAGTGGAGAACTTAACAACAATAAAAATAGTAGTGATGTCAGTTATGGTTTGGAATGTAGCAATATCAGTTGCTTGAAATGATGGCAAACTGTTCTTAAAGCACACAAGATCAGCAAGAGGGGAGAGTTTTCCATGTAAGATTTCAGGATGTTATTCAGTGTCTCGTTCCTGTGCCTGTCTTCAGTCCCAGAGCTGTCTGTTTTGTGGAAGAGATTACCCAACTGTCAGATAATCATACTCCCGGTCAAATGCAGAAGGGGAGAACAGTCAGTGCAGTTAAAGGAGCAGTTATTGAAGTATATCCTTAATACACTGTGAGCAGTTGATAGTGCTATTAGTCATTCCCTTTTCATTTTCATGAAATATTGAGCTGAATCAGTCACATGGCAAATAAACACTTAAGAACTTGAGACTTTTATTCCCCTCAATCTATCATTGTAGGCTGTACAACTTTGTCAGTAGAAATGGCTCGGAAGTCTTGTAAAGACCAGTCCTTCTAGTGACTTTGTAAAAGGACTTAAATAGAAAAAAAACTTTTGCAACTTATGTTTGAGTGAACAAGTGATCATGGACCTTAGTGATTTAATTTACTAAGTGCTTCTCTTGTTCTGGTTGGGTTTTATTCATATTTGGATATAAGCAGAGGCTGATTCTCTCAGTCAACTCTCGTTGCAAAGATAAAGAGGAGTAACTGCAGTATGCACTCAGTTAAATTATGTTGACATAAAACCTCTAACCTTGTGGTTGGGAAGATCTCCTATTGAGAAACTTAATGGTAACATTTATTCCTGAATTTGCATGGGCAATGAGAGCATAAGCAGTATATGTATTCTTATATATATATAAAACTTTTATTAAGAAAATGTGTGATAATAGAAAAATTATACAGCAGATGAAGAACTGCTTTCTATCGTTTTTCTGACCATGCCATGACTATTGAATTGACTACACTGTACAAACTTGATGAAGAGGACTGTGAATTAAGGACAATGAAAGAACGGAGGAAAAAAGATGCTTCTGGTTCTTTTGTTGTTAGCTCTATGTCAACTATGATAAAATACAGACTAGCAAATCTACTAAAGTGGTAACTGTATTTGGATGCTGGAACAGAGAGCAGACTGTTGAAAAGGGCTGGTGGCTCACGTTTTTTCTATCACTGACTGTAGGTAAGAGCCTACTTTGTAATGAAAAGTGTTAGCAGCAAATTTGTATGATTTATTCTAAGCATTCAGTATGCGCATCACTGTTCATTCCTATTGAACAGAAGATCAAGTCCAAGTTCCAAATGAAATGATTCATACTTTAGATGGGGAAAATAGATGGAAAAGACTTACACAGAGACTTTGTACACTCTGGCCTTTCAGCTGCCCGCAGGGTTCGAATGCCAGTTACTTCAAGAATTACATCAGTCCTGATTTCCTGTGTGCTTTCTACTAGTACAGATCAGAGAATAAAAAGTGTTTGCCTGTCCAAGCTGTTCCCTATGGAATTTTCTTTTTAACACCGGTATCATAATTTAATTGGTTGCAGCATAAATTTGGTCATCAGCCTTCTTCACTTCTGTTGTGTGGTGCTTTAAAAACAGACTTCTTGCTATTTTTGCCTTTCAGTATACAAAATTGGTTGCACTGACATTTAATCAGTTTGAGGTTGCTAGCCCAGTTTTTCTAATGCTAGTAGACTGACATCAGAGTAAAGTTACATTCCCTGCTTTGGCTTACAAATGAGGTACTGGAAAGTCTCTGATGAATCAGAGTCCTTAAGCACACAGTTAATCTGAGTTTATGTCCTATTGACTTCAGAAGGAGTACACCCTTTTCTTAAACATTTGATCAGAGCAATGAAGAACATAAAATGCTGGCCTTTTGTGCATCTCTTTCTGATTAGAACTTCGAAAGACAGATGACTGATATCTGATTACCAAGTAACCTTCATGTCATTTTGAAAGGAGCTCCACTACTCCCACTTACACTTAGAACTGGAAATCTTTCAAGATCACAAACTAGTACAGACAGAATATAAATGTGCTGTAAGAACCAAGACAAAATCAGTATCTGATCTGCGTAGGGTTTGGACAAAGAATCTTTTGCTAATAGGGACCTTGATATGATGCTGAGGGAGAAAAAAGGAAGAACAGATTTGAGTATCTGCAAAGAACAGCTGAAGAAAAATCATGTTTAGAAAATGAGACTTCCAAATATAGGATGCCTTTCAGCATAGGTGATAAGTTGCTGTATGGGTAATTAATAAAGAGCAGTACTGCAGTTGACAAATATATTTAACTGCTTACAGATATGGAAGAAACTGGATGCCTAGGAGATCCATAGAAGTAAAAAAAAAAAAAAAAAGTGGTCTGGTGCGCTTCAGAGCTTTGTCTGGATCTATTTGATGGGCATGAATAGTCAGTGGAAATACCTGGACCAGATAAAATATATAAATGTTAGGTAATACACGTAGGTGTCTACTCAAGGGGAAATTTGTGTTTTCTGGGATGTTTTCCCATTTCCCTGTCAGTTATTCAGCAATTTATAAAGCATCTGATATAATTATCCACAGTGAATAAATTATTTCATTTCTAGCACTTAATGTCCTATTCACCAGGTATCATTGTTTTACCTGTGAAGGAAAAAGAAGCCATAATTAATAGTAAGGGACTTTTCATGACTTCATTGTACAGAATTGTTAGAACAATTTTGCGAATGTGTTCTTATCTTTTATCCAGAATTCATTTGTTTGATTTCCTTATGGAATGTCACTGATGTCAACTAAGATCTTGTGATAGTGCCTAGCTTCTTTTTGCAACACTGTGTTCAATTCTTACTGTATTAAACCCTATGTTTACAGTGACTTTTTTTATCACGTAACATATCCTAGCAATGAAGAAACAGTTTATATATTGGCAGCATTTTTCTAACTGAACTGCTAACATTTTTTAATTTAATTTGAGGCAAGAACTTGAGTGCTTGTGCACCTTTTGCTACAAAGCTTGACATCTAGCAACTTCCTTTCTCTTTCATCTTAATTGGTACAGAGCAGAAGAAATTACTTGCATCCAATATGATATAAACACAGTTGCTACGCTTGTACTGAAAAAAGTGTTTTTATTGTAAGAAGACAATTGGAAATTGTAACTGACGTTCTGAAGGTCTTATGAGTCACCCTCTTCCATGGCTGTGTCCTCAAGTGTATGGCCCATCTTTTAATCAGAGTTAAGCAGAAGGGCATGCATCACTTTCATCAAATCAAGTATCTATTGAATTCTTCTGAGAAAATAATTGCTTTCTTTATCTTTGTTACTTCCAACACAAGTTATCGTATTTCCTGATAGTGGCTGTTGCTGAACGTTGTGCAGCATTCTGACATAAACACACAATAAATTTATTTGGACATATGGTGAATGTAGACAGAACTTGTTAAAGCTAATTTTTCAACAGCTATCTGAGCATCTAAGTGTTTAGTTCAGAAGCACATAGTCCTTTTGTTCTATGTGTGCTTCCTTCAGTATTTTAGGCTTTAACTTGTGTGTAGATTACATTATTCCCTCCACAGCTGAGGTGAAGTGTATGCCAAGGCAGGGACTGTGACAAAATTAAATGATTTTATACCATGAAAATGCATAGATGCAATGTTTGTGTTTTTTTGAAGTAAACTTTCTCTGGTGATTAGGAACTCTGTCAGAAAGAAAGTCTAACTCATGGGTGTCCAACCTTTTGGCTTGCCTGGGCCACACTGAGCGAAAAGGAATTGTCTTGGGCTGCATATAAAATGTATAATATAGTTAAAGTATATAAATAACAAAAGTTATTTCATTTTTTAAAAAATATTTTTTTAAAAATATATTAGAAGAACAACAAAAGCATAAAACCGGTGGGATATTTGACCTTGTTTTTGTGAAACTAATGCATCAATCTGTTTTGATGGAAGTGGTTGCAATTCTTAGCGAGTTCTCAATGTGTTCGTCAGAGATTTTTCTTGGAATTATACTCTCGCTGTGCTTCATCCTTGAAAATACTTGCTCACAAAGGTACACAATGCCCAAAAGTGATGACGTGAAGAAGATGTGACTGAAGTGAGGGATATGTTTCTCTGGTAAGATAAGGCTTATAAAAGTCCAGTAGAGAGATGTGATCGGATTTTTCTTTGAGCTGAATATCTGATTGCAAAGCCATTTGAATATTTGCAGGTAATTTACTTATATCAACTGAAAATGGAAGTGCAAATATACCAAAAAAATTGTCAATTTTTCCATTAATCTTGAAACCTATTTTTTCTTTATCAAAACAGAAAGCTAGGCTGCGTATTTTTCACTGCTCACAGGGCTGTATTCAACCAGTGTATCAAAATGCATAAAACTATTTGCGTAACTGGAGTTAGCACTGCGCTGTGCCCTCCCAGTGTCCTGAGTTCAGCTCAGATGGTGCTTGGTGCTGAGCTATGGGTGCAGGCCCTGGGCCAGGCTGGTGGAGCAGAGCTGTTGCCATGACAACGCGGCAGGCAGGGGGGCTGCACGGTGAGCTGTGCTGGGCTGCATGCGGCCCACGGGCCTCGGATTGGACATGCCTGAAGCTGGATAGCTAGGAGAAGCCGTTTGAAAAGCAGAAGATTGAAACCTTCAGACATATCCTTCAAACATTTGAGGTGAAGGGTTTGCTTGATTACAGTTGACTGTATCAGACAGGGGTGGAAAAGTAGGAGGAAGAGGGGAAAAAGCACTCTTGGAGTTATAGACAAATAAATGACAGGTAGCAGAACATTTAGAGATGTGATATGGTGGAGAAATTTCTGATTGTGCTGTGCAGGCATCCCTTGACTTTGCAATATAGTGAGATCGATGATTGGTGAGACAACAGCAAAAGGGGCTGGGAAGAAGAAGATGGAGGTGGTACGGTCCTGTGGGTCTGAGAGACTGAACAGGGAAGAGAGGAAAGAGAGTGGAGATTATTGGTTTTGAAATCTGCCTGAAAGAAGGTAAAATCACTTACAGGACTGCCTTTATTTGGATCTCTCTGCCTCACACACTGAGCTAGTGTGCAAACAGGTGGTAGCATAAAGAGTATTTCCAGAGCTCCTTTGCATGGCTAAATTAAAGGTGTGAGGGAAAGAGGAAACCGCTGTACAGGACTTGATAGTTGTTACCGTTTGCATAGATGACAACCTGTAACACAGGTTCAAGTTTCCCCCGTCCTTCAGGATAGAGAAACTTCTAAATGTCTTGATTTCATTTTCTAAAACTGCATGTGTGCTGCAGTCCTGTTTCTGACAAATTCGCATATTCTGTGCTGTTAGAGAACAGTGAATGTCAGCGTTGATATGTATGGAATCCATCTTGTAATGTTTTTAATAATTTTTCACCATCCTTGGTGTCCTGAGTTGCTTGTTTGTATTTCAGTGGGGAACCAATGCCCAACTTTGTATAGAATAATGAAAATTTTACATAACGCCATATTTTCATCAATCTTCTCTATCTCATGCTGTGAGTAATGGCTTACACTGATACTACTGAAGCAGGAGCTGAGAAGCTGATGATGGCAGGCAGATCTTTTCTCAAATAAGAATGATTTTTCATCTGTTAAAATGTTCAAATTATCCATTTCAAGGTGTTTTCATGTATGCAATAATAATCCAACACATTTCAGCAATCAATTAATTTCGAAGAGAAATCTAATAGGAAAGCATAAGAATGTTCTATGCTTAGAACCTAAAATAAGAGACAGATTTTTTTCAAAGCTGGTCTAAAACAAGTGATTCCCTCTTCCTTCCTCTAAGTTGTATAGCTTAATTCCTAAAGCATAATGGCAGGAATTTCTAAGCTTAGAGTGAGCCCAGGTTCCTTTTTGCCCTGCAGGTAGAAAACTCTAGAGCCCTTGACTAAAGATCAGCCGATAACTCTTCTGTGGTGTATCAGAGGTACCATTTCTTTCATGAGAATTTTTTCTGTGAAGGGAATAACAAAACTACGTGAATGGCTTCGCATCTGCTGTATAAACTGCAACATTTGTTGGTATAATCAAAAGTGTGAACAACTGGGACAGTGTCTGTGCTGGGTTTCACAAACATTTTATGCACCTTGTTTGTCTCTATATAGATTGGTATTTCTCCTTGCCTAACGTAGAAAGTTAAGTTAAAGTTATCTATGATGTTAAAGGTTCAAATTCAGCTAGCAAAACACTTGTGCCACAAGAGCAGATGACATTTGGAAGCAGCACGAAGCTAAGGTGAAGTCAGATTGCCTGCAGGGAGCAATCTGAATGCCAGGAGATAGACTTTGGGAGTATCTTCATCTAACGCACAAAGGTGCTGTATGTTAGATAGGCAAACATTGGGCCCAGAAGTGGAAGCCTCTTGAAATGATGGAAGGCTGTGGCCAAGAATTACTCTTATGGGAAGGCAATCTTACTGGAAGTTGTGAAATGCATCTTATGCGTTTCCAAGAAATGCTCATCTCATTGTATGTAATCCATAAATAGAACCAGGTAAATAATGATGCATGTAAAGTAATTCTTGTGTTAGGCTTTTGGCTTTTCAGGTTTGAGTTAATTGGCTGCCACTTCAGGTCCCAGGAGGCAATCCTTTGTGATGTCCAGGCCCAAGTGGGCTTGCAAGTTTTGAGAGTATCTGGGGGCCTGTCTGAGTCTTATGAAATTGCAAAATTCCATCTATCTATTCCATCTATAGCAGGAGATTCAAAGGCCTGGGAGTAGAGACATGCTGCAGTAGCTGGACATGTGAGAAGAACCATTCTGGTTCCACCCGCATGGATTCCATGTCTAAAAGGTGATTCTTCATAACTGATCAGTGGGTCTTTGCACAGTGGTGGATGTTCCAACTTTTTTTTTTTTTCCCCCCCTCACTTGGGAAGTGATATTATGTTTATGGTAGTGATGAATCCCAGATGTTGGAAAAGCAAGGTGAGAGAAGCACTTAGTGAGATTTTGCTACTACTAGGAAAAAGAATAGATCCTATACCTGTATGGAACGGAAGCAAGTTGTCTCCCAAATGCAGCAGTAGAAGTATTTTTCTGAACTGACATGTAATAACAAGGAAGATTTTTGCTTACCTGTGGGGCAAGTCAATTAGATTGGAAGAACCGTTTCCTTCGGTATTATACTTGTCTGAATATAGTGAGAAATATGAGGGAAAGGCTTCAGAAATAACAATGAACTGTGTAAAGTCTATATGGCAACATAAAAATAGAAAAAGATCCATTTATATTATTCAGTATCATGTTCTTTCTGTTGTTGTCTTTTATAATTCCTCTTCTTGCCTTTACAAAGAGAGCTGTTACCTGTTCACCAATAGAGAGTTTTCAATTAATTCACGTATCAAAAGTGATTCTTACTTTTCCTCAAATGCCAGATAATTTTTCCCTCTGTCAGTTCCCCCATTGCATTAATTTGATGTGGCATATCCATATATATACTAATGAATTCTTGTAGCTTGGATACTTTATTCTCAAGCATGTCTGTTGTCAGTGAGTTGAATATTGGTCTCTCACACTCTACCAGTACACAGGAAGGCAATTTGGTGTTAAGTCCAATTTCAAGCTGAATGTGAGCATGCAAACAGCCAGTTTAGTGAATTTTGCAAATATTTGCTAATGTGCTATGGTATGCCACTTTTAACAAAACGTTTTCTATTACCACAGGACATTAAGGTTTGTAGTACAAGGGCCAAGGCACAAATGTAATCAGTCTTAGAAAAACAATGCAAATAATCACCAGTGTCCCATCTCCTGCACCAATATGGTATTTGTTAAATTAAACTCCCATTTGAATTAGCTTATACTCCATGCTATGGGAAACATGGAAAAGTAAACAAAAAATTCAACCAATGAATGCTGCAGACCCATCACAGGGAAAGAGTTCATTTCTGACTCTGATTAGATACTACGAGTCCTCTTGGGTATGTGGTTTGGATAAATCCAAATGTGTGCATAACTTTTGGAGATACATAGTTAACTAGGAAAGCTTTTAAGAAGAATGAGAACTCTTATTACAAAGAACTCTTTTATCTGTTTATAAAAATTTTGTATATAAACTTATTGGTCTGCATTTCAGAACAACAGACCTTTTTTTTTCTGCTTTCATTACTTGATTTGGAAGCCTTTTCCTGAACTTGTTCTAAAGATGCATCTCTAGCTGATTTATTAGCATTGGGTCTTGTGTTGATAGTATTGCTTAGTTTAGTTCTGTGTAATCATTCTAATAATCTTTCTTTGCAGTTATTGCAGTTAAAGTTCATCTTCATTAAAACTATTTGACCAGAACAGTACACAATATTCCTAATTAGGTCTTTCAGTTCCTCTCACAACAAATGTCTTTCCTCATGCATTTGTGAAGTTGTTAGCTCTTTTATAGCTTCAGCAATGACTAGCCATCCTCTAATAGACAAACATCTTTTTTTTTTGTAATTTTTTAACCTACACAATCACCTATAATTTTTAAGTCCAGGAGTTTGTAACAGCTGTTCACCAGCAGAAGAATCTGCTCTTTCTACCCTTATATCATTATCTCACTTAATCTATCTAATCAATAAGTTAACATAGTCTGCTAATTTCATCTGTGTTTTTCCTTAAGATCTTTGAATAACTTATTAAAGAGGACTCGTGTCTGATAAGGCAGCTTGCAACCTCTCCTTATTTCATGGCTACCTAGCCAAGATTAGCTGTTGATACTTGTAACCTTAGCTGCTTTAGAAATGTTGTATTAGCATCTATCTTCTTCAACTTTAGCAAATCTTTTCTGTGTGCATATTGTATCAGATAGCTTATTTAAATCCATGATAAATAATATTCTTCTGTCTAATAAATCAGATATCTTCTGAAAGGGGAGATTGGACTGGTCTGAGATGATCTACTGTTGATGCAGCCACATTATAATTTATACTGCTTTCCATTTCTCTCTCTACCCTTAATTCTTCCCTCAAAAGCTGTTCTAGGACTTTGATTAAGTTGGTTAGTAAGTTTAGTGGTTCCAGAATTATTTGTTCGCTTTCATTTGAATGTAGTTCCTGCATCTATTGATCTCCAACATATTACAATGGTAGGACTTGCAATTTCATTTGCCGATTCCATGTATCTGTATTGTAACATTATCTAGCCTCTCTTGTTTTTTGCTTTATGAGGTATTAAGAATGTTAACATGTCTTTCTTGCCCAGGTGTCCTAATTTCTGATGCTCTATCTTTATTTTTACTCCTTACTCCACTGATGTTCCCATCGTTAACTTTATAGAAAACAGAGGCAAAATACGCATTTAATATGTGGATCAGTGATAATATCTATTCTATATTTGCATCACTGTAGCTTTTTTTTCCAGATGCTTCTTTATTTTTAATGTTTGTAAATAATTTTTCCTATTTTGTTTTAATGGTAAATGTGAAGTCTAGCTGAAGAAATCTCTCAGCCATTTTTCTTCTTTGGCATCCTCTAACTTCTGAGAAATTAGTGATCTCTTTTTGTTCTTGGTAGATTTGCATATGTACAAAAGAAACTGATTCAGTGAAAAACTCCATAAACTTTTCCTGTTAGTTTTCTCTCTTGCTTGCAATGCAAACTCTAAATAGTGTCTGGCCTTTGATTTAAATTCCTTAATTTTTACGTTTTAAAAGCTATGCATTCCTGAATTCATGCTGTATGGTTTCTTTTATTCCTTTCTAAAATCACAAGCATTAGTCGTAAACAGACCTGTTGTGAGTTTTGCAATTTGATCAAGATTGATTCTGCTCATGATCACTCAATACAAGATTTTCTCTGAAAAGCAGTTCTGTAAGACTTGGCTTCTTGCTAAACCTGTGTTCAAAGCAGCATTAATTTTCATTGGTTCACTGGGTGTTTATCAAAGAAATCTGTCCTATAGCAAGTCCAAGACTGTCTAAGTCCTTGGCTCTTGGTGATATCATTTGTATTCTATCCATATTTGGGAAAACTTCAACTCTTTTAGTTAAATTAGAAATTGTTTTTCTGCTTGTTTCCATTCCTGTAATATCCACTTTTGTTTTATGCCTTGATGTTAGCCTAGCTAGAACTAATTGAACATGTTCTACTAAAAAAGTAATTCAGTGAAGAATAGACACTTTTTGAAACCAAAATAGAAAATGCTTGTTTTTTTTTTTATGGAAGCTTTGAGCATGTTGACCAGTTCTACAAAATGCAGGTTGGAATCAAAATTTGTAATACTAAAACCAGAATGTTTTCTAATTTTAGTATCTTATGCTATTCAAAATGGAAGTAGTTTTTATGAAATGTTTTGTATTGGAAAATATATTTGAGGTATTTCCTGACCAAACTTTCCTTGAACAATTTTTCTTTGCTTTGTTACCTTAACACTAGCTAGTGAACTGACATTAAATGCTTCTGGCATTAGTATAAGGGAGTCCTTTTAGAGGAAAAGAAACCAAACAAAAATACAAGTGGCTGGAAAGCATTAAAGCCTTCTCTGTGACAGCTGTGCTTCAAAAGTTCAAGAAACAATGTCAGAACTGGATGAGGTTAGAAAATTATGATAATAGGATAAGAAAAATAGAAAAAGACAAGAAACAATCCTTCGAGCAGCCAGAATTAATTAGCGAGGACATTTTAAAATCCTGTTATTGAAGAGACTGGATTTAGAATAAATATCACCTCTTTTCCTCACAAGAAGAGAGAAGATTTCACCTGTCGTACTTCATTAGGATTATCAGGAGTGCATTGCTGCTGAGCCATCAGACAGGCCTGCAATAACTCTCAGTACACTGGTCAGCAATTACTGCCAGCATCCAAGTATGAAAAGCTGAGTAGAGAGAACTGCCTGTTTCGTTGACTGTTTTCTCTCCATATAATTTGCTACCATAGGCACGATAAAGGACCTTGTTCTCGGAATTTCTCACTGTGTTCCAAAGGCACCTTCTGGCCGTCCCCAAGGACAGACAAATAATTCCAGCCCCACATAAGCTAATGAATGAAACTGGGCAGAAGTGACAGTTTTCTCCCATTTGATGCAAGCTACAGTAGATTCCTAGTCATGAAATGATCAACAGAATTCTCAGATTTTTATACATCAGTTTTCACTATGTTAATGTTTACAAATACCCCTATTGAGTGAGTGGCTTCACTGCTGCTATTTTAAAACTAACAGTAAGTATGCTAGTATTTTAGAACAATGGATCAATTATGTAGATTGCTGAGAAAGTAATGCCTCCAATTTATTCTCATGGAAGCAACAACAGCTACAACGAGCACGAGAACACTATTTGATAGAGCAAATTTTCGGCTACAAAACACTCTTTTTCAACATAGTTATCACCAGTAGCTACACATTGTCACCACCGATGAACGAGAGCCTGCATGCCACGCTTATCAAAATCTGCACCAGCAATGGTGACTGCTGTCGCTACTGCTGAAATGCACCACTACTGCCTCCCTGTGCTCACAGCCACTGTTTGGTCTCCAGAACTGTTCAGCAAGTGTTGATGAATGTCAGTGGGTGCCATTTTTTCTGCATGGAGAAATTCAGTTCCACACCTTTGCTCCATCCGCACTCCTCTGTCAGACACCATTGTGTCAGAGTGCCCCTCTGGTGCCATCTGTCACATGGCAACAACATGGAATGGGAGATGGGTGGGAACGTTCAGTCTCTGCTGCCATCCTGCCAATATCATAAAACAGGAGGCATTACTTTCAGAGCAGCTCTTGCACATGTGGTTGAGTGCTTGCTTTCTATTGTAGGATCCAGGTGTTTCATTTTCAGATCTTGACTGCTGCTCAATTTCTATATTTTTCTATGTGGAACCATAATTGACTTAAGTATATTTTGTGTGAAAGATTTGCTCAAGAAATGCAAGATTAATGTATACCAGCCCAAGTGAGTTACGTTTTCTATGTTACAGATTTCTATCTTTAAAAATCTTTATAATGTGTACATTAGTCTTAGGTGTCTGCTCAACAGAAATACTAATGCATGGCAGTAATACCTTTTTTTTCTATTTTTTAGTTAGTATTTGGTTAATATTTGGTTTTCCTATGAGCTTTTTCTATTCTAGAGAGCCAAAGAGTGAAAGAGATAATTGCACGTTGTCTTTTATAAAACTGAAAGTAGCTTTCCTCATTTAAAGATGGGAAAGTGATGTGCAAAAAAATTTACAAAATGCTAAACTATATATTTGCATCTCACCTAAAAATAGAATGTTCCATCCTGCATTCGTAAATGAGATAGTCTTTCTTTATTTGTCCTGACTATTAATTTCTGGCTCACATTTCTATAAAATCTTGCGTGAAAGTTATATGAGTTTCCACAAAGAATCTGAATAAATTTCAAGATATGAATAAATGAAAACAGGATCATATTTTAAAACTTCCTTTAAAAATCATGATGATTCTTTGACTTCAAAGCAATAGTTAGAACATCTGAGTGAAATTTTCAAAAGTGCCGTATGACTTCTCATTCAGAATAACATTAGCTGTTATAGTGTTAGTTATTAGTTTTAGCTTTAGCTATTAGCTATGAAATGCTCATCAGTATGAGATACATTCTGGAATTGCTCACGTTTCAGGAAATCTCATCTATTGTAATTTGACAGTTGTATTACTTTGCTACAAAAAGGAGCCAAAGACTAAAAGCTGAGCCGATCTGCAGTAGACATCATTTATCAAAAAGTAGTTGTAGATTTTGAGAGCATCCCGCACTGATGTTAAGGCAAATGAAATAATTTAACACGGCTGGCTGGCTTGCAGAAAACTTTGTTTTCAGGATTCACTGACACCAGTTGGTTTAATCAAGAGTAACTGGAGACCCAAATCTAGTGAGTTCACTGTTTGCCGTAGATATGTGTTTCTTGTTTTTAGAACCAAGGTTATGTGCTGATGTGCATATGGCTCATGGCTGGAACAACTGTATTTAGGATGAGAAATAAATTCCAGTAGCCTGTTTTCTAAAGAAACAATGTTTTAGTAATTGACATTTAGGTGAGGTTCAGCTCAGGTCTTAAAAGTAACCAGAAACAGATCCATCATTCCGTATCCTAATAAGTACTTAGCATAATGTAGTGCTGATGTGGGGGATTTTATAGACTTTTTGAGATGACCTCCTAAATGACATTGAAATATACTAATGAGAGAACTTACGTTTCTCTTGAGTTTGTTTTGGAAGGGAAGAGCGGATGAGGCCTTTCCAGCATTTTGTTTTTATTCTTCTTTTCCTTTTAGCAGCTGCTGTCTCTCCCTAGATATCTCATGATGGTAGCTTTATGCCTGTGCGTGTTGAGACATTAAATATTTGTGGTATACTCATGTGCAACATGAGCATCTTGTTGAGGTTCAACAAGACCAAATGATGGGTGCTGCACTTGGGTCACAACAGCCTCATGCAATGTTACAGTCTTGGGGCAGAGTGGCTGGAAAGCTGCATGGCAGAAAAGGATCTGAATCTTAGTTGACAGCTGGCTGAACATGAGCCAGGTGTGCCCAGGTGGCCAAGGCCAATGGCATTCTGGCTTGTATCAGGAATAGCGTGGCCAGCAGGACCAGGGAGGTGATCACCCCCTGTACTGTACGGGCTGCACTACAAGAAAGACATGGAGGCCCTGGAGCATACCCAAGAAAGGGCAATGAAGCTGTGAGGGATCTGGAGCACAAGTCTTGTGAGGAGCAGCTGAGGGAACTGGGATTGTTTAGTCTGGAGAAGAGGAGGCTCAGGGGGTGATCTTATCACTCTCTTACAGCTACCTGACAGGAGGCTGTAGCTCAATGGGGGTTGATCTCTTCTCCCAGGTAATGAGATACTAGAGACAGGATGAGAGGTAATGGCCTCAAGTTGCTCCAGGGGAGATTCTGGTTGGATATGAGAGAAAAATTATTCTCTGAAAGAGTGGTCAAGCATTACAAGAGGTTGGATGGAGTCACTGTCCCTGGAGATGTTGAAGAAACGCGAAGTTGTGGCACTCAGGGGCGTGGTTTAATGGGCAAGATGATGGGTCGACAGTTGGGCATGGTGATCTCATAGGTCTTCTCCAACCTTAATGATTCTGATTCTTTGGTACCTTTATAAGTCTATTATAATTCAGGCTGGGGTAAATAGCGTGAAGTATTTTGAGCCATTAAATGAAAGTTTCAAGCCAGCTGCCTCCTTTTTTCTGACACTTTTTGCTATACAGATAGCTTTACCATCCCAGATGTTCACAGAATGCAGACCCCCAAGTTTCATGCGCTGTGGGAAAGAGCTGCATTTTCCTTAAAGTTACACAGTAACTGTTTGATGTGCCTGTAAGCTCATGCAGTAAGGAGAGTTTGCAAACATCCTGCAACATATCTGACCAACTGCAGCTCAACACAGCTTGGATTTTGATTATTTCAGTTAAACAATGAGATCAATATTTTATTAGTTAGAATCAAATCTGAGTATTGAATTCTGAGCCTTCTGGCAGTTTGTCCTGAGCACCCACTGTGTCAGTATGACTGAACAAATTGTTCTGTGAGAATTATTCAGCGAGCTGTCTTTGCAATGTATGGGAATGTTCAAAGCTTTCCTGCACTTGACTGATACAAGACAGCCTGACTGTCTGGCTTCATATGCTGTTGCTCCACGGTGTGATGCAGTTAGACATAGATAGCTCTGAGGTTATTGTGTGCCCATATTGCAACACTTGTGTATTTCAGAGGCAGCAGACCAACTCCAGAGAAGGATTTGTGAAGCCTTTGAAGCAGTAGTTTTGTAATTCACTGCTGGATCCTGCTGGAGTATGTGACAGCCTCAAAATAACTCTTGCAGCTCTGAGAACTGCTTGCTTTTTGGTTCAGCTGGAGCTTCTCCAGAATGTCTACAACCTCTACAGCAACTGGGAACTGCACTTGGAAAATATTCAGCCAACTGCAGATTGTTGTTGCTTTTCCTGCCAAAAAAGTTAAGATCTGTTGAAGCCCTGACAGCTGTACCTTGTCACAGAGAAAATCCTCTGAAGAAAAAGCAATTGACCATTTGTCTTGCTGTTAAATTACTGTCTAATGACTAGCTACATTTTGCACACCAATTTTTGCCACTCTGATATTGCTGCCATAGTTTTCTTGAGCAACCACTGGAAGGGTTTTTTTTTTTTATCTTTGCAAATCAGTCCTGAAGCTTCATATACACATATATGTTTACATATATAAAACATTTGATGAAAAAATCACCATAGGATGTTCTATGACTCCAAGGGGAATTTGTCTAAATAGAAGAATCATTGAGGAATATTTTGAAAATAAACTGGTCCTGAAATAACCAGTAAAAAGCTTGATAGCAAATGGCTGATTGACTATGATGAAAAGTACCTTGCAATGAGTAGCAGTTGTATTTCTGTGTCACTGTTAACATTCACATATTCATATGTTGTCTGAGAGAAAAATATTTGAATAACGTTTGGAGTTATGATTACTAAATATTGTCCATTTCAGAAAAAGCTTATCTGGAAAGTTTTCTTTTGATGTGGTAGCTTCATGGTGCATAGGTTAGTTTGACTGATTTTTCTGCAGCTACACAAATGAAACCAATTTCATGATCCATACTGAAAACAAACAGAATTCATGCTATCTTTCCGCTTCTCTGACGTGCTCTGGATCACGCAGAAAGAGTTGTTCTGAAATGCTTGCATGCCTGTGAAGTGAATGCCAGAAATATGAGCAAAAAATTTCATGCCAAGTAACTTTATCTGGCTGTCAAGTGTGTAAGAATGAGGTAATGGGACAATATAGCAATTTAGTGCTGGATTAGGGAAAAATGTAGAAAATGAGTCATGTGAGCCTATGTACTTAGAGTCTAGATCTAGCAAGGCTCTTAACTGTTGTCTTATATGAAAGATAATTTTTTCATTCATGCCTGCTTTCTTTTCATTTATTCTTGGCTCTGCAATTCCGCCCTTCCCTCATGCCAACTTTGATCCTGCCAGACCCTTCTGTCAGACCCAAATGACTTCCATAAACCAGCAGAAAGCAATCCTCCTTTTTTGGAGCTAGTTTTTTACTAGATTAATGCTTGTAATTCTCTTATGGAGAAGGCTCAACAAATGCCAGGGCTGATGCAAGGCTGATGCAAGCCCTCGATAGTGGTGCAGGGTGAAGAAGCAGGGAGAGCAGTGCCTACTGGAGACAGTGGGAAGCTGGGTATTAATATCACCCACTCCTGTAGTTTCTTTGGGGATCAAGAGAGTGGAAACAGTCTCCTGAAAGCGCTTCCAGCAGCCCAGGAACAGGTCACTACCTCCAGTGGCTAGCAACAGCTCAGTTCCTCCAAAGTCATGGGAAAGGCATGAATACTTCAGAACAGAAATTTTGGTTAGTCCTCGCTCCTCAGCTCTGGAGGCATTGAGCTGCTGTCATCTCAGGGTGCTGGTAAAGCAACTCTCTTACAGAATAACTTTCCCAGTGGCTGTGTGCTATGTCCCTGTTGTGACACTATAGACGAAGCAGTTTCAGTTGAGTTGAGTCTTTAAAATTGTGTGTGATGTGGTGGTGTGCAATTAGGTCTGTTGACTCTGAGGTAGATGGTAAACCCCAAGAGGAAAAGTCAACGATAATACCTAGTATTAAGATGTATTGGTAAACAGATAATCCTGTAATTGAAATTTCTCTTGACGATACCAGTACTGTCTATGTGATAGAATATAATAACCTCATACTTTTGACCCAAACAGTCAATTTTAGGGAGGCTTATGAGTTCATCCCAAGAGGGGAATAAACTGATAATGGAATCATATTTCTTCCATGTTACAGTGATCATTTCAAAGAAAGAAGAAAAACTGTGTTCCTCTGAACACAGTTTGAACCAAACAGTGAGAAGTAATGTCCTTTTTTGGAGTTCAGAGCATCTTTTCAGCTGGTACTTTATCTATTTTTTTTTTCTTTTAGCTGCTTGGTATTCAAATGTCATGGCTTTCTTGTTGCTTTTTTCTCTGTAGCTCTCTGGTCAGTCTCCTGCCTCTCATACCTTAAGAGGTCCTGAGAGCACTCCTTTGTTTCTAGACTGCTCATCAAGAAAGTTATTGTCTGATTTATTGTCCTCTGCTGACAGAAAGTGCAACTGGCAGGAGTTAAGTTTCACTGGTAGCTTAGGCACATATGAACAGCAAGTATCTGGTAAATAAAGCAGAGCTCCAAAGTCTTCAGCAGCCTGCATGAAGGCGCTGAATTAATCTGGATACAGAGGTGAAGTGTCTGTCATTTTAAGTTCCCAGTGGAAAATTGTCAGTTTCTCAGATCTTTTAGATGCTGTGAAAAACATAGATTTCATGAGGATAATATTCAAGAATGGCAGCCATTCTATCACATTTCTGCCTTGTGATCAGCCTCCCTCCCATGAAGATTCTTTTTCTCCATGTTCAATCTGCTTTGTATTTCCTGTGCTCTGTAAAACAGAACTTGGGTTGGGTGACCTCCGTGTCTTCATGTGCATAACAAAGGGCAAACAGAGGGAGTAATTAATGAGCATGGTGCCACATGTAGAATGAATGCAGCTCCTGTGATATAACAACATTGATCTCTCTTGTACTTTTCCCACTGAAAGGATTGCATCCTGAAAAAAGGAACTTGATCTTTCCAATTTCCTCCCTGTTGCGAACCTTGGCTATGTGAGATGAAAATTTTGAAGAGAATCTCTCCTGACTGCCTTGGGAATTGATAAGCAGAAAAGAGACTGAGGCTGAATGGAGTAGCTCAGATGTTTCAGAATGCCCTCCCTAGTAATTCTGCTCTTGGTTAATTAGCAGTATCTTCTGATTAGCATCTGTGACAGTTTTAGGGAATATCCTGCATAAATAGATTGGAGAAAGCTTATTGAGAATGATACTTTAATACAGTCCTTTGTCTTTTTTGTATGTTTGTAGGAGATATGAGGATCGCTCATTCAAGACAGACTCTTTAGAGAACTTGGCTACTAAGCTCTTTGAAAATCTCAGCTGGACATCTGCAATAACTTTTTTTTTTTGTGGTTGTACAACCTGGCCAAAGATGGATGAACCTGTCTTTCAGAAGGTAGACAGTGATGATTGGTGAGTCCCTAGCAAATCACGAGACTCCTAGCAAATTGTAGGGGGTACTAGAATATGTTAGTGCAACAACCCAACTAATACTTCTTTATCTGCACCCTTCCCACACACAGTCTCTCTGAAGTGTTTACAAAGTTGTTTTTGTAGCTACATCTAAACAGGATTGCTGAATGTTAGCACTTGTCCACACACACACACACATCGTAAATTCATCGTTCTTTGCGGACACCCAGTGTGGAAACTTTCAGCAAAAATGATAATGCCAATAAAACTTATAAGAATAAATGAAGAGAGGGAATTGTAATGACCAAATGCCTCCTGTGCTACCTCTAAAGAGCTTCATGTTGCACAAGCCAATACAAATTGGAATAGAAATGTACAGATGGTGGAAAGAACTGCTTTCAGCTGGACGTCTTCTTCTGTCACAGCTCTCAGCAAGCTTTTTTATCTTTATACTGCCAAATCACTTTCTTTTGATATATATAAAACAACCCAGGAGCTGAAACATAGGTAAATTAGAGACTGAATATTGTTGCTTCCAAATGTGTGCAACTTCTGTTATGGATAGAGTGATGAACTACACTCACGAGAGAGAAGCAGCAACGTTTTGATGCAAAATAATGATTTTTACAAAGGTTAGTCATAAATAAGGCAGCTACTTAACACGATTTGAGGTGGCATGATTATTGGACTTGATTATTTACTACATTGTTAAGCTACTGTTAAACACAATGAAGGTGTCTTGTCCAGGAGACCCTTCCATTGACTCACTGGGTTCAGAGTGGACATTCTTGCATTCTAAATTCCTTCTCAGAGGAGTCTACATGCAGCTAGATGCAAAGTTAGTCCCAGATTTGTTCAACAGTCTATGTCTCAAGGATGAAGAGACCCTCCTATTGAGTTGTGACGTTGAGTGGACACCCTTGCTTTCTGAACTTGAATGGCAGAGGTAAGGGGTCTAGGTGCAGCTGACTCCAGTCCGAGTCCCAGACTTGGTCAGCAGTTTGTCTGAAGTTTTAAATGTGCACAATCAATTTAAGATACTATCTTAGTGAAGGTTATGGAGTTTAGCAAACTGTTAGTCACTTGCTGAGGATCTGTAGCAGCAAGGAGTCTCTTGATGTCAGGGATCTCTGCAGCAGGTCTAACCTCAAGAGGCATTCCTGCTGATGGGAGGTCCTGTCGTGCAGCCCACTGTCATACAGCAGAGCCCAACAGGCTCTGGGCTGTTTCCTGTTTAATGGGGTAAGATGGTTGACTCAGTCATATTTTCTGGGTCATGCTACATTAGCCCTCAGCTGCTGAGCAAGATGTTTGTCTGTCAGTTAATACTATCATAGAATTGCCTGGATTGGAAGGGACCCCAAGGATCATCAATTTCCAACCCCCTTGCCACAGGCAGTGCCCCGACCTCCAGATCTGGCACTAGATCAGGTTGCCCATGGCCCCATCCAGCCTGGCCTTGAACGCCTCCAGGGACAGGGCATCCACAGGCTCTCTGGGCAGCCTACACCAGCACCTCACCACCCTCTTGGTAAAGAATTTACCCCTGACATCCAGGTTCCTCCAGCACTCACTTTGAGCCAGTATTGTGGCTGCTAGCTGCCTGAGCAAGGCCTCCAGTGCAGCAGCCAGTGTTTGAGCAACGTAACTGCTAGACCCGGTGTGTGGGGCAGCACACTGTCACACCTTCATGCCACAAATCCTGTCATCTTTACTTCTGTCCCTTCAACCCATCTGTCTGTCTAGTTTGGCTCAACTGCAAGGAAGCTTTCCTTGTGCAGTTGGCACACTGTGTGTGTAGAGTGCATGAGGCATCACTCCCTCAGAAGGGTAGGTCACCTCAAAGGGACATCGAATGCAACTGCCACAAAGCAGTTGGAAGTGCCTTGGGTTGGTGGTATGCAGCAGTTTGGGCCTTTCTATTACAAGCAACACTCTCAGTGGCAATTATTTTATGCTGATGTAAACCAAATTCATCTTAGCTTATGTAAAATTTGATAGACGTGCATGGGAAATATTTGTTGCATGCCACATGAATGATAGTGACAGCAATAAATATTAAACGTTTAGAGCTGTTTCATAGCTATGTGTTTAAATTACTTCCTCAGTGCAACACTTAAGCAGTCAAATTCAGCAAGCTTTTAAGTGGAGCAACAGTAAAAAAAAAAAATCATGGAGATCTTGTTGAAATATTTTGATTTTGTTGTTTAACGACTAAAAGCAAAGATGAGAATCATGTATATAGTTTTTTCCTAATATCCAGCTGTACACTGTAGATGTAGTTTAATTGTAGTTTTAATGTTGCTGTTGTTTATCAAGTTTTTCTTGTTCTCCTGCTCTGAAATATACATTCTTAAATTTAGATTTCTGTTACCTGCGAAAGAAATTTCTGTATGTCAGGAAATCACAGCCTTTGAGCTTAGTTATGATGTTCTCAGTAGTACAAGGGCTTGGATATTTAACTGGCTGTTAGCTCTTATCCCCTTTTCCATGAAGAATTGATTTACTTCGTTGCTTGCCTAACAAATTTGAGATTAATCTAATTTTTTAAAAACTCAGTACGGGATATCTGCGTATTGAGCAGGAGAATGAGGAAAGGTTTCATGGGAGGATAAGAAAGGGAACTATCTGAATTTCCTCTAGGTGGCAGTGGGTCATTATTTCTTTGCATCCACTGAAAGCTGTTTCGCTGTTCCACAAAGAGAGGCTTTCTTACAGTCTGAATTTTGTCAAATTTTAGAACCATTTTGGATACATCTTAAAAGAACTCTGTTGCAGTAGGATATAAGTGGTTGCAAATCAGTTAGTGCTAGAAATGCCCACAGATATGCCTTGCAGTGTGTGTGCTGTGAATCAGCAGGTCCCTGCATGCTTTCAGTGACCAGAGGATGTGCAGTCAGCCTGGCTTGCTCGCAGTGACTGTACGTACAAACAGCTGAAGGGGTGTGTAGCATACACATGGTAAGTTTAAACACTCTGGATGTACAACGACTGCACATTTGTGTGAACTCTGTTTGGATAAAACTTCCTGACAGAATATGAGAACATGCCCAGAAAAACTTGGAGCTGGCAGACTTGTTCTGGCCAGATCCCATTCTCTCCCTTCGCATCAGGAAGTGAAGCAGGGTGTCTCTTAGCTGTGATCACTAGTAACATCAGTGGCTCTGCACTGATCTTCCTTTCCCTGGAAACCAATGACTTCAAAGAGTTTTTGTTACATTTTTGTGTATTTTGCATATTTGCATGCTGATGTGGGTGCACACTAGAACAAATTGCTGTCAGGGTGTTGGTACAGCTGTTTGGGCTTGGTGCAGTGGTGATATATGTGATGTTCTGATCAGAGCAATGACCAGTTCTGTCACCTGAGCATAAGCAATGGACTACGCCAAATGCTGCTAATAAAAAAACATTGTAGGCCCTCTGGAAAGTTCTTGTTGCCTGACAGTATTAATTGTAATTGCTTTTTGTGCATAAAAAAGAAAACGTGCTTAAATGCTTTACAAATTGGAGTGTATGTTGTGAGCTCTCACACTGCTGGTTGAGAACAAGAAGCACAATTTTGTGAGCTATATGGTTCCACAACGTTCCCCCAAAACAAGTTTAACAAAGAGTTCCTGTCATGGGCAAAGCGTGTGTCCTTCTGAATACCATTAGTTTCCTATTCTAGACAACAGTGTAAGTGAGTTTTCTTTGAAACAAGCAGAACTTTAACTGTCTGTTCTGCATGGCTAGAACTAACAAATACCGCTAATAGCTCATCAGGAAAAGGGTAGCTTTAGAATCATGATGGGTCTAAGCAGCCTGAGAGTTGAATGTGGCAGTAGAAATGGTTTGTGGATTGTGTCAATCAATGTCAAATGCGGAATGAGTAAACAGTTTTAAACTGACTGAGAAGTAAGTGATATGTGTGGTAGAGGTTTCTGATAGAATGCATTTTGGCATTAAAATTTAAAATGAGTCTGAATACAGCTCTTTCAGAAAACGTTGTTGTGATGAAAGACTTAGCAGCTTGATGGATGTGAATGAGTAAGTCTCGCAAATTGAGAATAACGCAACTGGAATTCTGCATTAATAAGAATGAGATGATCATAGTGTTAAATCATACAGCTATACATTTAAAAACACGTACTGGGAATAAATGCATATTGTATAATATTTGCTGGGCTGAGAGCAGAAGACATTATCACATTATATTACAAGTATGAGCATTGGTAGATTCTGACTATCTTGCACAAGAAGCAGTTTTCAGCAATAGATGTAATAAATGATTACATAATCGTCATTATTTAATGAACTACTGTGATTCTTGCTCCCTCTACTAACAGAAGAAATAAGAGCTGGTGCAGAATTTTGTTACCAAAGATGATGTGGGAAATAATATTAATGTAATGTTTTTGATAGTAGCCACAGTTTCACTGAAGCTTCACGATGAAAAGAATTTTTCCCTCTTTAAGGTAATTGCCCTATTCAGGACATATTCTAATTTCATATTCACACTCTGATTTCATAAGGTTGTCTCTGGCTAGGCAGAATTTTCCTATGACTGAGCAAACTCTATTAAAGATGTATCTTAAATGCTGTCTTCTCTAAATGTAAAATTTATAAACTAGGCTCTCTGAAATTACCAATGGAAAAACATGTAGCTGTCTCCTTTACCCTTTCCTCACATATATATGAAGAAAAATGAGAAAAATATGCAGATACCGATAGACCATCAATTTGATATATGTACACAGGTAATAGTTTCAGAAAAGCTGAGGTCCATGTTCCGTTATAAATCCACTGTGATTTTTAAATGTTCCACGTTTTTCTGTGAAGGGCATCATATTGAGATAGATATGATTCTGTAGTCAATTTGATAAATTCTGCAAGAAGTTTCTGTAAAGCCTTTTTGTTTTGATTAGTGTTAAATTATTTTGCAGCATTCTGATTAGCTTACACGTGTGTCTCAAACTATGAAGTATAATTCTGGTTTGCCGTGTGGGGGATCTCTGAAAAGAAGAAATGAGAGCAGCTTTGTAAACCTCCCAGGGAAGCTCTCAGCACCCAGTTAGCAAATATTTCTGTGAAGAAGTCCTCTAAGTCAGCTTACATGGAGCCCAGGTACAAAGCTATATTTTCCTTATGGAAATCCAGCTTAAGAGTCTAATGTCACCTAAAAGTGTTCATTAGGTTGCGCTTGCAGGTGTTTTCTTGACTTTGTCCTGGAGTTGGCTGTGTCGGTGCCCTACCTGTTCAAAATGTTGTGTGCTCATAAACTAGAACCCTCCTTACACTGTCCCCTAGTCAAATAAATGACAACACTTCTCTGTGGTTAGGTATTACTGTGTTATTATATGCTTCCTTAAGGACAGGTGAACCGGTGTAAATAAAGAGAAGATCACCCGTACATTTGGGCTGAGGCTTGTGAGAAGGATTTAAATGAGAACCCTCTCAGAAATCGCTTTCCACTCAACGAGATTGTCAACCAAAGTTGTCAAAATGCTTCTTGATTCTCCTTTAATTTCTCCTTAGTTATTTTGATCTTTTCTTGTATGCACTCGTACAAACAAAAGGTAGTAGTGGTGAGAAATGAAGATATTGGAGTGCTGGTTGAAATGTTTTAAGTTGCACTTATTGTCTTCACAACATGCTGTTTCAAGGGCGTAGGTTGATTCTGATGACATTTGAGCATTTCTGAATTTTGAGGTTCTTTTGCTACTTTTAACGAGACAAAAAGAGAGTGGGAGGAAGAGAAATATTAGATAAAACCAAAACAACACCCGAATCTGAATTCTCCTGTTTGGACTGTGGATCACAAGACATATTATAGTAATATTTGAAAGTCTTTATTTTTGTCCCAGACTACTGTCAAAATTGTCTCTGATTCATCTTCATCCATATTTTTTTCCTTCCCCTTTTTTTCTCCTCTTCTTTTTCCCTCCATTTCCCCCCCCCATTGCTCTGTGTTCCTGTTTCCTCATCCCTTCATTGGTTGTTACGCCTTAATGATTAGCAAGGCTTAGGTACAAGAGCAAAATCAATTGCTGCTTGTTACTTCTATTTTTGATTTGATACTTCTCAAACTGCCAAATGTGAATGTTTATTTTTTTAAAAAAATAAAGGAGATAATTCTAAGTTAGATAAATCTAAAATCCCTTTGGGTTTTGATGATGAGTGATGTGGTGTTAACATCCTGTTATTCCAAGCAAAACGCATTCTTCCAATTTTCTTTCCAGCTGTAAGGATCTGAATTCAGTTTTCACTGAAGGAGCGTCCATTTTTCCAAATTGAAATGGAGCGGATCTTATGAGATAAGTTCAAGTCATAAAATTTTGACAGTCATTTGACCTAAACCAGGATCTTAGGTCTTGCCTCAAGTCCTCGTACGTAGTCTAAACCCAATGTTATAACTACAGTCTTCCCATTTTTTATCTATTTATTATAAACTACATGCTGATGAAATAGCATAATTGTGAATGTAATTCATGCGAATGTATTTCTCCATTTTATCCTCTATCATCTTAGTATGAAGAGACAAAAGATATTTCATAATATGATAAAAAAAAAAACAACAAAAAACATATATTCCCAAGTTAATTGAGCTGTATTGTGTCTGTGTTATGGGAGCTAACTGGTTGCCAGACACTGTAGCCCGCCCAGACAATTAACAGATTTGCATCTGGTTATTGCCTTGCCGTATGTAACCCACTTTGTGTTACAGCTGAGACACAAATGGGTCCCTTCTGGGTTTGTGGAAGAGAACAGCTTTACCACATAAACTGACTCTATCTTGCCATCTTCTTACTAGCAGCTAACAAAGGAGAGTTTCTGCAAAGATTGTCTCAAGTGAATGTTGCATTTTGATTTCACTGTTTGAATTTCTCAGTAATGTTTGTTCAGAAGTGTCTGTGCATGTTAACTTCCTAGCTACCACCCTGGGCATTCAGCTCTGCTACAACTTTGCTTCAGGCAAAATGAAGCCTTGGTGCAAAATGAATGCATATCTTCAATATGTCCTTCTGTTATGATAAATAGTTTGGTTTGGCAGTTGTGGTATCCAAGAGCAGTACAACTGAAGGCATCTGGTTATTTGTAAGCAAGTTTTTCAATGAATAAATTACCAGGAATAATAATATTATGGAAAGGAAAATGCAACCCTTATATTCTCCTTCAACATTTACATTCTGCTTGGAGTGTTGAAATTGCCATACTAAAATCAGGATGCGAGTCTGTATGAGAGTTTGAGTAAGATGCAAATCAAGTTAATTAACAATACTTTCCCTCTATGGTTAAGAAGAGTCCAGCTGCCAATGTGGATATGAAAAAGCACAGAAAAGGCTCTGGAATCTGTCTGTTGTAAATAGATATTAAAAAGATTTAATGTTTTATGCCAGTGATTTTTTTTTTTTTGTTACCAGTTGATCTGTGATAACTGGACATGTACAATTTTGGCCTATAACCTTGTGGTAGAGTGGTTTTGAAGTCCGTCAAGCTCGATTTAAGCTATGTCATATCTCACATTTAATTGAAATATATCTAAATTTGTGTGTATTCATGCCTTTCAGGTACGTCTACTACCACAGAGGCTGAGAAGCAGGATAAATTAGCCCTTATTGAGTGCAGTGCTGACAAGCTAGACTGAACATTTTAAAACTAGAGTAGACATTGCTGTATTAAAATAAGATACCAAAGCTTACTGCAAAGGAATTAAAGCCTGTCTTTCTCCCTTCCTCCTTGTCATCAGCAACTGCTGCTTCAGTATCTCTGGCTTGGTCTTGGCTATTCCTTTGTTCTCATTTTGCACTGTTGTGGTCCCTTTCCACTTTGCTCATATCTCACCTAGTGGATGAGAGAAGTGCAGTATCATGTTCCATAAACATCAGGTAGATGTTTCTCACTGCTGCTGGGATTTCCAGGGCAGCTCGAAGCATTGTGTGTCCAGCTGTCATTGTCCCATGCTCCCATACAGCCTCTTCTGACAACTCCACCTGGGGTTGGTACGCCTGTCTGGCACGCTGTTGTAATCCCATCCCTGAAGGACTGTTTCTTCCTGCCAGAGGGTGCAGCACATACGAGGCTTCTTTGGAGGTATAAATGCTCCCACTCAATCACCTTCCTTCCTTCCCTTAACATTCTGCTGTCATTCTTTGTGCAGTCATGCTCCAGAGCAATTCGATTTAAACAACAACAAGCTGCCCACCGCATTAAGTAGTCTTCTTGCATAATGGCGGGTGCATGTCTTGGGCCTGGAGGGAGCAGGTGTTTTCTTAAAATTGCTTTCGTTTGGGAGAAATTACGATGTAGGACCATAGCCTAAGGTGTTTCTGAGCATGAAAAGATTGCCTGTGACTGTGGTAGAAAAAAGTGTTAGGAATAAGTTAAATACTCTCCCTGCCCCCAATGTGTAAAGGTAGTATATTATTTCAGGAGAAACTTGGACTTTTTATTTGAATTATGCCAGAACACCATGGCCTGACAGGTGTTTTTTGTTAATATATTTCTAGTTTTTGGAAGTAAAATCAGATTACCTAAAGATTTTTCTGTTTGCTTGATCTGGCTGGAATGATGATAGCACAGATTCTGAGCAAGAAACATTGTGATGATGACATAATGTATGTCCGAAATGATCTAGTGTTTTCACAAATCACAAGATGAAGGGATAGCTTATCTTCAAATTTTAGCACTTGCTGCTGCAGCATGAATTATGCTTTATAATCTTTACTTCCATTCTGAAGATTGTCTGCAGTAGCATATATTCGATTTAGGGGAAAAGCACATAAAGTAAATTAGGTTAAAAGATCTACCAACTGTCTGCATTTTGTAATGCTGATTTAATAGAAAGCAGCCCAAAAAGAATAAAGTAATGATGGGACGGAAATGTTAGCATTACATATAAATAAATGTCAGGCATAGGTTTACTTCTAAATTTGCTTTACCAACTGCATTAGGATTGATGTCCCTAGTGACTATAAACGCAGAAAACCTGGCAAAGGCCTGGCAAACAAGAAGCAGGTGGCAGGCAGTCATGTAACATTCAAAACACCTTTTTTGAATAATCTTTTTTTCTCCTGCTTGGCACAGCTGAGATTGATTGTAATCATGAACACCCTAAGTCTGCCTGGAGGCAGAGGGATGGAAGCTGGAGAAAGACTGCGTTTGGGAAGTTTCTGACGCACTTGGGGAAAGATCAGGAAACAAACTCAAGGGAAAGGAAAGAGCAGATGGTGCATGAGGTAAGTCATGGGACCTATGTTTAGCCTGATGACCAGATTCAGAAATTGCAGATGTCTCGTACAAGAAAGAGTTTCATTTTTGAGCCTGATAAGACAGATGTAGAAGTCAGAGTTTACAATTACTTGATACAAACCAGAGAAATATGTTAGTTTTTTTTTTTTCTTTAGAATTTCAGTATGGTGACATTTTGGTAATGATCATGTGGTACAAAACCATGAAGAACTCATTTGAAAATTAAATGAGACATAAACTATGATACACTATGGTTTTCTGTTTTAATGATGATGAATGAGAGAGACACTTTGGACAATAATCTAGTAAGCAGAAATAATAATTATTTGTTCACTGTCTCATGTGTTGAAGGTACTCATTACCTGTAGTTCACATTTTTCTGTTTAAATTAATGTTTAGGCAGATTTAACCAAATACATGCTCTGCTTAGAGTTATTAAGCAGGGAATAAATTTTTGCTTTTAAATTACAGTAAACCAAGATGAATAGAAAGATCAATACTTTAATTTTCAGATGTGTTAAAAATGTCTGTGAAATATATGTTCTGGCATCTCCTGCAATCTGATTTGTATTTTTAGGCAATTTTAGAAAAGAGAAGATGATATAGTGCTAGCAGTTGCCCTATCCAATAGCAAATGGTGGCTGCTTTTGAGGTTGCGGACATGAAACTCGGATCATTTTATATTTAGAGAGTGTACTCTCTTCGAATTACAGTCAAAACCATTAGCAAAAATTGTACTGTTTATTTTACTTATACGTAGAGATGATGTTTTCTGCAACAGATTTTACTTTGGGAGCAGAAGAGAGCTGTTCCATAGGGGAGAGGTGCCAGGAGTGATGGTCAGCACCATGAGTGAAGCCAGTGCTGCTGGAAGCACTGATTTTGGCAATTGGCCATCTGGTCACTGAGAGTAGCTGTGGAGGCTGTGGCCTCTCTCCTGTCTTGCTGACTTTGCTCAGTATTTCTAGAGCAGGAAAAAGAAAAAAGAGGCTGTAAAGGAATGTTTGTCTAGGTCCAAAATTGTAGTGTTTCTGTGGATATGTTGCTTGTTTTTTGCAAAAAAAAATAAAAATAAAAAAAATTGAAGGGATTGGTAGTGGTGGAGCAACTGACCTGATGGATAGTTGGTGAAAAGTTTGAGGAAAACCTCCTGAGTGAATGCTGTTCATAGCTGTGGAATTTTTAGGAGATATTCCAGATTAGCTGAGTGTGGAATATGAGTTAAATTCTGTTAATTTTCATATGGAATACTTGGTACATTTTTTTTTAATCTATAGTGACTGTATTTTCTTGTATAGAATGAGGAGATGGCATGCCAAGTTGCTTCCTTTCATCATTTCTAACACAGCAGACCTTGTAGGGAATACGAATAACAAAAAATGATTTTAAATTCTTATGGCTCCTGCTCATGCAGACATTCAAGACATCCCTTATATACAGAATGCAATTACCCGGAATGTCAGAACTCACCTGGTTTAGTTCTTATGGAAAGTTAAAGTTCCATTGATTTAGTATGTTTTTTTCCCTTTTTCAGGCTGTACACCCAACCCAGGCAGCTCTTTCCAAGTCTTTCAACAGCTGCTTGATTGAGCTTCTGAAATTGTGAATGCCATCTGATTAGCACACCCTGTAGCACAAAAAATATAAAGTTGTACACTTCTGGAGTAATTTTGTTAGGTATGTTCAGCAGGAGAAACAGCACCTAAATACATAACATTCCTGATACTTTGGCTGAGTTTTAGAGATGGGCAAGCCAACACTGCTTGGGCCTACTGATCAGGTTGTTTAAAGAACAGTTAGACACAGTAAAACATTGTATTTATTTCTAAATGTTTACCTGTAATTGCTGCAAATATCACGCTTTTTATTACTAGTAACAATGATACTTGTAACTAATTAGCTAGGCCTAATGCTTCCTAGTTTGACCTTTGCTAATGCAACCTATTTTCCAATGGTGAATCTTTGACAAAGCAGTAGGAAACTGAACAATTTTCTTTGGTTGGAAAATATGATTACAAAATCAGAAAAAAGAAAAAAAAAAAGGCAGGAGCAGATGTAACATCTGAAAGTATTTATTTTATTTTATTTTTTAAACTATGTTCAGGACTGGGGCAGGGTACATGACTTGAAAAAGTTAATATTTCAAGTTGGCAGTGCCTTGTTAAATTGCTTTGTGAGAGCTTTGTGCTGGCTGATGAATGCATACTCTGTGGTGTGTGATTCCTTGCATATAAAACGGTTTATTGAACAAAATAAACAATTCTTTGCAGTCTGTGACAGACAATTCTACGTTTCTCTGCAGTCTCATAGATGACAGCCATGACCAGTCAAAGTAAAGTCTACCTGTGCATTTGCATCAGCTCCTGTCTGTGTCATATAATTTAACCCTGAATAGCTCTTCAGTGGTGAACATCTGTCACTTGTTTTGTCACTTGGGATATTTTGAAACCCTTACTCTTATTGTGATTTTTTTTTTTTTGGCCTCCTCATGCTAAAATAATTTCTTTTCCCTTGTGTAGGCGTAAAGTTCATTTGAAAATAATATTTAACTGGAAAGCTTAGGCTTTCACAGGTGTTAAATTTGTCTTTCTAATATCTCAACTGAAGTTGTTGTTGCTTTCTAGTTAGAATATATCTGATTTTTCAACCTGATAGCTTCAGTTTGCATAGGGAGGAGTCAGGCAGCATGTGCTATTTAGCAGTTGCTTTTCAAGAAAGAAAGTTTGTGGAATTTAGTTTGAGCATCCAATATTGTTATTTCGTATATGTAAAGCCCCTATCTTTTTTTCTTATCTGAGAATTTATTTTGTATCTCTTACAGTACAAATTTTTATTCCATCCTTGCCACTGATTTTGTCTTTGATTTACCTGTGCTGAAGTGCAAGCTCAGCCATTATAACTTGGTACAATATGTCAAGCAGGGTTTTAAAATATAAAATGGTCTTGTTTTTCTTGTGCACAGCCCTTAGCAGGATGACAATTCTGTGCTGAGACTCTCCCAGCATCCTTCATTAGGACTAAATATACTGAAAATAAAATGAGCAGAATCTCTGCTTCACTACTAAGCAGTTCTGTGCTCATTATTTTTGAAAGCTGAACAGAGTCAATATTTAGCTGAAGATAAGAGGTTGATCAAAACCAAACCAGTCTTAAAGTATCACGTATAAACAGTGCATGTCGTCTGTTGACAGCTACTTGGGAATTTTGTGTTAATAAAGAAAATTCAGAAGTTAAAAAGAGGTGCACAGGGCTGAGTCTGAAGCTGTTTGCATTGTTCCTGTTGGGGCTGACCACCTTCAGCATTGCTGAAAGGAGAAAAGCTTTCAAAAGGGTTATTTTATGACTGGTAGATTTCAAAACGCTTTGCAAGAGGGACAAGTGAGTGTATTCCCAATCTACAACAAGATAGCTGATATTCAGGCAAACTCCCTGTTTTGGAAATGACCTTTTTCCAGAAGGCCCTGGAAAAAAATCACTGAGTTCAAGAGAGAAATTCAATCAGTGCCAACAGAGGAAATTTGTGCAGAACTGCAGACAAAGCAATGTGTTTTCTTTGAGATATGTAATGATATCCTGAGTTAGTGTCAATAGCAAAATGCCAGCAGGAGGCTGGGTCACTGCTCTCTCTTTTTTAATGGTGTTAGGAGGAAAAGACTTCATACTATGAATATTAGATAAGTGAGAGAGATGCATTATTTTCATTGTGCTGTTTTTCCGCTGATGAGACCTTAAAGTTTTATCATTTCTACTTGACTACCTCCTCTGCACCTTTGTGCCATAAAATCCAAATCTAGTTCCCTAATAAAACTGTTTATGACCATTGTGAAGTTCTATGGCATGAACAAAATTGATTTTCTGACTTGTTAAATATCTGATTTAAAAAAAAAAATCTTTAAATTGAGCAAGAAAGTGCTTGAGTCTTATTGCTGTATTTTGAGAGCTTGAAGACTCCTGTGAAGACTTAAACAGAGTCGAGCTTGCCTAGGGCAACATGTAATTGTTCTTATGGTTTTTGTGTCAAAGAATTCAGCGTGAGAAGTAAGACTTTTATTTATTCCTGTCAATAATAGAGCAATTATCTGTCTGAACAATTAACACTTTGAGGCTCTCGCAGACAGGTTATTTAGACCCATTTGGGTCATCTTGGTACGTAGGCCACCTATCAGTCTGTCATGTTATAACACACTGTCTGCCATTCACTGTGTCTAGGGGAAGTGTCTGGGGCTATCTGGGATGCCCTCGGGGTATCCAAGAAATCTGTGCAGAACTGGCATATATGGCAGAAGACCAACAGGAGAACCTTGTTCTTCTGGTGTGCCAACTGGAGGCCAACCGAAAAGTCCTAAAGCATCTGAAAAGGCACTAGATGTCATGTATGGTCAAGTGTATTGACCCCACCAGACAGAGTCAGATAATGAATGGATTGGTGTTTGTATTGAATCCTTCAGTGTGTAGTTAGGATGTTTTTGAAGTTTTTGTTTCCACTCCTCACACGCCTGTCCCCTCCTAAGCTTTTTAGTCATTAGTGATCTGTTCTGCCTTTTTTTTTTCTGCTCTGATATTTTGGCTTGGCAGAGATAAAGATCCATATTTAGTATTTGTCTAAAATATTTCTTATTTTTCACATTTGTAAAAATTCCCCAAATTATGGAAGTTAGGCTATCTATTCATTAAACATGAACCTTGTCCGTGTTTGTAACTGTGTAACCCTAGAGAGTGTCTGTGTTGTGTGCTTTCAGCGTAGTAAGTAAAATAAACGATCTCCGTGATGCAGCAGTTGGGTGTAGAAGTGAACAACTGATCAGAAGCATTTATTGATGGGAGAGTCATTAAGGGAAGTTCAGAGACAGTAGCTGGTGCAGTGCAAGGTACTCTGTTTTGTGATGCAGTAACGGATAAGCCTTGTCCAAACAAGCTCCCTGTCTCCCTAGAAAGAGCAGAGAGGGGAAGCAAAGGAAGGCTCATGATTATGTCTCCCTAATCTAATAGTTATTTCTGATCATAACCAACTATCAAAAGAGAGCACACAATTTAATTCAAAGCCAGCTGCTATGAAAATACTTGGAAAGGAAATACTTTTACTTGTCATTAAAAGAAATTCAGAATACAGAATTTGGTTTACGTATCTGCAAGCAGAACTTGAAAACAGATGGCAGTCCTGGGTAAGGACCTCACCTGAGAGTTCCACATGAACTGCTGTGTGTTAGAGCTTTCCTGAATCCAACATAGCTTTATGGTGCCAGCATACAGCTGGAGAAATGTTGATTAATGCAAACTTTATGGATTAATCAGTGTGAGAATCAGGACCTCTGAGACTCAAACGTGTGCAAACTGTGATGTTCCTGTGCCCACAGATTTCAGGCAGGTATCTCGATGGAAATTGTGTGTTTGTTTCCTCTGAATCACTGAATAGTGAGAGATTGTTGCAGAAATAAAAGCAGGGTTTTTTTTTTGGTGACAATGAAAGTGGGAAAGGAGGGCACAGGGACTGTTCTAATCACTCCTCCATAGTCATAGTGAATGTATCCTTTTGGTTTCTCTCTTTTTTTTTTTTTTTTTCCCCACCTGAAAAAAATAAGAGCTGTATTGCTTCTCCTATAGTTTTCTGAATGAAATGAATCTTTTGTGGAGCTCCTCCAGATAGTTTGAATTGAAAAAAGATCTCCGAATGGGAATAGCCTTGCTTTTACTTTTTTTTTTCTTTAAATGAAGGATATAACACTAATCTATGCAAAATAAGGAAAATGCTACCGTGTCTAATAATCTGGAAGTGGAACAGATTTCCCTGTAATTCACTGTGTTGTCTGTTTTCTACTGTTCAAGAACTGCACAAAACAAACATAACAACCTTGCAGTTAAGCTGTTTGCTTCTTTTTAACCTCATCAGGGAAATGTGAAGATGCTGGAATGTATAAAAGACTCCCTTTGGTTTTCCTTTGTCTTGTACCCTGCACACTTGTGCACCCCCTGTTACTCGGTGCTTCCTACCATCTCTGGAGAATAGGCCTGGTAGAAAGAATAGCCAAAGCAAAGAAATGTTTATGATTAATAATTCCTTTTGCTGCTGTTCTTCAAAACTGAAGGCTTTGGTCTCAGAAGGAATACAATTATCTCCTTAGCAGAAACTTGTAAGGCCCTTTTTTAGCATGGACGTTACTTCATATTCATCTTCAATTGGAACAAATAGGATAGAAGTTCTCCTACCCCAAAGTAATGAGGAATAGACAAATAGAGACAGTAAATATCCTTGGTAAGTGTTCCATGAGACTTCAATTCCAAAGCAAAAGGGAGGTTTGAAAAAAACACTTGTACAAATCAAAGTAAACTAAAATGTAAGCAATTCAAATAATCCTAGTGATTCTGAACGGGAAGGATCCGAAGCATGAAAGAAATTGAGTGGAATTGAAAGCATGTTAATCAGTATTGGAAACAAATCCTTGGTATTTTCTTGTTCCAACAGTTGTATCGATGATCTTTTACTGGAGAGCTGCCTGAATCCTGACTTCTGAGAACTTCTGTTTTTTGTACTTTTAGCTCAGGTTTACCTTTTCTGTGCCCACCTCCAAGTAGCTTGTAACCACACTGACTGTTGAGTTGATTATGAGACACTTGGTGATTTTTTGAAACAATTTTTCCTTTATAGGCCATAAAAAACCTGCATATTTAAATGCCAGTCTCCTGCACTGGGGTTCATTTTGCTACACATCAGAGAGAACTAAAATTTTTGCATCTGGGTCACTTAGGATAAATACTAATTTTGTTAGTTAATCTCTTAAAGGGCCCATTTCCAAGGTAAGCCTGATCAACAAAGTTATTCTCAGAATATCCATTTAATATTAAGAGATACTCTGAGTAAGTACTTCAAAAGTAGATAAAAATGCCTGGATGCATCTCAAGATCTGGAATTGTATTTTTAAGCAAAGAAGTCTTTACAATGGAGCCAGAAACAAAAACATCAAATCATAAACATAAAACTTTAAATCCTACTGTTGAACAAGAAGTACACTCTTGGTGTGGTGGGGATGCATTGTGTGACTGTTGTTGTTACTGAGGAGTTGAGTTCCAGGAGCATGTAGGAGCTGCTCTGCGTCTCTTCATGCCAGACGTAGTAGAGGAGTCTAAAAAAAGGAGTACTTCCTGGAGGAAGTGTACAAGTGTGTTGGGCTTGGCATTTGCACCACAGGATCCTAAAAATCTCTTAAGCTGTATTAATCTGCCTGTATTATATGATAATGTGCAGAAGAGTCATTGAGTGAGGGCCTCCGACAAACTTCTGCATTACCTTAGGGTCAGGACCTCAATGGTACTGAAATGCAAATACCATTTGGGGATCTATACTTGCTGTCCAAGTGCCCCCTGAACATTGCTGAAGGCCACGTGCTACCCAGATCTTGGATCTTAGTTCTGCGGTTTGTCTTTAGACTCTCACAAAATATTCCATTAAGAGACATGCTGAATATTGTATAACATAATCTTCTCAAAGTGTGGCTTTAAACAGGACCATGCATCTCTATCCTGTCCTTGGGAAATGTTTTTGTATGATGATTGTTCTTCTCATTTAAGATTTAAAAAAAAAAAAAGACTGGTACAAATATCTTTGATAATGATGTTTAATGGCTTTCTACTGTGTAAGAGAGAGATAATGAGGCCATCTCAGGAAACACAGCATTAGCAGCAGAACTGTGGCTTCAGTAGAATTTGCACTTTCTTTGTATTTGTGCCATGCCTTTGGTGATAATCTTTAAAAATTCATCTTCAGTTCTGTTTTTGTCAGCTGTACTTCGCTGGGGGCTGCAAACTTAGTGTTGGGATAATCACTTCTATCCTATACTTATTCTCTTATCAGGCCCTTTAAAGTAAGAGCTTTTTCATTCAGTTATGAAAAGTCATAGGGTTGGTACAGTTTTTGATTACTGTTATTACAGCACTTTCATTCTTTTCCTTTCTTTTTTTCCTGGTATAATTATTATTTAAAAATTCACCTCAAATTTTAGCTTAATGGAACTTAGCGTGGTTTGTGTGTGATATATATGCTTGTGTTGAGATTTTTGACATGGCTGAGATGAATTCCTGCCTGAAACAGCTATTCATTCAGTTGGCCTGGGAACATAGTGCAGACAGAATATCAGATCTGCCAGAAGTTGAGACGCTGGCCGGATTTTGATCTCAATTAAACATATATGTTTGAAACTCATGTCAGGGGCACTTATCGCAGATTTATATCCATATAATTGAGACCAGTGTCTGATCTTCTCTGGCTAGTCTATCCCCTGAGATTTTTTTCCTTCTCTTGAGTGTTACACAGATTAGTTCTGTTCTGTCTTTTATATAACCTGTTATGTCTCTTTTTGATCAAATTTTGTATGCTCTTTTTGCATTAGTCTTTACTAAATCTACCTAGTTCAGTGTTGTGGTTTCAGCCGGCAGGCCTGGAGACACCACAGAGCCTTTCACTCAACCCCCCCTCCTCCTCCCAGCTGGGAGAAATAAGGTAGAACTCGTGGATTGAGATAAAAACTATTTACTATCAGAAAAGGAAAATAGAGTACAATAACAGTAATGATAATTATATACAAAACAAGTGATTGTACAAAGCAATTGCTTGCCGACTGTGACCAATGCTCAGCCAATCCCCAAGCAAACGGGCCCTCTCCGCTCACTTCCCTTCCTTACATTACATGATGTCATATGGTGTGGAATATCCCTTTGGTCAGTTTGGGTCAGCTGCCCCATTCTTGTCCCCTCCAAGCTCCCTGCGGCCCCCCCAGCCTCTTCACTCTCCTGGCAGAGACATACAAATGTCCTTGGTTCTGTTCAGCGCTGCCGGGTGTTATCAGCCTTGTTTTCTTTCTAGAACCAAAACACAGCTTTGTAGCAGACACTAAGAGAGAAAGTTTGTTAGAAACTAAGACATTCAGTATTAAAACTTATCTTGAAATCTTTTGAATGAGTGGCAGTCATACCAAGCGAGAGAATTATCAGGATATTTTCATTTAATCTATTAAGATTTGAGTGCCTATGTTCATCACATGGCAATTATGGATGTGTTGAATATTGACCATTGTTACCATTTCTATGTTCAAAAATACCTTGAACAGAAGTCAGAAGCCTTTGCAAAGCAGGGTGACAGTTGTTCCTGAAGGTTGGATTCTCATTTGTTTGCTATTTAAGGGGCAGGCAAGCTGATAAGGCAGAGCTGACTCAGCAGTCCGCTTCTTTCTCGGTATGCATTAGTGGATAACTAAGTCAAGCTGGGAGAGATTCTCAAAAGAGGTATAAATGACTGCCTCAGTTGACGCTTTTGTCAGGGCCATCTTTGGTGGTGGAATTTTCTTCCCACAATGGCGAACAGCATCTCTGCAGTCCTCCTGCCTCACTTTCATACATTTTTGAAAAAGAAAGCTCTAAAAGATCTCTGCTCAGCCAAGTTGACCTGTTGCCCCACCTGCATGACTTATGACTCTTTGGAATTGCCTATTCCTATGCTCCTAAGAGGTGGTACTTAAAACGTGACCAGCACTGGTGGACCAAATGCCTTTAAAAACAGTTTTTCAGGTGGCCTCGCATGAGCAGCCTGAAGTCCGCACTCCCCGTATGTGGGGTTGAAATTTTGGTGGCAGCTTTCCTCCTGTCACCGAAGATTTGTGCTGTTGTAGGCTTTGATTCATCACTGTGATCTTAAACACTTAGCTCAGGTACCCAAGTTACCATAGGTATTCTACTAAAGTCAACAGAGGGTGACTCAGTAAACTGAAGATGTAAACTGTCTTCTGGAGCATCCCTTTTTAATCCATTTTAAACAGGTAGCATGGATTGACTTAGTTCTTGGTTTGAAATGGTGTGAATCCTGGATGTTGTGTCGTGGTGCTTTGCAGTAGAAAGAGGCTAATGTAATGTTCCTTCCTCTCACATCATGTCAAGTAAGTACTTTTAAAAGTTGTGGATTTCTGGAAGCGTTCTTGTATCTAGGATTGATAGGGATACTTTCTTCAATTTAAAATCAAGTGCCGGAAATACATTCTAGCTGTAAAAATTTTGTGAAGATTAATGCCTGTAGAATATTTGAAGACAGAAAACACTGAAGAAATGATATTTTCTATTATGTTATTTTTTAGTTACTTCTGTGGAAAAAAGAGTATTTCCAGTACTGTGAACCAGGTGAAATTAATACAAGAGATGTCTCCAGTACAGTGGTTGTGCTTTGTGATTAAGGAAGTGCCAAATGGTTCAGCACTCCTGAGTGTACAGGAGTCACACTTCTGTTCATCTCATTTTAAAGTGAAATGCTCTGGAAATTGAGTATATGAGCAATGCTAGACAGTCAGGAAGATACTGGTGGAATACAGTAAGTTGCTTGAAATTAATTATTTGGGAAGTGCTTGGCCTTACTGTAAAGGAGGTAAAATTTTCAGCTGGTTCATTAAAATACGGATAAGATCTCTAATATCATTAAAGTACTTGCATTTCTGGATAGATTTCTAGTGTGTTGTTTTAGAGAGAACTGAGTCACCTGGCTCCCTTGCTGATTTCAAGCACCATGTATCAAAATCCCAAACCAGCCAACCAAACAAAAGCCCATTACACCCTGTCCTTATTACTTAGGCAACAAATCCTATTTTTAAAGGTACTATGGCTTCACAGTCCTTGGCATTTATTGTACTCCAAATGCCTACGTGACTTCTAAAGTTCAATGTGTATTAAATGCCTATACATAATACATAGTACATGCATTTTTTATGGAGGACTTCCTCTGGAAGGACACTCAAATACATCAGCAAGGATAGATTTGTAGTGTTCTCCCATGGGAATCTTGCTATTGACATTAAAGAAAACAGGCCTGTGGGTTGTGCTGAGGAGAACATTTATTCTATCCTGTCGCACTAATGGTCCTGGTGAGCTGGGCTCTGTCCAAACCAGAGTGTTTCTAGGTGTTAAGCAAAACCTGCAGTGTTAAGCAACCAAATGGGAGTTCTCATCTTTGCAGTTTTGAATCTGAACGCTTGTATTCTACCTTTTTCCTTCTTTGTATATATATATTTTGTTCCTGGAGAACATCTGCAGTATACATGTATATTTGGTTACTGGAGAACATCTGCAATATTTGTATCTTGTGCTGGGAAGGGCACAAGTGAAGGTACCAAACCATTTGATAGTGCAAGTAGTCAGCACTGCTTCATGTGCTTAACCCCACGTGCTGCACCACCAGCGATGCCATGCTGCAGGGGGTCATGCTGGTGTATCGTGCTTTGTTCAACTCTGTCTTCAGAATCCCATGGTCCATTTGCTATAAATAGTGCCCTTCATGGTAAATTGTGCTGTGCAGAGTGGAGCAGCTCTCTTCAGCAGAAATCATTTTACTGATTCAAAGTCAAATTTCAGTGTCAGCGGCTACAGGGGAAACTGAGTTCAATCAATAACCTTCCTGTCCCCCTGTTTCCATGTAGATGTTGACTCACTGTGTACCCAGATACTCTGTTTCCTAATTAAGAAGCAATGAATTGAAAACTGGCATTGACTTCTCAGAAGTACTGCAAGGGCTAGATCCCCTTGGGTTTCCGTCCCTCTTGCAACTCAAAAAATTTGTTTTGGCTCCTGAAGTAGGAATGTCATATCATTTTGCAGTAGTGAGTGTTTCTTCCCACTTGCAGCAATGTGGAAATCACCGCAGGGACCAAGACTGTTGAAGTGTTCAGCAAGAAAAGCTATATCCTGTTCATAAATCTCTAAGTCAAGTCTGAAATAAAAGTCATGCAGCAAACCAGAAAATGAATTTTATTTTAAATCGAAACAGCAATCAGCAGATATACCCAGGGATTTAGAAATGATTAAGTGTAAGATTCAGTTAAGTTTCACCTCAAGAAAATATAAAGCAAACATTCTTATTCCTGACCTATGGATCTTTACTGTGTTCAGCATAATGAAGTGACTGATCCAATCATATATTGACGCAGAAGATCTTGGAGCATTTTTACTGAGACGTGAGTCAACAATAGATTTTGTGGTTTGGGCTTTTCTTTTCTGGTGAAGTAGTGTTTTGGGTTCACTTCCTCTCCTCCTGAATTCTGAGTCCTACTGATAGCTGCCAGAATGTGCTAAAGGCTGTGCTTCATTGAATCTTTGCTCATGTTACCGGGAATCTTAGTGCGAATTGAGATGGCAATCCTAAAGATCCAAGCGTGCTCACTGTATTTATTTATTGTGATGGAAAGTAATATCCAGCAGAGAAATTTAGATTGAGAAGAAAATGTATTGAGTAAGCTATGTAAATCCAATGTTCTAAATGGATAAATATAGAAAACCAGATTAATCCTGTGTCTAATTGATTCACTGCGTGCTTCCATTTTCAGCTTTGAATCCTAGAATGATTTTCAAGGCCGCCTTAATTCTGCCTTCCAGGGACTCCTCCCTGCACCAGCTATTAACTAGCCTTTTGTTTCATTCTTCTTCACCCTCTCTGTTGTTTTTTAGGGTTTGGATCATGCCTTCCTCTGCTGCAACTAAGATAACTCCTTCTAGACCTTGTTTTTTCAAATGTAACAGTGTAGGGAAATAGTTGATCACAGCATGAACTGATGATTGAGCACATGGTGGAGGGGTGTGGCTGGCCTGGGTAACACAGGTGCATTAC
>JAOWBO010000070.1:22394551-22418728 GCA_028564985.1 Crax fasciolata
GATGAAGCGGCTAGATGAAGAAGCTTGAGAGAGAAGAAGCTTGAGAGAGTGAGGATTGAAGAACAGTTTTGAGAAGCGGGAGAACGTAAGAGAAGAGAAAATGGTGGAGCCATGAGAGTTTTGGGACCTTTTTCCGTTACAAACAGCTTTTGCACAAACACAAGCACATCTTGACCTGTGGTACAAATAATTTTGTCACATTTGGCTCCTGTTTGCTTAATCTATTGGACTAAATTTCAGCATAGCCTGTGTGGTAAGTAGGAAAGATGTCCACTCTCTGCTGCTGATAACCAACAAAGAACACTCAACCTATACTTCCTGTGCATGAATTATGCATTAGCACGAATTCCGGTGGGCACTTTGATTCTGGAAAAATACATGATGGAGAGAGGTTTTTGACGTTTCAAGGAGGAGGATGCTCATACTTTCTGTGTGAAAAACATCACTGCTTTCATTCTGCACTGAATCTAGTAGATTGGAGCACTCCTCTGTCTGCTACTAGAAGCAGGAAGGAATGAAGGACTTGGGCATTAATCCTTGTCTTCAGCTGTTGCTGGGGCTCTTGTGTGGCTAGACCCTTCTCAAAACCTTTATTTTTTCTGTTTCTGAGGTTAGATTTCTAGACATGCACGGTCAGACTGCATGTTCACAGTGCCTGGATTCTGCCAGGGCAGCTTTTCCCATGGGGGGAGTAGAAAGGGTAGACCCTGCAAGATAGTTTTGGCAGTGGTGTCAATCAGGCATTTTGACCGTTGGGAATAGGAAACAAGAGTCCTTCCTGTGTGTAAGCTTCCTATGCTTTTTTTGAAATTTCCCCATGCTCTCTCCTACCTTTACTTATCACCTGATGATGAATTCCTGTGAACGGAAAGTATGTTTTATCACTGTCTGAATCACTCTGTGCCCCACTGAAGAGGAGAGTTTTTAGCTCCTATTTCATATAGATGCTTGCCAGGCAAAATTCTCCATGCTTTGACACTTTCCTGTGAACTGGAGCAAGGTATGCTACTTTTGGTTTGATATTAGCTCCATTTAGCTTTGTCTGATTTAAGACAGAGTCACTGGAGCAGTGATCTCTGGCTCTGAAGAAAGCCTGTTCAAGTCAGAGTTCTTCCTGATAGCAGGGTGTATAAACTGGCAGATCTGTCAAAACTGACTTTAATCTGTCACTGGTCTTCTTAGAATTCACTCGTGTTATTTACCTTTCATTGGCCTATTAAAAACGCACCTCCAGTGAACAGTTATACTGCAATCTGAAACTCAGGAAGTAATGATTTCAGGCTTCTGGAGCCTCAGCCTGACATCAAGCTGATGTACTGTATTAATCATCACACAATGGCCAGGGTCATCTCTAGCGAGTGAAAACTGCTGCTAGAATTTGGGATCAAATGCTTTGGCTGTGTTGAAACCGTTTTGCTTAAAAATACCAATGCTTGTTTTTGTTTCCAAAATGAAGAGCTAATATAAAGTAGTGTTGTAGATGGGGAAAAAGCACAGATACTTTTTTAGCTTAATCTGAAAAGTAGCATTACTAAAATATGCTGCTGCATCAAGTCTGTAGTTAAGAGACTTAAGCATCTGGAAATGAAGATGTGCTAGTACTAAGCTTTTTGAATAGAATTGGGATCATAGAGCTGGGAGGATTGAAAAAATATGCTTAGCTTAGCTTCATGATGAATGAAGCATTTATTATTAATTAATGCTTGGGAAGATAATGGTATAATAATGGCTTGCGAAGATCAAAGGGCATAAATCTTCCGGGTTTCAATTCACAAAGTTTTTACACATGATGACATTTATCTGGAGAAGTAGTGCCATGAAATTTGATATTGAGGTTGGATAGGGAATTCAGAAAGTAATTCTGGGGATGATATTTCAGCATCAGCTATTGTTTGGATTAAAATGAAATATGACTGTTATGATAATATTTGTTTGCAATGCCCTTCTTCAAATCATCATATTATTACTTTTGCTGCAGGCTGTTGCTTCTTTCATCTACACCCGGGCTTCCCAAGGACAACTCTGCTGAAATTAGATTGAGCAACCTGGTCTGAAATCAATTTTGACTCTGAGCATTGTGTGTCAGGTTGGACTAAAAGGCTTCCTGAAATCCCTTCCAACCTGAATTATTCAATGATCCTGTATTGCACTGGTGAGAGACCAGACTAAGGCCCAAATAACAGGGAGTGTACTTGAAATTTCAGGTACATTGGAAATGCAGATTGCTGCCACAACTCAGAAGTATAATTGTTTGTTATTTTTAGCATTAACTGACAGGAATGTAAATCTCCTGTGTTGCTTAAATAATAATTAAAAAAAAAAAAAAGAGAGAGAGAAACTGGAGTGAGCTAGAAAGGAAAAAATACGTTGGCGAGGTGCTTTAATCCATTGAATTGCGTTGTCTTGCAAATGTATTAATATGATTCAGGGACCTTATTTTAGGAAGGATTAGGGATTAGGTTTTGTAAGGAGTGCACTGACCAGGAAAAAGGCAGCAGGACAGTCAGCAGTGAGGGGCTTCTGTGTGCTGTGTCAATGATGCTGTGCGCTGTAGCCTAAGTGAGGTGGGCAAAAATGTGTTCTCATGCCTATGAGTTAGGCTACTTTCTCTAGGAGGCAGGTAAATTTCAGCTGCAGTTTCACCTCTAAACCTTTTATTTTTCCCCCTTTCTTTTCCTCTTAGCTGGTATTGATGCCATTGCTTACTAAAGGTAATTCCAATATTTTCTTTGTTCAGCCTGACTGTCTCAATCCTCAGTTGGCAGTCATCAGCACCCATGTTTTGTGCGCTGAACTGAGTGACCTTTTCTACCCACTCAGGACAATCCTTTTTGTTTTTTCACCTCAGAAGACACAGGCACTTTCTTCATCAGCAGTGAACACGTCAATTTAAAGCTAAGTGGGAAAACTGAGCTCTGGCATACTAGTTACAGCAGACAGCCTTAATTTATATGCCAGCAAGTTGCATGGATTTACAACACTCGTTTTATTCCGAGCAAAAATGAATAGTTGCCATGGTTACCATGAAATCACAAGATACTATAGAAAACTGGGAGATAAAAAGCATTATCATTAAAAGACACATTTGCCGATGAATAAGAACAGTCATTTCCTATCAGTAATGTTTTAACTAGAGTGGTGACAAGATGCCAGTTGTTTCGATTCATAGTGCTACATCTGGTAGAGTATTGAACCCTTAATGGTGCAACCATAATCGCAGTGCATTTCCAGATTTGTCTTAAATGTATTTCTGGAATGTTTCTAGAAAGAGTCATCCTGAAAGAAACTGGTGCCTTTACCCCTTCCCTTTTAAGAAAACAATTCTTTGCATGGGGAAAGTATACCTGTTTTCCCTTGCTTCTTTTTGAAGTGTGAAAAAGATGTTTTTGCACTTGGAATAAACTAATCCTGGCTTCTTAGCCTCTCTAGATCCTCTACCTACATGTCTGGACTGTGGTGAGAGTTGCTCTGCTGCTGCAATTGGTGAATCCTGACTTTTTTAAAACTTTTGCAATCTAAAAAAGAAACAGGCATGCTTCCCCTGACCTGTGTTGGCAGGAATCAAACATCCGTTCATTTCAGGCTCTCCACACCAGTATGACTTCTTGCCAGAGCATAAGTGACCTGGATTCAGGTAAGACTCATTGGCGAGCTTTACCTCAGTATTTTCAAGACTGGGAAGAGCGCTTGAGGACAGGTAAGATGTTGACAAATCTGCTCAGAAGATTAAGAATAGAGGAAATTTCCTATATTACAGAGGAGAGAAAGTATGCTGCTGAAGTCCGTCTGAATGTATAGCTAGCTTTGAAAAAGATTAGGCCAGATGAACACAATTTAATATTGCTTAACTATTTAATTTCCTGGAACTTATCTTTACAGTGTGTTCTCTGTTAAGAAATAGCTGGACCAAGTTCACCTTTGTGTACTTACTTAAGATAAATGTGTAACTGGCTGGTGATCTTTCCTGCTTTGAATCGTCTATCCTTTTTTGAGAGCAGTCCCCCACAGTTTAGTTATATAGATATACTTGGTATGGTCACTGAAGGTCAGTATCTTTTTGTGTGACTTCATTATGAAATAGAGGTCGTGATTCTTGCTTAGAAGAGAAATACTGAAGCATATTACTTTTTCAAGGAAAAAAGGTAGGGTGTGGAAATCTACCTTTTTGAGGTCAACATTACATAGAACAATCACTGTTTACCTTGAAAAATACTCTGATGGATATTTATTTGGAATCACTAAAGAAAAAGTCAATCAGTGTATAAGCTACACACTTAATAAAATTCTGTAAGATGACTGGAAATGTATGAATATATTGCTTAAAAACTCTAGAGGTCATTTTGATGTAATGGTTAGCACAAGTACACATTAAATCTTGAAGAGAAATTCTGTAAGAGTAGATCAGTAGCTGTTGCTTTTTTTTTCTTATGGAAATAATATTGAACTTGCTTCATTTCTTAAAAATACGACTCGGCTAATTGGTGACACAGCATTGTGCTATTAGATACAATCTTAATTACAGTAAAAGAATATAAACATGGCAAAAGCAGAGGAGTATTGTGAAGATTCATTCAGGACCTTATATTCCATGGATGTCTTTTTTAGTATAATTAGACTTATACTTCCAAATCTTCATTTTATATGACAATTAAGTCTATAATCATTTTCCTCATAGTGCTGAAAATCATGTGCGTGGAAAAACCTTGACTGTCAAATATGAATTGCATTTATACAATATTTGAAGCACTTTTGCCGCATGCCAAGCACGTGAGATACCTCTAGTGCATCAGGTCATGCACTGCCATGCCATTTCCATCCTGAGTATGTATCATAGGTTCATCTATAAGTACAATGTATATACCTGGAGCAAATGGAAGGATCCAGGATGCACTTGCTCATCTTATTGCAAATATGCCTGTGGTGTCTGAAACTCTTTGGTGAATTCAGTGAAAATGGTAAGACACTGGAACAGGTTGCCTAGAGATGTTGTGGATTCTCCATCAATGGAAATATTCAAGGCCAGTCTGGAAGTGGCTTTGGGCAACCTGATCTAGTGGGAGGTGTCCTTGCCTGTGGCAGTGGAGCTGGAACTCTTTGAGCTGCTTGCCACATTTGATTGCTTGTATTTTGAAAGTTGTCGCATACAAGTATTGCTTTTAACTAACTGGGTCTGAGATTATATCTTTCCTTACCATATTTTTATTACTTTGATACAATTGAAGCAACTCAAAGGAATGATCAAGAATCCTGCTGGGCTCTACAAATGTAATAGCTTAAAGATTGTGATCCGTTCCAAAGAAATGTCATCTCTGCAAATTTAAGCAAAAATGTAAGTAGTATCAGGATCTTCAGTATCTTAAGTAAATAGTCTCCAATTCTTCCTTCTGTGTTTATATACAACTTTTGATTCACAGAACTTATGTAGAGAATTGCAGACCCAGCTTTCTTTTCTATTCCCCTCTGTTGAGGCTATCTAGAATAATGTGGAGAGTGGCAAGTTCTTCCATGACTGAATAGAAGTCTAGACTCCACTGACAGATGTATGAAGATATATCCATGGGCAGAAACAAAGAAAAAGATAAGGGATGCTGCTCATTTGATTATCTGAGATAATGACAATAACTGTAAAGAAGATGAAATTCTTATTCTCCAGGACTGGTCAGGAAAACAATTTCATATAGCACAAATTATCACAGACCCTTACATTTGTTATCATTACAATGACTGGTTAAGCAAGGACTCCATGAATGGTTGTGTCTGACAATCATGAAGTAGGATAACTAAGAATAAAATAAATACAAAATAAGTAAGATAATTAGGAAAACGTAAATGTCATAAATTCTGGCAGGTTGAATATAAAATATAATTCAGCAAGCCAAAAGAGGAGTGAGAAAAATGTAGTGAACGGAACTAGAGCAAAATACTTTTTCCTGCATATCTGGAAAAGAAGACTACCAGAAAAACTATATCATGATAGCCAGATTATGAAGGGAGCACTCAGAGAGGATGAGACCATTTCAGGGAAGTAAAATTTTTTCTTTGTTTTCTTGTTATGGGAGAAATTAGAGAGGTTTGCAGCCTGGAACAAAGGAGGAGAAGGCTTGGCACAGGAAATCTGAAAATCTGGAGAAGCTGCTGCAATGCAATGAGATAGGGGGAACCCCCACAATAAAAGGATTAAGTAGCTAATTTGTTGATGCTGTTACACACCCTTTGAAACAGCCTTGGCATCCAGAGGCAGCAGAATGGCAGCTCTTAACATTTTTTTTTTTTTTTAAAAAAAAAAGGCAGTTTGGGAGTAGTGTTGGAAAGTGCAGGCTGGCTGGTCTGGCTCCTGTACCAGGCAGATCAGCAGAAGCTCTGCTGAAAGGCGGAGTTTGACAGTCTGCAGTGTAGCGTTCAGAAGAGCTCTGGTGACAGAGGTCTTGCCTTTCTGAGGCTTCTTGTTGTCCTTTCAAGCAAGCAGAAAGCATATCAATGGGATGATCCAGTCTCCTGAAATAACATACTGAAGTTTTTTAAGACAAACCTTCTCCTTAAGCACTTCTAATGCATCTGTGGGACAAGAGCAAGGATCTTAGTGAGTGTTAATAGTAGGCTGAAAGGTGCATAAATGAATGTCTTGGTTAGAGATCAGCACTTCTGAAAGTCATAGAGTTTGCAAGACGATAGCATGCTACTAAAGGTAGTAATGGGGGCAGAAAATATAGACTCATAGAAGAACTTCACAAGACCCAAGTGACAATAAAATGATAGGCAAAATCTGATATAGATGAATGTGACGTGATCTACTGGGGAAATACAGCCTGCGCTTTGCATATAATGTGATGGGCTCTGAACTGGACATCTCCCAGTGTTTTCTGTTGTGATTATTTCAAGTTTTGCCAGATCTAAGTGAGACCCACGCATGTTTGTAATGAACGCCAAGTAAATCGCTCTGTGTGTGCATTGCAAAAAGAGGAGATCCTTTTCTGAAAATCTGACCACAGTCATTTCTGAGGAAGGCCTTGAATCATGCTGTAATCTGTTTTATTAACAGAGTAGCATAGAATTCCCCTTTTTAGATCAATTCACAGGGTACAGCAAGGGAGCAATCTCATTGCCTTCCCAGTACAATCTGCACTTGACTGTTTATATGGGCTTTCTAATCGTTGCCCCTCACTCTTATTTATACAGGGAAATTTATTCAAGAAAATGCATTTTTGGGCACATATCCAGGTTTTATCAGTTAAAATAGCACTGGATATGAGAGAAAGCAGAACCGTTTCAAATGATTATGTCACCCAAGCAGGGAAAGAAAACAATGTGATGTCAAAAACCAGATGATTGAATATTCATGAGAATAAAACCTATTTAAGCTGAAGTAGTTCCAATCAGCCATTTATAAGCAGTTCACAGGTTGAAAATTGTGCACCGTAGAGATTACATAAACAACTGGAATGAACTGCAATGAAGTTTAAAGTCAGTCAAAAAGACAATGCAACAGTAGTGAAAAGGGCAACATCTGAAAGATTTTTTTTTTCTGAAATTGTCTGTGCCATTTTAATATATCACACATCCAGAATATAACCTTCAACAGAGCCTTATTTAGTGAATATGGGATGCGGTTCTGGAATCCAAATTTCTGATGTCCCTAGGAGTCAGTGCTGCTGCCAGGTAGCCGTATCTCTGAATATTATAGTATGGAATAGGTCCTGCCTCATGGCTGACAGTAGGGGCTGGGGGATGTGTGTGACTTGTTTGGAGACACAGTCCAGCAGAGTAAGCACTTCAGATGAATTCCTTGCTTGGCATTGCAGAGATATCGGAGTGTGGTTTCATTGCTTACTTAGCAAATTATTAAGGAATGCTGTCTGTTTACTGTGGCAAAACCACTTTACACAAGGAGAAAACCAATATAGCAGAAACTGTTCTTGTCCAACCTCATCTAGCAGAACCAAGACTAGAACAGACACTACGTGTTTAATTTCTGAAGTATAGTCTTCTGTCTAGCTCTTAGCTCCTGTAAACTGCTTATGCCTTTTGATGTGGCTCAGAATCTTGCATGGTTGGTTATCATACCTCATGCTTCCAGTTAGTTAACTCAGAGTTTGCTATGAAATCTGTGTGGCTGTGGCATCAATACATTAATAATTCTCTTTTCATATTTCAGCATTGTACTTAGAACTATTTTTATTTTTATAAATGGAGTGGGAGATAGAAAATATTTTCTAATTCACAAATGAAGGAAAGGGTCTCATTAACTTATATTATGCCAGTTACAGTTCACAGCCATTCTAAGTGAATATAGTCAGATGAGCTGGAATCACTTTTTTTTAAACCAGAAACTGATTCTAATTTACTATTTCAGAACACGTGTTCCTGAAATAGGAAATCTGGCTTAGAGGATGTTTTCCTAGAGCATTATTTTACTACTGGGCAATACAATGTAATACCTATTATATGATATAATAATACGATAATAAAGTGGAAACAACATTCACGTCACTTGCATTTCTTTCTCATTTTGCAGATGAGAAAAAAATCAAAAAGTCAGAAAAAGCCTCAACAGAAGAGAGTTTAATGTTAAGTCTTCGGAAGTGGGATGCACAGATTCCATTTTGTACTCATTGGAGGGTTTGTGCATTTATCTGTTCTGAAGACAGGGACTAGAAGCAAGGGTGTCTCTCTTCGCTGCTCCTCCTCTTCCCTTTGTGGTACTGGTGTAAATGGTGTCATTGATGGTGGTCCGTGCTGTTTGTATGTGGGTATACATATATTCATATACACGTGCATGGAAGCATACGGCAGCCTTTAAGCATGCCAATGTATCGGTCTTTTCAAAGGTCTACAGGTGAACCTCAGGTGCTTCCCACCTGATATATGGATCACAACCCTGTTGAGTCAGAGCATCCCTGCCTAGCTGTTTTGCATGAGAGATGGATCTCTGCAGAAAACCAATTTTATAAAAGCCAAAATATATTGGAGGGACTTTTTTTTCTCCTCAGAACACTGATGTCAGGTTAGTTTGTATGTGAAATATCTTCTACAGCCCTGTATTTCTTAATTCCTTAAATCTTCTTGCAGATGTATAAAACTATTCTGGATCAGACTGCTAGCCTTTCTGAGGCTTACAGTACTATCTACAAAGTAGTGAGAAAACCATAATGGGGATAATAATGGTAATATCGGAACGTGGTAGCAATATAAGGATGAGTATAATGAAAATAAATGCCAGATACAGGAATTGGGCATTTTTCTTATTATGATTTATTTGACTGGAAACATAACTGATTTAATGTCACCTAAGGCTTGCTTGGAAAAGTTTAAAATCTTTAACAGAGAGGTATAAGTAATATATGCAGACTAGTCAGATGTTGCTTTAAGCTGTCCTCTTTACAAACATTACTCAGTCCTGAAACAGAGACAGTGCAGTATAACCGTTGTGTAGCTAAGAGCCTGAACAGGTGAGGTTGGAAACTCAGAGTAGTAAGCTGCTTAAGCTCAAGCTGTACTGGAAAAGTAATTGTTGAACTAAAAATATGTGTGAGGATATTACAGTTTTTTGGGGTTTTTTTGCTACGATATTTTGAAAATAGGAGAGACACATTTGTCTAAATAAATTGTGCTGTTTGAAGCTATGTCCGCTTTTTTCCCGGCATGTGTAATCTTTTGCTAAGTGGTTAGATGTCTTGCCAGCTAATCATATTGATGCCATTATAACCTCCTAACAGTGCAGGCTCTTAGGTAAAGAACACTGTGTATCCAAAAGGTACAAAAGTTATTTTTTGTGCGTACTGTTGTCAATGAAGATAATATTTTCCAGATCTAGTTACTAGATGAGATTGTGTTAGGTCATCAGGACTAACTGTAGACGCCAAACTAATATAACAGTAATTTCTTACAACTTTGCACTGTTTTCAGATCTCAGAAGGAACAGCTCTCAGCTATTTCCAGCATAGAGCATCTTGGAGTCAACAGCTGAAGAAATGAAATAGCAAGCCTCCTGAAATTCATTACTTTTCCTTAATACGGTATTTCTTCTTATAACTATTTCCATCTTTAAGAATAGTAATGCATTTCCTAAAGGCAAAAAATGCTCTGTATTCCTGTGTAGAAACCTGGTACATTAAAGCTTGGGACAGAGAGAGAGATCAGTCTAAAGAACAGAAAGAACCTCAGGCTTATTGGGTCTTGAGACTGCCTTAGAAAGAAGGAGCAAATAGACTTGGAGCAGATGTTTCAATGTACAGATGAAAAACTGGGCTTATAGCAGAAGAAAGGTAAAAGCTATACTGAGGTTCTGGAGTGTGCACTTGCTGATTGATGGTTATATGATGATACACTCTGGAAAGTTGTAGAACATGAAAAGCACTTAAAGTACATCTTACTATGAGTTTTTTAGATAAAAAATAAGATTTAAAAACCAAACCAAACCAGAAAGACAACAAATGGACCAGGAGCATTTCACAAAATGTCGTAGAATTTTAAATATCCCTTTTCTTCGTCTGTGTGAGTGAACTGTCAGATTAGTGTTCTTTATCCAGCTGTACTTTCACCTGAGATTGTTTATTTTCATGTTATGTAATTCTAATGAAATTCCTTGTTGAGGGGTGTGCAATATGTGATGTTTCTTCCATTGTCAACCTCTACACTGCTGACTTGTTGAGATGTTCTGCTTTCTAAGACTCATCAGATGTTTTGTTTCCTTTGCTCTGAGAAGTCTAAATTAGCGACGTACAAATAGCTTTTACTTTTGGAATTATGGTCCTTAGGAATAACCAGTGCTAATTAAAATCATTCAGTTTCATGAAACCTGCACTAGGCAACAGCAAGCACTCGTAATTCTTTTAAAGTCTTTCTAAAAAAGATTTTTAGTATAACTTTTATGTTCTGGCTACCAGACAGCTTAAAATTCAGTAAGTTTAACTTAACAGTTAACTGCTCTAACATTTAGGTGCACCAGCAAATCCATCAATACAAAGACACTAGACTTTGCATTCTTTAAAGGTCTTCTCTTTTGTCTCAATTAAAACACAATCAATAGGGTCTCACTTTCAATAGCTTGCATGCAAGGTATCAGCCAGTTGTGGGTGTACCTGTTCACCTTTGTGCTCTACTAGAAAAGTTCAAGAATCTATCTTGTGACAGCCTAAAGGCATTTTGTCATCTGTAGATTTTTATGAAATAGTAGAGATTTTTCTTTGCCAATAATTACCAGGTGCCAAGAGCTCATGAGATTAAGGGTAAAGCTTGATTATTTCCAGAGACACATAACCAAAAAGGTGATTTTTTTTTTCCCTCAAAATGGCTAGAAAAGAAACATCAGCTTTCCAAAAATCCAGGAATACTAAATTACAGTTAATGCAATCAATGCAGGTGTTACTTGCTGTTTGATAAACATCCACTTTCCTGTTGGCTGCCTGCTAGCTCCTCTGAGAGCTGTCTTGCTGCTGCACTGATTTAATTCCTTTGGTGCAAGGTTTCAATACCCTTTTTCTTGTTTTTATGTCACCCTGCTTGACCCAACAAAAAGAAGATATCCAGTGAGAATGAGGATATAAGAACTTGGGTCTTAGTAATATGCTTTGTACATGTGCAACTTTGAAATGGCCGATTTATAAAATATAAGGTTTTTTCTATGATTCTTGGGATGTTTCCAAGCTGGAAAACGTTGGAGAGATGGCTTTTGAATACTGACAGCATTGGCTACTATACAGCAAACATCCAGTGGTCTGTGGTTTAATCTGTGGCATTTATTGCCAGCGTGCCAGAATTTGCATCACAACTTTGAAACTATGCATATTTATTTGTGAAGCAGATTTCGTGGGAATGCATTTATTTTTGAAATGCTTTTAATAACAAGTATACCTAGTCAAGGATGGAAAAAGAACAGGGTAAATATGCAATGGCCTGTTTTATTCATTCATGGTAATATATTACAAACTATGGTGTGTATTCCAGGGCTTTTGCAGGTATTTTGTCTGCTGACGCTTTATATTTTTTTAATCAAAACATTTTAAATAAGGAAACTCAATTTTCAATTCATTGCATTTCTTAAAGTATTTCCTTAAATCTGGTCATGAACATATTTTGTAAATGTTTTATGAATTTCTTTTCTGCAATGATTGTGAAGTATACATAATTAGATGTAATGTATACCAACAAGCAAGCTGCAACTGCTGAATATTAAATAATTTCTCATTTTTTACTTTTGACATTTAATTGACCTTTCTGAAAACTAAGTGTATGCATAAATGTACTTAAAGTCTACTTGTTGAAGTAATCATTTTTCTCAGCCTTGATTGAAATGATATGCTAGAAATGCACGATTAGCAGATTTTTGTTTCCTTTTATATGTGTGCTCATTAGTGGCAGGACATGTTTTAAACAACTTCATTTATTCCTTACTTTAAGTGTTGAGAGGAGAAAGACTTGCAAGGAAAACCAGGTTCCATCTTGCAGATTGTTCCTGCTGCTGAGTTCTGCCTGGGTCTTTCATGGAGATCCGGACAGGCATATGGACTGTGGAATTCACGCATGTTGTGGAGGTATCAGGTTTTTGTAAAATCGATCCTTTGCATACTTCTATAAGTCTCCTTTTAAAGAGACTGTTATCTGGGGTTTTGGTCAGAAAACATGTTGATGCAGGCAGATAAGCCAATTATATACTGATTTGGCACATCAGTACAACCAAGACTTCCAGTATCTCCAGGTTTGTAGGGGGTGCGTTATTGTTTATGATATTTTTGGAAGTTCTCTTGTCCAGATTAATCATCTGCATCTTTCTGATCTGCCCTTGGATGTATTGTTGATTTTGTATCATTGTCCTACAAAGTTATCGCCATTCTAGGGGCATGGAATAATGCACTGTTTGAGTATTGATCCTGCTTCTCGCATGCTGACATGGGGATTATTCATGTCTGTTGGGTGAAATTTGCATCAAACGTCACAGTTATGTAGTAAAATGTTTCCTGGACACAGAATTCAATACATTTCTTCTGATTCTTGGTCTAACTTGTAGTCCTGAACCTTGCCACCTCTTACCTACTTTCTCTCAGTTTTCTTCAGGATTATCATGCCAGGTAACTTTATAATTCTCTGTAAATTTAAGTGGTGAAACTAGTTCAGACAGGTCTTTACTAGTCTGTTTTTTGTTTGTTTGCTTTTCTCTCTGTTCCTCACTTCCTTTGTCTGCTTGATCTTAAACTTTTCTGTCGAAGAAAAGAGAGCATGAGAAGTTGCAAGTGACCCTGTTGAACTGTTTTCAGTGTTAGTTCCGTTACTGACATAGCCAGATTGTGCTCTGTTGATGCTCTGTCCTTTTTTCAAGTGGGTAGCTGGAACTGGGAAAATATTTCAGTAAAACACCTGAAACTCTTTGTGCTGGATATTAAGCTTTTCTGTAGTGTTTTTTTTTTTTTAACTTTTCAAGCCATTCACATATAAACACTTAAAATCAAAATGTGCATACTTCTATTTTCTTGCCTACTTTATGTTCATCTTGTGTCACTTACAAATTCTTTGAGTAAAATGAAAGGTCTGTTGCAAACTGTTTTAACTGCAAAACAAGTGCACATTTTCATTTGAGCCAGACAGTTATATCTGGACATGCAGATTTAAACTTGCCATTAGTACACATTGGATGACTAATTCTAAAAGCTTTGTCTCATTTATTTTCTGCAACATATGTTTAATTCTTGCTCACAGCAAATTGGTATTCCAGAGAAAATTGGCCACTGGAAGTACAAGGCTATCTAGAAACAAAGGCTACTTCAGCTGGGGAAAGGTACTTCCTATTTTATACCAATTACAAAGATAGTAACCTCTGGCTGGGCTCTTAAGCAGTTCAAAACCTCTCTCTCAAGATTATGAGGGAGAGAGAAAGAGTAGGTTCTGCAGGCTAAAAAATGTTACACAGAAAGTAAAATATATATGGCCAGCATACCACATATAGCCGCTTTCACAGATCTAACATTTTGACACTAGTAATACTTAAATGTTATCTTGATTTGTGAGTTTTTTGGTTTGATTTTTCAGGTGCAGTTCTGACAGGTTTTCCAATTGATTTTGTTTTAAAATGAGTCAGACTGGGATTCAATAGGTGTTCTGCATGTGAAATTTAGTTGCATTTTTTCGTTCTTAGAAATGACATTCTAAATGTATAGAGCGTACTGGTGTGTGAAAAACACTATTTTTCTGTGTGAGCATTTATGAAGGTAATCTTGGTGTTAGTGGTGTATGCTTAAGAATTACACAGAATTGCTTGAAAAGGTGTAAAGCAGCTCATCTGAGTGTAATTATTATTGATCTTTATCTCTATTTTGGAGGGTAACGCAAGAAAAAAACCCATCACCTTAATGTTATGTGGCAAGGTACAGGGATACTCCAGAATGTGAAGATCTGCTTTTCTAGACAGATTCTATGAAATTTATATCTTAAAGTCAAATTTGGTACTGTAGGATATTGAGAATCTGTAAGATGTTCTTGAAGTAGTTGTGTATTTTAAGTGGTGTAAGACTATATGATATCCAAAGGTATCAAAAAAGCAAGTGTTTGCCTCGTCTCATACATCATGGATCTTTCAAAGACCCCACTCAGTAAATAACTGGGATAGTAATTCTAACATGGACCCAAAGGAAAAGCAGAGCCTGATTTTTCTGAACGCTCTTAAAATCTTTTTTTTGAAGTGCAGCCATGCTTGTAAGACCTTACATGACATCACAAAAAATAACCAGAGTTATAGATGTATTCTTAATGCCTGTCAAGGTTTCCTAAAAATCGAATCAAATTAAGTTCTTTCTAAAAATAATAAATAACATTTTAGGGCATGAAATTGTATACCTGGCTACTTAAAGTAATTTTCATCAACCGCCTCACATAATTAGAAAACCATTGTCCTTAGAGAAAGAAAAATGCAGCTTGTCTGAGCTGGAAAGTGAGACATGGAGAACAAACTACCCTGAAAGGTTTAGAGCAAACGTTAACAGTGGGATGAATTGTGCTTACAAAAAAAAAAAAAAAAAAAAAAAATCCTTGGTTTTGTTCCGTATAAACTTTGTTGGTACATGCAATGCTATATTTCCTGAGCTCTTTTCCTCATTAAAAAACAACAACAAAAAAATGCTATATGCTTTGCAATTCAACTGCCTTTCAATTTCCCCTCCCACTCTGTTATCTATCTTAAACAACCATTTATAGGGCATTTTTAATAACGACCATATATTTCTCCATTTTCCAATCAAGTGAACTTCATTGAGCAAGAAGGGAACAGTTTTCACTCATTGACTGAAAAACTCTCCCAGCCTGGTGTTCTGGTGTTCTCTGGACTGAAGCTGTGCTTTCACGCTCCTGTGGGCTAGATTTTAAAAAATCTTCTTTAAAGCCCGAAGTCCTATGTCTGTATTAGCCTTATCAGTGAGCTATTTCAGGGACAAAGCTCAGAGTGCCTTCCTTAATCAAAAGTAGAGGGAGAAATAGCTCTGTAAAAAATCCACCTTTGGGCTTAATGCAGATAGCAAGGAGCAGTCAAAGCACAAGAAAACAAGATGAGCCATTGCTTCCCAGTCCTTCCAGTGTTTGTTTGTTTTTACTGTATGGTCTTTACCTACCATAACTGAACTTGGAGCCCCTGGGAATTACTGTGATTAACTTTGGTCACGTGGATTCCTTGGCTGCCAGAAGTGTTTAGTAAGAGTACCTGGAGTGTACTACGATGATGGCAAGATGGATGCCCAGGAATCCCAACAAAAACAGCAGCTCAGCTGGAGACCTGGCAAATTCCTATTTGGGTTACTGGGATCCAGTCAGAGCTTAAAATTGCCTTTTCTAAGCCAGGCACTCTAATTTAGTATGTGACAACACACCCTCACATGCTCACAGAAGTAAACTGACTTGTCACATGTGAGATACAACAACAGTATAAAGCTCACCTGTTCTTTCTTCTTAGTATGAAATTCAGATTGCCAATCTTTCCCCTAAAAAACAGATAACAGATAGCTAGGTAGCCAGTCTGCAATTTTTCCCACAACTTATACAACTTGACAAATTTTCTTCATTTCTTTGCATGCCAGCTGTCCAGTTTGGTGAAATCAAAGCAAAATAAGAACAAATAATTTCCTAGGTATTTCTCTTTATATGAGTTGTTCTAGTTAAGTAAAAGAAGGGAGATATGCAGGGGAGTCGTGTAGACAGCTGAGTGAAAAATTTTAATGCTTAATGTTTATGTGATTTATTTTGACCCCGCTGTACATCTATTTCAGTTTGTGTACCTGTGCTTTCAGACATTCAGTGAATTCAACAATTTTCTTCGTTCATAAAAATATACCTCAGACTGGCAGAGCAAGTAATCTGTACAGAGGATAGGTTCATTTGACTCCAGGTTGCCAACTGAGAAGAAAGAAGTAGGTCCCTGTTTGAAAGCTATACAGTGAAATGAAAGCATTCAGTTCTTTGATGTAATTACTGTACTGAGTTTACATAATAGTGCTCTGCTTATAGATCACTGTTGGTTTAATATCCCTTCTCCTCTCTAGGTCCATGCTTCTTCAGTTTCATCATGTGAAATGCTGTATCACATCTGTTTGCAGTCTGACTCCACACATGATAAAAAATTTTGTAGCTTCTGTGTGACAAGTCTTTGGCTGAGTCTACATCTTTGTTTTGTTGCTTGAGTTGTGATGCTCCTATATGAAAAAAGCTGAAATCGGACACCTCAGCAAATTTTGCCCTTGCTTATAAAGCAATTTGATACAAAATTCATCTAAAACTTTCTATTTTATTCACTAATTGTGTTTAGCTGCCTGGTGGCTTGTCAGAAGGAGATTAAATCCCAAGGCAAAAATCCCATCCATCTGAGTGATGGTAGTGTGCTGGTGGTTGTCATTGCATATATCCTTTTATCCTTAATGAATGCCAGGATGAACTTTAAAGTCACATTCTAATGAAGTAGTAGCCACAATATAAGTGTTGGGAAAAAAAAAAAAAGAGCAAAGGCGGGGGGGGGGAAGCTTTCATCAAAACTACTCAAGAATGTCAAGGATGTTTTTCATTTGAAATGAGAGGTTGGCAATCTGTACTTCATTGCTGACAAGCAGAATTGCAAGTGTTTTAAAACTATGAGCAGATTTTGAAATTGTTCATTCTGACTAAAGCTCAATCTGGTTTGTCTGTAGCATTGAATAAACTCATTTACTGTAAAAACCATGCAGACTGACATTTATTCTTAACCAAGAAAAACTACATCAAAGTGTTACCCTTACCATCTGGCTTTTTAAATACTGAAGAGAAAGACAGAGCTATGGTAAGTGCCCTAAAGGCAGATCCAGAGAGATTTTTAATGGTTTAGGGGGTGGTAGGCATAACCTGAACTACAGTGTGTAGTAGGAGAGCGGCTGAAGGTTAGTGATGGTGTTTTGTGACTGCGCCTGTCTGACAGACGCTTGGGGCAAGAGAAGAGGTGTATTGATCTAAAGGTCAGCCAAAACAGGAGTGCCTGTATTTTCCTATCACTTGCTTGTGTGAGTTTTGGCCTATTAATTCTTTATTTTTCTAACCCAGCCTTCTAGCAGAAGTTAATACTTGGATGTTTCCTGTTTTTCTGGGGGTGTATATTTAATGTGTTTATAAATGTATATTTGAAGAAATATGAATTTAAGTATAAATGCAAATGATTGTTAATTTAAGTACAATTTTACATAGGAGATAAAATATGAATGATGTGAATACTATTTAGAGGACAAACATTCTTTCATTTGCTTGAGTTTGGAGATTAATTTATTGCTACACTAATACTTAAGTGATAACTTATTTGCATTAGTGTTTTTGATTTACAATGATGACACAAAGATTTTTATCTGTCTTCCACTGTGATTTTAGATCAGAAGCAACAGGTGAATGAAGCATACACGAAGGGGTAGTTGGTGGGACAGTTTCTCTCAAAACTGAAGTGTTATTTGTTGGTAAAGGACCATGGAAGAGAGATTGACAAAACCTGTGATCTTTGGGTTTGTAACCTGAGGGCTGATGAGAGTGGCTTAATCCAGGACGATGAAAAAGAGGTAAAAAGATAAAATAGAGTACTTAAAATTTTACTTTTGCACTCTCCTATTTAGAAACTTACCTCAAAATAAGTGGCACCAGCTTTAAAACCTCTCCAAAATTAAAATGAAAGACTCGACAATGTTTTTTTCCTGCTCAAACTCAATATATTTCTTTTGGTTTTGTTATTTTTAATATGACCATTTTTTGGTTTTGCCAACAAATTTCACTAGCAATAACTAGCAGACAGTAAACTTTCTCAGCGTATGGGAACTTGCTACTTCATTCTTTCAAGTCTTGCTGTTAGTGTCCACCTTTTCTCCGGTTGCATCTTACCTGGACTGGCTCTTGAATTATATGGAAACTGCAAAACTTCTTTCAAAGGACTATTTTATGTCCTTCACCACCTCCCCATAGAAGAAGAATTGTCTTCTTGTAGGAAAATAGTCAACGTATGATCCAATAGAAAAGATATGTAAAGCTTGTGGAATCATCCGCTTTCTCTACTTACCACATCGGTTCTTACGGTATTTTAAACACTTCTGCTCTGTGTTTGGATATAATTCTCCAGTTTCAGAGTATGAATGTCAGACTCAGTCACATCACCTTCCATTTCTATCTCCATTTTTCTTATCCATCTTTATCACTGGATGGCAATACTGCACACTTAATTTTTTTAATCATACCTTATACCTCAATCTTGACGGGAGAGGGAGTTTTCTGAGGTCATATGAACTTCAACACATACTGCAACAGCACTTTTGTCCCTCTTCTTAGTGAATACGTGCAGGAAAGTTTCTGTGGCACTGGAATGAATGAAAGTTAGGTAACTTAAAGCCTAGCACCCTCTATTTTTTTGCACATACACTGAAGTTAGATGGTTTTCCTAGTGTGCCCTGTGACTTCTGTAGTTAAATGCTTTCAAGTTCTCCATTTAAATTGCAAGAAGGAATATTGCCTAGTCAAAATGCTTTTTCTTTTATCAGAACCTGGTAAGTACCTTAAAAACTCAAGAAGCGCTTGTATTTACCTCTAAATCTTTAACTGGCAGCACACCTGAATAACAGTGAAAAGAAAGTAGGTCATGCTTCAAGCTCCTCTAAAGCAGGAGTGTTCAATGCCTTATTAACATGAGTGCTTGTTGATGTCTGCTGCTGTTTCTGATTTTGTGATAACTGAAAACATCCTAATTCTGGAATGTGGAAGCAGCTGAAGACTCTTCTTGGATGCTCAGTCTGCCACCATACCCCTCCTTCAGATTATTTTAAAATTGGCCAATAGGCTAAATCATTATTTTGAAATTAGCTGAGCCAAATGTATGTTCAAAGTTAGAAGAGACAGACATGCCTGTGGAGAGCGTTGACCACATAAGCCCTTCTGCCCTAGGATATAAAGCTAAAAATAATTTTATTCATAAATAATTGTTACTGACTACTGTTGAACTCTCAGCATAAAGCAGTGTTTTATCCCATGAGCAACTGCAACAAAGCAGGTTCTGAAGACGTATATAGAAAAATGCTCCGTTGAAAGAATGGACTGAATTTCAATCTTAAAAAGCTGAATCATCTTCCTACCTGACTTTTTTCTTCCCAAGATGCCATTTTTATAGGAACTCTGCTTCAGTATTACCCTAGGAGGATGATAAGCAGTGACATATGTAGGTGACCTGGATTGCTGGGATGAGCATCTGTTAGAAGTCTCTTGTGTCTGAGGCACCCCTCTGCACCTTCCCATCTCCTGATTGAGCAGCTACTGCGTGGTGCAGTGGAACGGGGTTCCTGAAGCCCTGCTGCATGGGCTCCAGTAGCAGCCTCGTCTTGGCTTCCCCAATGTGTTGGCTTCACTGCTCATACTCACCTATTCTCTTAGGTTGGCAAATACTCCATTGCAGGTGTCCTGCCAGCATCACACCTAGGATCTGACTTTAGAATCAGGTCAATGTAAGGACTGATGGAAGTTTATTTCTTCCTTGTAACTTCTTCCAGTGCTTTTAGTATGACAGACAAAAATCCATTGTCAACTGCAATTTTTTGGGGGAATACGATAGCAATACTCATGGCTAGCTTCTGTGATTGTTCAAACATGGACAGTGGAAGCAAATCTGTAGTGTGTCTGAGCTGACTTAATAGGCTGTGTGAAGTGTACAGCTTCCCTCAAACCTTCCAGTAACTTCCTGTAGGACTGAGTGCCTGGGCAGAGAAACTGTGATAGCCTGACTGCTGTTTGTAGGACCTGGATCCTGCAACTTGTTGCTGTTGTGTTGTGTTCTCTGTTGCCCTGGAGGTCCTCCTATATCACAGAATCACAGAATCGTAGGGGTTGGAAGGGGCCTCTAGAGATTGAGTCCAACTCTCCTGCTAAAGCAGGACAGAATCGTAGGGGTTGGAAGGGACCTATAGAGATCGAGTCCAACCAACTAACTAACGTAACTGTTGCTTTCCTGAGCAACTTCAGAGGTCCAGACCCCACAACTTAAAGCACTTTTGTTTGCACAAAAAAGAACCAATGTAATCTAAGTTAGTCACTTCCATACAACTCCACTGTTGCCTCAGAATATGCAACCAGTTTAGCTTTCAGTTTATATTTTCTGAGGAGTATTGATAGGAGCATAAATATTCTCTTGACCCTTATCTTCCTTGGCTTGAGGCATTTTCCATGATTCCCACATCCTTCATGCTCTCCCAATGACTTCAGCTGACATCGGAGTGTTTTGCTAAAGTCATAGACTTCATTGACTTTCCCTGCAGAGCTTTAGAGCAAGGCTTGACCCCCAGTAAGTCCTTTTGTCAGACAAAGCCATGTGGTAGATTGAAACAAATAAATGCTTATATGGATTGATTTTTCTGAGGGGAGGGGGAATAAAATTTTGCTGGAGAAACATTATAAACTGTAGGAAGGAGTTTAAATTAGGCTCTGGGACTTGGGAAAACTTTTTTTCTGTTTAAAAATAAATAAAAGTGCCTCTCTGAAAAAAGTGCAATTTACTGGTTGGAGATAAATAAGAGAACTGTATCTCCTAAAAATAAAGTAAAGCTCACTGCGTAAAGGCACTTGGTTGCCTCTTGCACTTCTGCACCATTTTATCCTTTTTATGGCATTTCTGATGACTAAATGAAAGGTTTTTTTTCATATTGCTCTCAAACACAACATGAGGTGCAACTTTTCAGTTAAATTCCCTTTAAAGATGAGCTAAAAAAAAAAAAGATACACTAATGCATTTAAGTAGATCTTGTCTTTATTAGCCTCATATATGGTGTAAATCCATACGGAAATACACATCTTTTTTTTTTTTATTATTAATCAAAGCCACTGAAGTGTAGATCTTTATGCCGATGATGGGAAAACTTGTTCAGAGGAATCATTATTAATGATTTTTTTCACTTGCAAAGAAAAGGGTAATAAAAGTAAATGGGATTCAGTGTAAAAAAGCTTTCTGGCATCATATGAGCCTAATATTCTCCACAAAGAAAAACCTGCTAAGAAGCTTGTCTAAGAGGCTGGCAGTAAGCGATCTAGACTGTTGTTGCTATCTGTATTATGTTTTAGTCAGTGAACCAGATGCTATAGAAGAGGTGAACAGTGTCAACAAGTCATGGATCTCAGCCGAACCGTATAATTAAAAAATGTGAGGAATCAAAAAGCACATACCTTGATTTGTTTCTTACTTCAGTATTAGGACAATGAGTAGCTTGCAGAAATCTATGGAACTACAAGAGCTTTGTTCTTAGATTTGTGGAAGAAGAATAACACTTCCTATATACAGCTGTGCAATACAGGAAAATTCAATATTACTCGAAACAGTAGCCTACTGTGTAAATAGTGTGATCAAAGCCAAGTGCTAAAAAACCCCAATGAACCAAAAGCAAAACAATCCTCTCCCTCGAAACCCAACTACCTCTACACTAATCTAGAGCTCTCTGTTGTTATGCTGCTATAAGTATTCTGGGCTTTAAGATGATTACGTACAGTTTTTTTATTTTGTAATTTACTCTTATAATTGTTTTTCTATTTTCAGGATTTACCCAATTTAAAGAAAAAAAAAGGAAGAAAGGTGAACCTGGTAGTCTTATTTAATTGATATGATTTATGTCCATAGATTGTAAGAACTTCTGATGAGACAACACAAAAAAGGATAGAGAAATGCTGATGTAGCTTTATAAATGGACCATAAGTATAATACAGATTCTAAAACAACAATGAAGGGAACAGTCACATTTTGAAAGCAATATTTTAGTGGCAGTCTGATAATAAACAGCCCACTGATAAGTGGATTATTGGTTACTTGTTTTTAAGAGCATGGCTGATTTCGTGGAATGGTCTGGCTTTCTGCAAAAAGAGTAGTGAAATGTCTTCAGGTCTCTAAAGCACAAACAACAAAAGGTAACGTTAAGTTGTAATACAGTAAGTGTATTTGTAATTCATGAAAACAGGCTCCTTTCTACCGATAGGTTTTGGGCTTTGTCTCTTCTACAGAAGGTGAATACTGCCTTTTGCATATTTGTTGTTCTTTAGATCCAAGTTACGAAAATGAATGTGCAAGCACAGATAGCTATTTTTCTGCAGAACCCTTTTGAAAATCAAATTACACTGAGATACCTGTTGTTGTAGTGAATTGTTACAGCAATAAGATAACAGGCACATCTCTTCTGAGACATTTTCAAATGTTAACATTTTTATTACTTAAATTATTATGTGACTAATTGTGCATTGAATTCAACCAGATCTGTGAAATGATGAAAACTTGAGTTTGCCTGATGGTTAAATTGTATCATTATAGTCTTTGCAAGGAATGCTTTCAGAGTTAATTACTGAAAAACCTCAACAAAACGAAGTCAAAACCCGGTAATACTAATAGAATAGGTAGTTGGTTGTTATGCTCGCTTGTAAAGCAGAAGAGAAGTCACACTTTGGCTGCTATCAACACAGCTAATCTATTGGTTATTATTATTAATGTTAACATGTATTTTGCAATCAGAATATTTCTACAACCTGTAAGCAGTTTATTCTATGTCATTAACGCATGCTGCTTTGCTAGTGTAACCAATATTACAGAATTTTCTTCTGAAGTTCTGTTATGTAAAAATATCAGAGTATTACAGTAGAACTAGAACACAGAATCCTGCAAATAACAGCATAAAGATGATTTGTCATGTTTCAGACGTAGCTCATTAGACATCGCGCGTGCCCAGCAGGATATATGCTACTTTTTTGGTGAGAAGAGCTGTCTCGCTTTTATTTTTTTTTGCCTGTAAGTGAAATTTTGTTCCCATGAATGTTGTGCCAGAAAGGTACTCAATTCAAGAAAACATTACAGGAATGTTTAATAATAAACTACTTTTATTCTGGCGTTACTGTAGCAACACCAGAAAGAGTACTGATTTGATGTTTCTTCCTCTCTCTCTGTTTTTTTTTAAAGATCATAAACAAGGTAATTACACTGGGACAATTTTGGCATTAATTTACCAACACTGCAAGCATGAAATTGTTGAAATGGCTATATTAAGTTCTCTTTGGTAAATTTGGGAGCAGGGATGTTGCTGGTCATATAGGATATGTTCTTTTTAATAGGAAATATAGACTTATTAGAGACTAATTTAAAGAAACTGTACTGGATACTTATGAATGTTTATACACGCTACAAGGTCAGGAATATGTCTTACTGTGCTATAAAATTATCTTTGTTTTCAATGCCTCCAGTAAATATTTTGTACATTTTGTGTTATTTCTGTAGTTTCATCTGCATTTTATATTGAGTTGTTTATGTGATAGGATATAATCTAGCATAAATATCTTTGTCACATGGCCTCACTAATTGGAAAGACAATATTATTCTTAACATTAAACAGTGGTTGCCTGGAAAATTTCTCTGTGTACTTTTCTCAGATATTTGTGTATGTATTTCTGTGAGATAAATTATAATAAGGTTGTTTTGACTAAGGAGACATTTCTGTTCAAAGTAGGTTCTTGTTTTTCATGTATCTGTAGATATATTTTCATATATCTGTAGATATTGAGAGTCCTATTTCAGGAATGAAAAATATTACATAAATAGTGGTAACAGGAATCACGTAACAGTGTAAAAAAAAAAAAAAGACAAGTGAAGCATTTGTTAATGACTTGCACACTAAATTTTTCTAAGGTTAGCCTGCAGTTGTAGTT
>JAOWBO010000070.1:22418828-22471567 GCA_028564985.1 Crax fasciolata
CATCAGAGGTGAATGTCGATGGTACGGCAGTAGAGGTTGAATATTCCCACCAATAATCCATTACATTTTGTTGTGCAACAGATGGCAGCAGGGGGCAGTCTGATCAAAGGACATTTGACATGGAAGTGCATATGAAGCAAAATTGTGTAGCTGAATTCCTTCATGTAGAAAAAAATGGCACCCACTAAGATTCATCAGTGCTTCCTGAACGTTTCTAGAGACCAAACAGTAGATCTGAGGATAGTGAGTTGATGGATGGTGTGTTTCAGCTGTGACAACAGCAGGTTACCTCTGCTGGTGCAGATGTTTATGAGCATAGCTAATGGCGGTGACTGTGTTGAAAAATATTGTTTTGTAGCTGAGAATTTACTCTTTCAAATAGTGTTATTGTGCTCTTCCTAGCTGTTGTAATCTTCACGGAAATAAATAGGAAGCATTACTTTCAGAGTGACCTATGTATATGCACTTTTAGCTACAATATTTTATATTTCACAAAGGGGCAATGAATGTCTTGTCTCTGACTGATACAGATGATCTTCTATTAGTAGAAATGGTATACTTGATAGAAGCAAAAATTCATTAGCAATGACTGTATTCGGCATAGAGCTGAGGAATGCCTTTGGGCTAATGCAAGAGAGGAAGACTTTTCTAAAAACCATATCACTTTCATTCACTCGAACTCTTCTTCTTTTTCTCCTTTGCTTTTTCCTCTTGTTGCTAATTTATATATTTTTACTCTTCTTTCCTCTTTTTTCCCACGACCTAATGGACTGAAGCCCAGTTCCTGTAACAAACTGTTTTGTTGCTCTAGGCCCTGCTTTTTTCATGATGCTTGAAACTATGGCTGGATATATCTTTGGTTTACACTTGCTCTCTACCCTAGTCGGTCAGCTATTACACAGCACTGTGATAATTACAGGAGGGTTTCATGATACATGTCTGAAAAACAGACAGAAGGCAGTGAAATATCACTCACACCTGCTGTATATTTTGTTTAGGAATCTGAAAAATATTGTGAGTTTGCTCTAAAGTTTTAATAATTCAGCAATTTTGCTAGTCTCTGAGGGTGTGAGAAGAAAAATATGTTGCTGAGTTGCAATTTTATCGTAAGTTTATCTTGGCTCATTCAAGGAGTAGAGATTTCCCTCCAAGTATGTCATACTCTCTTCTGGAATTTTTCGAACACTTTGGCACTTCACAGAATAGCCATCGTGGCTGGATGGCCATGTAGATGCAAAGTCTTTCATGCTATGCAACGACTCTACCACTTCCTGAAGGGAGGTTGTGATGAGGAGGGGGTCAGCCTCCTCCCCCAGATAACTAATGGCAGGACAAGATGGAATGGCCATAAGTTGTGCCAGGGGAAATTTAGATTAGATATAAGGAAAAACTTTTTCTCTCAAAGAGTGGTCAGGCACCGGAATGGCCTGCCCAGGGAGATGGTGAAGTCACCGTCCCTGGAGGTGTTCAAGAAGCGTCTGGATAAGGTGCTACAAGATACAATTTAGTAGCTTAGTGGGTTGTAATGGTGATAGGAGGACAGTTGGACTAGATGATCTCGTAGGTCCTTTCCAACCTTGTGTTTCTATGATTCTATGATTCTACATCATCATGTAATATAGTGCAAGCATCATCTCCAGTTATGCATAAAAGACTCACTGTGGTATAGAATTATATGATCAATTTCTATCACTTCCACCATTTCTTCTGAAATACCTGGTGTTAGCCATTGCTATGGACAAACGGAAACCATTTCGTGGTCTGATGCAGCAGCTTCCATGATGTACAAAGTCATATGCAACTGTTTTGTGTAGATAGCCCTATGTAAGGAGTTTGAATGTTGCTAACCTCATTGTTACAAGTGTACAGAAAATAATGTATTTTTCCAGAACGTGAGCAGGTGAACTGTTAGGTTGTACATACCGATTTTTTTTCTTTTTTTTTTACCTTCTTCCATTGCTGCAAATGTAGTTGATGACAAAGATGACTTCAGAAGCAAACAAGAGGTTTGAATGATAGTAATGTCATATGTTGCTTTTATTCAATATAAGTTTTGTAATCCAAAGGGGAGGTTGAAATATAGTCAGGAGGATTCAGCTATCTTCAGTCAGTTAGGTAGAAATGATTTCTTCTTAATTCTCATATGCATGTTGCAATTTGCATTCCATTTTTCATATTTTGAAGTTTAAAAGCATGTTTAGGGAAATGCGCTAATTAGATCTTTGTAAACAGACATATGTTGGCATTTTTATTAAATTTAAAAGGTGATTAAACTACAAAGATTTTATTACTTTCAATAAAAAGGAATAAATGTCCACCTGTAAAATTTATGCATTTTTTCCTCCTGTTAAAATATCTTCTGAGTTTATATTCTGAGAATATAGTTGCTGTTGTTCCTTAGTTAGTTTTGAAAAATAGAGAAGACATGAGAAATTACCCACGAGGTATTTCCTTTTATGAGTTCTGAGATGATGAACACCACATAAATGCCAACCTGGAGCTGACAGATTCTTCTTACTTACATTTAAAGTGCAAATCATTTTTGGCCAGAATACTCAAGGCCTATTGCAAGTAGTGCTTGCTTACATCTAGTGTTAGAAGACAGAACTCAGTGAGTGGTCCCTTGGGCAGAAGTCATACCAGTTTCTCCTGGAGTTTGCTCTTAGACCTATGCCAATACACAATATGTAGTGGAGTGGTCTTAAGTTAGTTCTTTTGGAAGGGAGGCAAGGATTCTGTGGGGTTGAAAGGCAGAAGGAATGGTGCCTGATCCCAAATCTGAGTTGTCACAGAATGAATTTGACCTTTTCATTCCTCCACCAAAAATACATTTTTATGCATTTGACTCTGTTGCATGTCCAGAAGGGAATACCTGAAATATAAGTAAAGAGGATACAGGAAGCACACTGAGAGGATGCAACTAACAATATGAAACTATGTGACCCGGACTAGTTTTTTACAGAGTGTGAAGACAGTGCAGGTTAATACTAAATGTGAGGACTGTATGCAAGAGAACAGATGAATTTCTGAAGCTGTGTAACATTTTCTTTTTTTCTGAACATTAGAATGAGGCTTATAATCAGGAAACTAGTAAATATGAGTCTACAAACATGACTCCAACAGTGGGCTCAGTGAAATTCATTCAAACCACAGAATGGTGCTGCATCACTGTCCTTGAACTTTAGCCTTGAACTTTACTACTGTAATAAAGGCTAAAAGTTCATAGAAAATTGTGTAAAAATACAGCTACCAGTAGCAGTAACTACTCAATAAAATGCTAAAAGAGGTGTAACAGTGACACAGTTGCCTCATCATCTGCAGTTTTATGAGGTACACATTTTTACTGAGCACATTGTAAAAATTCATTTATGACTGGTATGATCTAACATGTCAAAATGTTTTCTACTATGAGGGAAATGAAAAAGGATTTCTAAAAAAAATTACTTTTACCATTTTTGACTTATAAAAAGATTGAATATATTTTCAGCCAGTTCTTCTAATTTTTTAGGGAACCAATTCACCAATTTCTCTCTTCTTAGTTGTCTGCAATACTGTATATGAAAGTTTCCCATAGTCTGTATGATACCATTTTGTAGTTATCAGTAAAGATGTTAATTTTTATCATAGTTGATTCCATAATAATAAGAGGATTTTATAAACATACAAGGTAGATGGAATGAGGTAGAAAAAGATGCTACTCGTTGGGGATTACTGTGGCAGAACAGATCCCTTCCAGGCATGTGTAACCCACGGTCCGGGGGCTGCATGCGGCCCGGCGCAGCTCGTGCTGCGGTCTCCCCCGGCTGCTGAGCCATCATGGCGGCGTCTCTGCCTCGCTGACCCGCTGCATGCCGGCCTGGCCCCGGGCACGCACTCGTTGCTCAGCAGCAACCAAACATTGGTGTGCTGTCTTGAAGCCAGGGCGAGAGGAGGCCGCAGTGCAGCGCTAACTCAAGTTATGAGAAATAATTTTATATATTTTGATACATTGACTAAACACGGTTTTGTGAACCGCAAAAAAAATAAGCAGCCTTGCTTTCCATTTTGATAAAGGAATTTGAGAATAGGTTTCAAGATTGCTGAAAAAGTCACCAATTTTTTTGGTACATTTGCAACACTGTTTTCAGTTGATATAAATATGTTACCTGCAAATTTTCAAATGGAATATATACAGTTGCAATCAGACATTCAAATGAAAATTTTTCTTATGCTCCTTTACTAGACTTTTATAAGACCCGTCTTACCAGAGAAGAATATCCATTACTTCACAATCACACCTTATTAATATAATCGATTTTTGGCAGTGCATACATTTGCGATCTACTATTTTCAAGGATGAAGTACAAAAGGAATACAATTTCATCAAAAATCTCTAACAAACACCTTGAGAACTCACTAAGAATTGTAGCTACTTCCATCAAACTAGACATTGATGCATCAGTTTCACAAAAACAAGGTCAAGTATCCCACTAGTTTTGTGTTTTTATCGCCCTTTTTGTTGTGTTTTAATAAAATATATATAAAAAAAGTTTTGTTAGTTATATACATTAACTATATTATATATTTCATATGTGGCCCAAGACAATTCATCTTCACTCAGTGCAGCTCAGGCAAGCCAAAGATTTGGATGCTCATGCCTTAGACTGTTCAAGCTGTGAAAAGAATAGCCTGTATCAGTGTTTTGCACATGGACTCACCAACCAGAAGATGTGTATGGAAATTCATATGTTTAATGAAAATTAAATGAGTTCATTCATTGCTTCACTTTAATAGTCTACAGGCTATGAAATGAATTTTTTGACATGGTGAGCACTGCATATTGCTTTTGAAATCGGTGGAAGATTTTTTTTAATGAAAATTGTGCCTTAAGCACATGTATATACATCTCATGAGTGCATTTCTACAGATGTATGTGCACTATGACTGTATAGACATTTAGCCTTCTGCACATTATTTTTGGCATTATTTCAGAAGTATAGACTACAAACCTGCAGTAGTTATACATCAGCTTGACTGAATGAGGCTCATAGGATGAGGTTGAGAAAATGGATCAGTAACTGATTTTCTTAAGTCAGTCTCTGGCTGAGTATGAAACTGCAAGACTTGGAGCACTTCCAGACTTCTAGGTTCAGGTATGCTGTGGCCATATGCAGTGCTTCATTCCCCCTCTTGCCTGCTGCCTCAGCAAAAGAAAAAAGGTAAATTGTCAGGAGGACAAGAGTACTGCACTCTGACCAAACTCCAGGGTGAAACAGCTGAGCATCAGGACTCAGATCTTGCCCCAGCCCTGTTTGTTTGCCAGTGCACTGTCTGTTTCTGTGAACGTGCTGTGGGGTCTTCTCCATGTTTGGCCAGGACCAATTAGACTTTGGAGCATAGAAGAGGGAGGAGGTTCACTTACTGACTGTTGATTTATTTGGTCTGCATGGATGCTGTCTGAGTTCAATTACCATACCAGCCTAAACAAAAGTCATTCAGTGCCCCTGTCATTCCACAGCCTAAATGTGATACCCCATCTAAATTATCCTAACTTGTCCATTCATGTTCTTGAGATTGGTATAGGTAAGTATTTGTTTTTACAGAGTGCAATAATTTTCTCATAGCACCATTATTCTGACAAGCTTCCCTCCCCGTATATCTGTTTCACCTTCATTTAGCATTTGGGATGTAGATTAGCCACAGGTTGGTGACTGTCCATATGAGCTTTCTTGTTTAATGTTGTTATGCCATTCATGCATGTTACAGTATCATGCCTGTCTCTGGTGTTTATATATGCATTTTGATAACATCATACATCTTTGGTAATTAACTTTTCATATTTACCCATCTGGTAGATGGAGAGATTCAGATAGATTAGGTGGGTATCAGTGATAGGAAAATAACAAAAGGTACAAAAAGTAAACAGAAGTTTAGTTCATGCAAATGGTGGAATTTAGACATGCTTTGTACTGTTACCATTGTAAAAGATGACTCTTCAATCTATATTTAATCAAGAGATTTCACAAATTGAGGCATTTCAAAACCTATTTAATATTCTGTAGGAAGGGAATTATATTGAAAAGAGAGACATTCCAGATCTATTCCAATATTTCTTGCTTAAATACAGAACCTAAAAATCCAGGGGTGTTCAATTCTATTTTTTTCCTTCCTAAAGCAAAGGGCTTCAAGTTTCTTTTAGTATCAGTATTTTCTCAGCTTTAATAATCATTCTATGATGATACCATAATTCTGGAATTGTGTATCTTTAGTCCACAGTGGGAGAGATGGGCTTAGGCTATTAGTATAGTTTTTATTGCTGAGTTGCAGCAATTAATAAAGTTTAAAATGTATGTTCCTACTACAAAAGCTGTAATTAGAATCATACAGTAATTCATTTGTAAGGGTGTCTGGCGGCCATACAGTCCAGACCCCAACAAAGATTTAATTGATCTTAAGTGCTGGAGAACACTAACAGATGCCTGGCTACATAACTGGCTGGCTAAACTGGGCTCTGCTCTTTACACTCTGTGACATGGACATCATGGATAGCGGAGCAAGGGCAGTCCCAGGTTTTCGGCTGCTAAATTGCTTTTCTGATCCTTTCTCAGCCTTAAGACAGTAGGTCACACTGGGAAGAATACAGGGATGCTGTCTGGACTTGCAGAGATTGGATTAGGAAAGCCAAGCCACACACGGAACTGAACTTGGCGAGGGATGTTAAAAACAACAAGAAGGGATTCTATAGGTACATTGGCCAGAAGAGACAGGCCAAAGACAGCATACCTCCTTTGATAAATGAGAAAGGAGAACTGGCTGCAACAGATACTGTGGAGGCTGAGGTACTTCATGAGTTCTTTGCCTTCATCTTCACTGGCAGCCAGGATTCTCATATTTCTCACCTCTCTGAACCTCACATCCCTGAACCTCTAGGTGGGAACTGGGGGAATAAATCCACATCCACTGTAAGGGCAGAGCAAGTCCGAGACCGTCTCATGAGACTGAATGTCTGCAAGTCCATGGGGCTGGACAACATGCATCCCAGAGTCCTGAAGGAGCTGGCTGATGTGGTTGTAGAGCTGCTCTCCATCATATTTGAAAAGTCGTGGCTGTCAGATGAAGTCTCTGGTGACTGGAAAAAGGGAAATGTCACTCCCATTTATAAGAAAGGGAGGAAGGAGGACCTGAGGAACTACAGGCTGGTAAGCCTGGTAACAGATCCTTCTGGAAGACATGTTAAGGCACGTTCAGGATGAGCAGGTGATCCGTGACAGCCATCATGGCTTCACCAAGGGAAGGGCATGCCTGACCAATCTGTGGACTATTCAGTGGATAAGGAAATGGTTGTAAGGCTGCAGATGAAGGGTTGTGGTAAATGGCTCTATGTCCAGGTGGAGGATGGTAACAAGCAGTGTCTGTCTTGGGACTGGTGCCCTTTAACATCTTTATCAATGACATAGATGCTGGGATTGAGTGCACCCTCAGCAAGTTTGCTGGTGACACCAAGCTGAGTGGTGCAGTTGACACAACAGAACGAAGGGATGCCACCCAGAGGGACCTCAACAAACTCAGAAGGTAGGCCTGTGTGAACTAATGAGGTTCAACGCAGCAAAGTGCAAGGTTTTGTACTTGGGTTGCAGTAATCCCAGGTATGTTTACAAACTGGGAGAAGAACTCTCTGAGAGTAGCCCTGCAGGGAAGGACCTGGGGTTCCTGGTAGATGAAAAACTGAACGTGAGCCAGCAGTGTGCTCTTGCAGCTCGGAAGGCCAACAGTATCCTGGGCTCCATCAGCAGCGGGGTGGCCAGCAGGGACAGGGAGGTGATTGTCCCTCTCCACTCTGTCCTCGTGAGGCCCCATCTGGAGTACTGCATCCAGGTCTGGGGTCCCCAATACAGGAAAGATGTGGAACTGTTGGAGGGGGTTCAGAGGAGGGCCACAAAGATGATCAGAGGGCTGGAGCACCTCCCCTACGAGGACAGGCTGAGGGATCTGGGCTTGTTCAGCATGGAGAAGAGAAGGCTGAGGGGAGACCTCATTGCAGCCTTCCAGTATTTAAAAGGAGACTATAAACAGGAGGGCAATCAACTTTTTGCAAGGGTAGACAGTGATAGGACAACGGGGAATGGTTTTAAGCTGAAGGAGGGAAGGTTTAGATTGGATGTCCAGGGGAAGTTCTTTACCGAGAGAGTGGTGAGGTACTGGCATAGGCTGCCCAGAGAGGTTGTTGATGCCCCATCCCTGGAGGTGTTCAAGGCCAGATTGGATGGGGCCTTGGGCATCCTGATCTAGTACTAGATCTGGAGGTTGGCAACCCTGTCTGTGGCAGGGAGGTTGGAACTTGATGATCTTTGAAGTTTCTTCCAACCATACTGTAATTCTGTGACTGGTGATTAGATGTTTAAGATTTTTCTAGTTTTCTTTTATCCTGTAGCAGAGACTGTATCTGGGACTGAAGATAAGTGCTATGCATGATTGCAGTTTTGGGAGGGGTGTTTGCAAGTTTGGGGTGGGGGGAGGTGGAGTAAGTTTGTTTAGTCCTACTTAGAGGATAGGTATGCAGAATTGGTTTGCATTTGCAACAACTTGAAATATCCTAGGTGGCATAGGAGGAATCGGGATTTTAATTGCTTTCTATTTTGGTGCTGAAGTTCTCAAACAAATAGAAATTAACTTTTTCTGTACCTGACACTATATGAAAGTGTCTGTCAACACAACTTGCAATTCTAAGCAAAAATCTTTGTTTTTACAGGCATTCATAATCAACAAAATATTTTCCTTTCTTTCTTGGTTGTATTGTGTTTTCAAGGGTAATGAACAAATCAGCTTTGGAGAATGACTTTGGCTCATCGTGAATGATGCAGGAAATGAAAAATCTCTATCCAATGCACATAACAAATGCTTTTGACCTGAGTCAAAATAATTCCGTCTGTACTCAGCTTTTTGCTTTGTGCTATTCTTTATAGATAGCCACATAATGTTTAATTATCTGAGTGCTCATCCAGAAACCCTCAAGTTACCATCATCATTTCTGTTCACCTTGCAAAAACTGACGCCATCTTCCATTACAAAGAAACATCCTTTAGCAAAAACACTGGCATATTATGAAAATTGTTTGTATTCAGTATCTAGGTTCTCTGTTTTGCCTTCGTCTGCTTTATGTTTAATAATAAATACTAATTAGGAATGGCTATTACTATGTACATTTTTAACCATTCTGATCTAGCCAGATGCTGAAATTTAGCTGTGACTGAATTTCATAATACTGTAAAACTGAATACTGAAGTTTATAATACCAGAGATTTTCATTATAAAATAGGGACTACATTGATTTTTTTTTCATTTTGTTTCCCTTCAAAAATTAAAATATATGAGTGAATTCAAGAAATGCTTGTAAAATGAAATGATAAAATATCAAAATAAAATTAACTAAAATCTTTGAGTATGTATTCAGTTCAAGCTTTGCTTCAAGATTCTGTTTTCTCAAGGAAAACTCAGGAGACTGCAAACACTCATGCAGATTGAAATATTAAGAGAGATACTAGATATATCCTGAAACCAACTTAGGCACTGTTTTTGTGGATCTGGTTAATAGATTGATATGCATCTTTAAAATTAGGATAGGCACTTTTTATAAGTTTAAATTGTCTGAAGATGCTAAGTAGCTCTGACTGACTCTTTTCATTTGTCTGTCTTATGTCCAACTTAATGAACACTTGTCTTAGTTTCTAACAGAAGTTACTTTTCTGATAGTGTCTAGTATGAAGCTATGTTTTCGTATCAGAAGAAAAACAAAACTGATAACATCTTGACAGTGTTGAACAGAGCCAAGGACTTATTCAGTTCTGCATTCTTCTGCATGTGAAACAGTTAGGGGGGCATAAGGAACTGGGGACTGGGAGGGGACAGGACCAGGGTAGCTGAACCAAACTGACCAGAGAGCTATTCCATACTGTATAACATTATGTGATCTTTATAAAATCATGTGATTCTTTTTATGGAAGAGGTTAGCTGGGAGGAAGGGTTGCTGCTGGCTGTGAGCCCTTGCTCTGCATGTCCTCTTTGTTTATATATATATATGTATGTATATATATGTGTGTACTGGTATTTCTTTTACTTTCTTTACTATCTTAGTAAATAGCGTTTATCCCAACCCACGAGTTCTAATGTATTTTTCTCTAATTCTCTCCCCCATCACATTTGGGGAGGGAGCAGGGTGAGCAAATAACTGTGTGGGACTTTAGCTGTCTGCTGGGTCAAACCACAGCAACACTACATCCCTATGTGTTTACAGTATTACATCAAATTAGATACGGTTGCACTTATAAGTGTTTTGATAATGTCACATTGCCTGTTTGTCACTGATGGATAGCTGTCAAAGGACTTAGTTATGGATTTCTACCCCCTTGCCAGTATGCACTAGAAATTCTTAATTTCAGACTGATAGATAACTTTGTATCTCATGTATGACTCTGACAATTTTAACAACTTCTGAACTTACTAAATTGCCTTTACTTTGTCCTATTGTATTTTATGATACCAAAAATACAGAGCAACATTAGACAAGCAAAGCACTTAGTCAAACTAAAACAACATTAGAAAATGCTATTTTCATTTAATTCTATGCTGTACAGACAATAGAATACAAATGCAGAGTAAACGTGGAAGTTAGTCTGCGTATTCACTAGACAAATGCTGCTAATCATAACCACATGAAATGTTGTCAGTTGTGTTCAGTATGATGTATTATGCATGGATTAACATTTGTACACTTACATTATTTTGTCAGGACAGCAACAGTTCAGTTTGTTACACATAATATTTTTGTGCTTTTTTTTAATACCCTATGAATAAAATTCAGTAGGTTCACCATTTGCATTTTTTCTGACTGATACTTATTATTATGTGAATAATTGCACCAGTCACATTCAATCTTAGATGTCAAATCAGTGTGTACTTTAAGTAATTTTCTATGTTTCCAGGAATTTACAATGTAAATCACAGAATCACAATATCATAGGGGTTGAAAGCAACCTCTGGTGATCATCTAGTCCAACCCATCTGCCAAAGTGGGTTCCCTGCAGTAGGTTGCACAGGAAAGTGTCCAGGTATGTTTCAAATATCTCCAGAGAAGGAGACTCCACAACCTCTCTGAACCTCCTGTTCCGGTACTCTGTCACCATCAAAGTAAAGAAACTCTTTCTCATGTTCAGATGGAACTTCCTGTGACCATCTCAGTTTGTGCCCATTGGCCCTTGTTCTGTCACTGAGCACCACCAAAACAAGCCTGGCCTCATCATCTTTACACCTTCCCTTCTGATATTTCTAAGTGTAGATAAGATGTACATCAATCTTCTCCAGGCTGAACAGCCCCAGATCTCTCAGCCTTTCCTCATAAGGGAGATGCTCCAGGCCTTTAATATTTTTGTGGCCCTATGTTGGACTTTGTCCAGTAGTTGCCAGTCTTCCTTGAACTGGGGAGCCCAAAAGTGGACTCAGTACTTCAGATGTGACCTCACCAGAACAGAGTAGAAGGGGAGGAGAGCCTCCATCGACCTGCTGGCCACGCTCTTTTTAATGCACTGCAGGATACCATTGGCCTTCTTGGCCACAAGGGCACGCTGCTTGCTCATGGTCAACCTTTTGTCCACCAGGACACCCGGCTCCTTCTCTACAGAGCTTCTTTTCAACAGGTCAGACCCTTATCTGTACTGATGTGTGCAGTTATTCCTCCCCAGATGTAGGACTCTACACTTGCCCTTGTTGTTGAATCTTACCAGGTTTGCCTCTGCACAACAGCCTTGTGGTGTGTCAGCCACTCCTCCCAGCTTTGTATCATCAGCAAACTTGGTGAGGATGCAATCCATCCCTTCATCCATTTCATTGATGAAGATGTTAAACAAGTCTGGGTCCAGTAATGACCCCAGGGGAACACCCCTAGTTACAGGCCACCAACTGGACTCTGCACCATTGATCACGACCCTCTGAACTCTACCAGTGGGCCAGTTCTTAATTCACCTCACTTGTCTCATCCCACTAGGTGGGTTGCAAGGAAGGTGAATCTGTGAAATCCCACTGAATAAGGCACAATCTGCTTGGCAGGGATTGCAGAAGTCAGACAACAACTCAGAGGAACAATACAAAACAATCTATTGAGTTCAGCGACTACAATTCGTCCACTACCTCGAGACAAAATTAGGCAATGTTCTAACAACAACAATAAGCATTACCAATAAACAGGTACTTTGACACAGGCATCTTTTCTTAGTCAACTACTTGGACTTAGTTACAGGCAAAATTAGGAAATGGCTACTAAAGAAAATGAGTGCAAAGAGATTGAGAGGACAGAAAAGAGTAAGAGAAAAATGAAAATAGAAGCAAAAGAGACAGATTTTTCACCACATCCTCAGATCCAGTGTAGTCTTGAGCTGGGGTCTTCATCCCTGGGTGGCAGATCAACAAAGGCAAAATGTGTGTGTTCACCCTTATATAGTCCAGATGGTCAGAGACCACCCTCAGGGTGGCAACTCCCCCGTATCGGAACAACTTGGGTTTCCAGAAGATTCAGGAGTTTTCAGCAAAGTCACGCAGCCCCCTCCTCAGTAAGTTGCCATAAAAGGAAGAGGGTAGAATAGCTTGCTGCCCTGCCTCCACAGGACCCAGTCTGCTCTCTCACCTTCTCTCTCTAGCCCGAGTTGAGTCAGGTTTCCCATTGGTCTCTTACATCACTGCCCACTGGTCTATCTCATACTTGCTAAGCTTACATATGAGGATGTTATGGGAGACAGTGTCAAAAGCCTTGCTGTAGTCAAGGTAGGCAACATCCACTGCTCTCCCCCCATCTACATAGCCAGTCGTGATGTCATAGAAGGCTATCAGACAGGTCAAGCATAATTTCCCCTTGGTGAATCCATGTGGACTACTCCCAATAACCTGCTTTTCTTCCATCTGCTTGGAGATGACATCCAGAATAAGTTGTTCCATTACCTTCCCAGGGACAGAGGTGAGGCTGACTGGCCTGTATTCTCAGATTGTCCTTCTTTCCCTTTTTGAAGACTGGAGTGATATTGGCTTTCATCCAGTAAATCCTGAACATGGACAAAGAAATTAATATTCCTTGTGAAAGCACAATGTATTTTAAAGAAGAAATGTTAACACTGAGCAGGATATTTTAAAACTAGACATTTGTCTTTTTATATACAGAAGGACATGAAATTTACTTTTCCTTACAAAGCCCTGAAAAGGGACATTCTGATTTCAAGGACAGTATCTCCTTCTCTTCTTTTGTACTGTTTCGCTCTAAATTTTACAGCATTACATTTTTTCAGTCTAGCTCCTCTTGAGTGGGAGTCAAAAGTTCAACGTACTGCATCTTGCACTGTCTCAACTTCAGATCACTTAAAGCTCCATGCAGTATAACATCTTGTGGTTTTTAGTACCTCCATTTCTGAACTATCAATTAAAAAAAAAAAAAAAAAAAAACACACAATTTCCATAGCAAAAGGTGAGCAGTTTCTGAAAATTCGTCTTCCTGTCCTCCCCACCACTCCTGAGATGTGTGTGATGTACCCAAAAAAACCCTAGACACATCCAGAATAACATCTCAGTGTTTTCACATTAGACGTTCACATAACATCTCTGGGTTTTCATTTGTTGAAAATATTTTGCAAAACATAACTGAAGAAAATACTTATTCTTTGAATATACTTTTTAAATTCAGGAAGGCAAGAGAGATTTATCTCCTGCAGATTTCTTAAAGGAGAGCAGTGTTGCAGCATTATTTAAAAGTGAACATTTTAAGAGTTTTATCTAAAGGTACTGTTGTAGATCTTTAGTCATCATATTCACTAAGTTGAATTCTTAGTGAAAGTAAGATGTGGGTGTAATAGTCTAAACTTTTGAGATATTGCTAAAAAGAACAAGACTCGGAGTTATGTCCCCACACTTGTTTCAGAGACTGAGGAAGAGCATCCATTCTTTCACTATAGTATCCCCCCAGAGTGATAAGCAATCAGGAGCTGAAGAATAGAAAGGTTACTCTTTTACCTTGTCCTTATGGCGCTGTATTAAGAATGACCCTACAGAATGACAGAATGTGGTCAGTGTCATTGCAATGACCACAGTCTTCCTCCCCAGGCATATTATATGGCTATATAGTCAACGAATGCCTGTTATACAGCAATAGTGAATCTGGACTGTTGATCAAAGTTACATATATATGTTTCTTGTTGTACGTTATGTGTTTTGCAAGTTGTACAGCTCAATATATACATAAATTTGGTAGTTAATTGGCCTGCCCGTGAGTTTAAACAAGAAGAAGGAGGTAGGTATGCAAGCATTAAACTCTTACTGCAAAGTATAGACTACAAAACAATGTATTTACAAAAGCAAATTGCAACCTACTCAATTTTAAAGTTCTGAATCATTACCCAGTTATCAGCAATGACCTGTTACTGAAGTTAAAATTAGAAAGCACACCTGCCTGGTGTTTTGCTGAGCAGAACTTTTATCATTCTGTGTTCAGCTCGGATCCAGGGGAAATGGAATAAAATTCTTTTTCAGTGTTGTTTAAAATTCTACTCTTGCAAAATATATATTCAGTTGGTATTTGCTTTTTCAAATTATTAACTGCCCATCCCTATTCATTTATATATATTGTGTACGTTTTATAAACATGAAATAAAAGATGCAAATTAAATATATATATATTTCATGTATTCAGTATCTGTTCTGAAAGGAAAAGTTAATCTGTGATACTCTAGAACGTGACTCCACTTACCAAAGGGGCTGTATATATCTCTACTTGGAAAGGCTTCATCATTTATTTAACAAGTCTTGCTCCACAAAGCCATACTGTCCCCTGTAGCAATTCGCCAGAGTAAAGAGAAGGAAAAAATTGCTCCCGTCTATGTGTGCATATTTTTTATGTCTTCATAGGCACTCATAATCTGCATCCACAAGCTATTAAAAATTGTCTCATACTAAGACTGATGGCTGTTAATGAAAGGATAAAAAGCTTCATTTTAGGAGATTAAAATGCTGTTAATTTCTGTATGTGTTTAAGATTAAACTGGTAATTAGGGTATGCAAATTAGGGCTTTATGAATTCCATCACAAACATTCACAAGTAGCTTATCCATAAATCACATTCAGTTAATGTATTTTTTTCTATAATTGGGGAACAGATTGATGAGCCAGTCCAATTAGGTTTAATTTATACATCAATGGAATTTTGTAATACACTATTATGAACCTAATATGCAAGTAAGAAAAAACTAATTATAACTTGTATTTGTAAGATGAAGGAAAATTGAATTTGATCTTAGAAAATACTGCTACTAACTTGAGGTAGTGATAATATGAGAAGAATGTAGAAATTTTAAGTTACTCTCATGAAATAATACTGCAATTCAATAGCTCACCTAAGCCTCTTGTAGTATTGCACTGTACAATTTTTTAGTCTCCTGAGTTTATGTGGTCTGAGTTCACCAGTGACCAGTAATGCCAGTAGGAAAACTAGCTCTACACAGGGGATAATGAGTGACAAAAAAAAAAAAAAGAAAAAAAGGCAAAACAAAGTAAATTGTTCATATGTCACCAGTGACACAAGGCAAACATAGAAGAGAAAAAAGGAGAGGAGAGACGGAGTTCCTTGCAAGCAATCTTGGTGCCTCTCAGTTGCATTGGGAATTTTGATCTGATTTGTTTTTAATGTAGATGTTCTCATTCAAAAGATTTCCATATATTTTTGGTTAACACTTGGATAGGTCCTAGTGTTTAGAAAGTTACTTTCTAAATAGTAACAAAATCATTGCATGGGAAGAAGTGAAAACTTTACCTTCTGTTAAAAGTAATCTTTCTCTGTGGCAGTTAGGAGTCATAGAAAAATCCTCATTCTATTTTTTCCATCAACAAAGCAGTTTATATTCTCATAAACTTAATGGATAGAACTTTAAAACTTACATTGCTGTAAATCCTTTGCATCAGAGCTTTCCTTTTCAGGACTGAAGAATTTCTGACTTTGTATTGAAGCATTTGTGTATTGACAGTGTGAAATGACTGACTTGGCATGCTACACATTGCTCTTTGTGACAGAAAATAGCCTTTGGTGACTGTGTTAGCACACAATGTGACCCATACATTTTACTCTATGAATTGAGAGAAGTAAACATTATCTTTAATATTTAATATGTGTGCAAAGGTTGAATTGCAAGACGCAAATGGTGGTTACGAATAATAATATCAGAGAGGACTCATTTTCAATCACCTCCTATCCCATAGTTTGCATCAAATACCATCGGAGAACATGCTGTTTTGTTGACAGTCATATGTAAACAGAAGAGCTGCAGTATGCAATGAAGTTTATTCCTATTTTCTTCAAATCAGCAGTGTTTTCATTCTTTACTGGAATATAAAAACTATCATCTCATACCTGTTTCTGAGGCTAGACAAAATAGTTTTTGTATTTGACCAGTTACAAGTAGCAGTACTTTGGAGCTGCAGTATAATGGGCTTCTCTCATATAACTTCGTGAATAAGGAACCTGGGACTCAGTCAAATTCTTCCTGATTGCAAAGAGTAACAGTGCAGTTTTTGCTGTTACTTGCCATTTCTGTTTCAATAATAATGGAAAAGCACACTAATGTTCAAATGAATGGAGCACCACACCATCTAGTTCCAATATTCGTCCTTTCTGAAATTAGAAGTTGGAAAGAGAGAGAAGGAAGTAAAATACAAATAAACTGGATACAATTTTCATATCTTTTTGTAAGTTTTGCAATATTTTAGAGCAATTAAAATTTATCAGTTTAAATCAAACTCTTCTGCATCATTAAAAGTATATTTTATAAGCTTTATAAGACTGTAAAGCAATTTATTCACACTATTTTTTGTAAATCATAGAGGATATTGATGACTGTTAGAATGAGTTATATGATCACATATCTGACCATTTCATTTATGTATCTAACATGTTTTGCCCTTTGGTTTCAAAATTTAAAGTTACTGGAAGAATAATGAGGTTGTTCTATTATTTCAGACAACCAACTTCTTTAAAGTATGTGGCAGGAGCAATTTATCAACAAATTAGCTCATTTCTGAAAGGTTCACCAAAGTGGCCATTTTCTACTTAAAGAATCAGCAGCCATCTACAGGACTGAATTTGATAAAAACCTTATAAAGTCCCCCAATGATGGCAGTTGGCACAGTACCAGCGCTGAAGATTTAAAGAACTAGATTCAAATGAAATAGTGATAAAATATTTTATATTATGTAATCCTTAAACATTCCATTCATAAATCATTTTATTTAACAAGAAAATTTAAGGCATTTTATAGCCAGTTAGGTTCTGGAGGGAATTATGATTGTCAGAAGTATTCAGCATACTAGCAGACCCATTTTTATTATCTCAGTTTTTTTCCAAGCTCTTTCAAACACAGAAAATCCTGACAAAGTGAAATATTGTGAGCTTCCCATTGGGAGCTGTGTACAGTTTTAAAGCATTAGCCAAAGATATCAAGGAAATACTATTAAGATTCTGAAAGTATATTATTGTATTAATGAAAGACATTATCTCTTGACAACACAAAAATATTTTTTTTCAGTTTATTTTGAATGGGCATGCATACCCACACTGCTATAAGATCTGAAAGGAATGTAACAGTGTTAGAATACAGAAAGAATAATATGAAGAGAGAATTTACCAAGAAAAAAGATAATGAATGAGTCTAAGACCATAATTAATTTCATTGATTAAAGGATAATCACAAATCTATTTAGACAACAGCCACTTATAGTGGTGAGCATATTTCTACAGTGTGTGATATCACAGAATCATACAGTGTTTGGGGAACACTGGAGGTACATCACTCCTAAAGTAGGGACACCCAGAGCAGGTTGCTCAGCACATGTCCAGGTGGCATTTGATTATTTTCAAGCAGGAGACTCCACAACCTCTCTGGGAAGCCTGTGCCAGTGCTCCATCACCCACACAGTAAAGAAGTGCTTCCTGATGTTCAAAGGGAACCTCTTGTGTTCCAGTTTATGCCCATTACTTTTTGTCCTGTCACAGGGCACCACAGAGAAGAACCTGGCTCTGTCTTCTTTGCATGATTTCTTCAGGGACTTAAGAATTCTCAGGTGTATCTGGCATTTTTTGCTACATTATGGTCACTTTCTAATAGGAAAATACTGATTTTCTTAGAGGCAGCCAGTATGAAATCACCATGGACAGAAAGTAAACATAGTTTTTAAGTCACTGCATTTAACACAAAGCATGCTGAACATATACACCAGCTAAAATTTGCAATAAACATAGCTCAAATTTCACGTATGGGAATAATCACTCTTTCTGAAAATCACATCCTTCTTTTTAAACATGTTTTTTTAAAAGAGTTGTGTAAATAAGAGGAAATGCACCTCAAATATCTGCAACTTGGTTGCTGACATCAACTGTTAAATCTGGTTTCATGCTCCTTCCACTTATCTTTGTATGCTTGCTGTGGAGCCTGATTAGAAGCGGAGGAGACTTGTGTTACTGGACTGTGTCGCAGTCGTTAGTCCTTGCTGGAGAGCTCTCTGAAGTCTTCTTGACATACTTGACTTACTGTAAATAGAAAGTATTGAAGCAGGGCCGTTTCACTACCTGTGGAATCTCATTCATTGCAGAAAGTCTCCACTGTGGGTTGGTTTTTTTTTTTTTTTTTTGAGTTAATTGTTTTAGAGAACATGAATGGGATGGATGGAGGTTTCAGCTAATGTAGATAGGAAAAGCTTGAAGTTTTTCAAGATCTGAATATGTATGGACACTTTGAATAGCTCATTACTATCAAGAACTGGGATGTCATTGAGGGGTTTTTATCCTAATAACTATTTTAAACAAGCTGGGCTAGAATCATATTCTGAGTCACAAGAGATATTGTTGGGCTTTAATAGCCCTTGATGGTTTTTTCTTCTTCTGATTTTTGATAAGTGCTTTTTGAGTCTGTCACAGTTTTTGTAACAGAACAACTTGTGGGGGTAAACTGCACAACATAATGTCTTGCTGTGCAGGAAAATTCATCATTTTTTATGTGTGTTGAACCTGCTACCTGCTAAGTTAGCTCTGGTATAAGAAGCAGGAAGTTGTTTTAATAATTAAACTTTATCGCTATTCATGACTTTGATATACCTTCATTCTATATACTCTCAGTTATATAATTTCTAGACTGAAGACTCCTAGACTATGTAGACATTTTCCTCCAATAAATTGTTCTCTAAATCGTCCTATGACTGTCCAGTGCTTTTGCAGTTTTAACATCTTCTTTTGACATGTTGAGTCATGGTTAGGTTCAGAACAGAGCTGCATAGGGTATTACTGATATGGGTGTCCTATTAATTTGTGCACTGAGAAAACAGTATTTTCTGTCTTATTGTGTATTTCTTTAAGGTAACTGCTAACAGTTATGTTGCTTTTTGTGGCCACTAGTAACCTGATGTTTACATAGGATTGTTCATTAGAGCTTCAAGGTGGGGGTTTGTGTTGTTTGTTACAAGAAGGCATGAGGTGAGAAGGAATGCCTATATATCTGGCTGCTATCTCAGTTTGGAGAAAAATATAATCCTTAGTATAGGGCATGAGAGAAGACCCAGGAAACGACAGACCTATTAGCCTAACCTCTGTCCCTGGAAAATTATAAGCATCATCCTGGGAGATGTTGAAAGACAGTTAAAGAACAAATCAATAATCAGGAATAATCAATGTCTGTTCATGAAGAGAAAGGCCTTTCTTAGATCTCCTTCTATGATATGGTCACATGCTTGGGAGATGAAGAAAAGGCAGTGGATGTAAATGCTCTGAACAGCAGAGCTCACAGGGCTGTAGTGAGTGGGCCTACATCTGACTCCTGAGCAGACACTAGAGGTGTTACCCAGAGCAAAATTCTAGGGCCATTTCTGTTCAACATTTTCATCAATGATTTGGATTTAGGAGTGGAATGCATCCTTAACAAGTTTGCTGATGATACTAAACTAGGAGGTGCCACTGACTCTCTGGAGAGATTAGAGACCTTGCAGAGGGATCTGGCTACATTGGAGCATTGGGTGATCAGCAATAGCATGTAGTTCAACAAAACAAAGTGCCAGCTTCTGCACCTGGGACAGAGCAATGCTTGACACAGGTGCAGACTGGGAGATGAGTGGCTGTAGAGCAGCTCAGCAGAAAGGGACCTGGAGGTGCTGGTGACAGCACACTCAGCACAAGCCAGCAGTGTGCCCTGACAGCCAAGGGGCAAACCACATTTTGGGGTGTATTAAACACAGCACAGCCAGCCAGACAAAAGATGTGATTCTCCCACTGTATTTAGAGTTGGTGCAGCCTCACCTTGAATACTTTGTACAGTTCTGGGCTCCACAACGTAAAAAGGATGTTAAGGTCCTTGAAAGCATCCAGAGGAGGCACCAAATCTGGTAACAATGCTGGCAGGCTTGTCCTATGAGGAGAGGCTGAGGACACTTGGGCTGTCCAGTCTGGAGAAGAGGAGGCTGAGAGGTGACCTCGTTGTTCTCTGCAGCTCCCTGAGGAGGTGAAGCAGAGGAAATTGCCAGGCTCTGCTCCTGCACACCGATGGCAGGATGGAAACGGCACTAAACAGTGCCAGGGGAGGGTCAGACTGCACATTAGGAAACATTTCTGTACCATGAGGACGGTCAGACACTGGATCAGGCTCCCTAGAGAGGTATTTGATGCTCCATGCCTGTCAGTGTTCAAGAGACATTTGGACAATGCTCTCAGTAATACGCTTCGACCTTTGGTTAGCCCTGAATTAGCTAGGTGGTTGGACTAAGTGATGTTTAAAGGTCCCTTCCAACTGAACTATTCTATTCTGTTCTGTTCTATTCTGTCTTTCTAAAACTTTTTTGAATAAGATAGACCTAGTTTGAATCACAGCAAGCTTATTATCCACTGCAATTTTTTCCAAAGCTAAGTATCCCTATGTATTGGCCTTAGTAACATCTTTAGGACATAAATATACATACTGTTATTGCAGATACTGCTAAGTTTAGCTATCTTTGTTCTTGTAATGAAAAATTCTTTGTATCAAGAGGATTCTGTTTTGAACTCTGGTCTGAATTCAGTCTGTTTTCTGAGATCTACTTTTAGCTTTATCACATTTTAGTAGGAACTGAAATCTCTACAGCACACTAAACATTCTTGTAACTGGTAGCATATCCTTTTGGTTCTCAAAATTGTCTAAACATGAATCTCCTTTAAATTCTATCTATTCTATTAAATTTAAGTCATCTTTAAAAAAGGCCATGGTAGTATGTGGCTGCTTTGGGAATGCAAAGAGGTTTCCAGTGACTGGCTGCAGACAGGCCTAAAATCAAATGCTCAGGAAGCCATCCATGCCAAAGCATCCTCTCTTTCTTGTATCACTGAGTGCCTCATGTTACTCTATCAGAAATTTGTTTTTGCAAACGAGTGTCACATTTTTTTTTAACTTTGTTTTATAACTTCTGACAACACTTCCTGAGGACCACACTTTTTTCATTCTCAGCAAGGAATCCTTGCACTTTGAGGTGCTTATCACCTAATATGCTAATATGAAATTAGGTTTACAGCCAAAAATGTTCTAACTTCTTTTAACACTTCGAGGCCTGTTACACTGACAGAAAGAAAACCATATACCAGTAGGTGATGGAAACACTTCAAAATTCAGGGAAATGCAAGCTCAGTCTTATCCTTGTTTGTCATTAAACTTCTTATGAGTTTCTCATATTAACTATAAACCTGTATTGTTATTACAATAAAATATTTTTTTTCCATAGAAACACTAGATTGGAAAGGACCTACAAGATCATCTAGTCCAACCATATTCACAAACTGGATTGAAACTGAGATTATTCCTTTTACAAACCAGGTCTAACTGGGAAAGCTGGTCATCCTGCTACAGTTTCTTTGTTTCTTTAATTTGCATACTACGATAATCTCCTGAAATTGGTTCGTAATTCCATGAAGGATTTCATTTCCTTGAATACCAGATTTTGTTCTGAATGGAATAAGCAATTCCAGGTTGGATAGAGCTGACCTGCTAGATATTTCTTTCCTAGCTTTTCCTATGCCTTTTGAAGGTATGTGATTGTGTTTGTTTGTTTTGTTTGTTTGTTTTTCGTGTGTGTTTTGTTTGTTTGTTTGTGGCAAATGAGGGAAGTGAACGGGGATTAGGAGTGGGCTTCATAACTCGGGGACTTGCTACCTGTATTTTTTTCATTTCCTGGCTGAGCTGACAAGAGCAAAAAGGTGCTGTCAACTGTGACAACATTGCTCACTTCAGTATTGTAAAGAAAAGCATTTTAGTGAGAAAAAAGATAGCTCCAGAAACAGGAACACTGAAGTCTCATAAAACAGATATTTTACTGAATGTCTAGTGCCAGCCTGTTTTCTGTTGTTCTGTTCCTACCTGCAAGTGCTGAACTCCCAAACAGAGCTGCAGTGTGTCCTTGTTTCTTATGCCATGCTAATATGAGTTCAGTCTCATTGAGGGTCATGGCCAGACAGTGCAGATTCACAGCCAGAACAACTATTCTGCTGCTATGACACACCTTGCTTCTACACTGAAGTGCACTGTGTCATATGAATTTACAAGTTTAATCAGAGGTACGTTGCTTCATGACCTGTTTCATGGTGAACATATACATTTTAGACTTAGAATAGGCATGTTTACAGATATGTCATACGTCAATTATTTTGTTAAAAGTCTAACTGTTGAGAGTTAGATGTGACTGATACTTTTTCATTTCAGAATGACCAAATATTTTATACTCTTCTGTTCTTTTATTTTCACTGAATTGCTGTCGTTTATGACACTGACAAGAAGCACACAGACACTAGCTTGCTTACTATAGTATTCCATAACCAACCGAAAGAATCAAGTCCTTTTTAAGGGCATGTCTTTCCTAACATACAAAGCACCTGACACTAACACCCCCTGACATGAAACAGTCCTCAACTTTATGAGTAAGCTGTCAAAGTGTGTTAGGATTTGTTTGGTTCAAGTGCTAGCTGAAATGGTTTAGATGATCATATTATAGTACTAAGAAATGTTCCTGGAAAATGCTCAAAGTTACTAGTATGAATGAATTTTCACTGTCTCTCAGCAGTACACACTTTTCATGCTAATTCTCTAATGTGTGATAGTTCAAGCCTTCTGGAAGGTTTGATCGGGTTCAACAATACTTCATATATCTTCTATTTATATAAATAAGAAATATCTCCATCGCATGGAAAAGACTGAAAGTAAAAATCTGTAATTTAAAATTAGGTAAATAACCTCATCTTGGGAAATGTTTTGTTACCAGAGCCACAGTACCACATCTTTGACTAACTGTTATGTTAATTTGGGAGCAAATGAACCAGGGAATAAAATCTTCAAATATATTTTTTTATTCATATGAGAAAAACTTAGTTTTATAAGGAGGCGGAGATTTGAAGGCAGAGAGGAAAGTGAAACCCAAGAGGTCTGAAGTAAAGCAACAGTGGGCATGATGGAGATTAAGATTACGCAGTTGTGCTTTTAAACACATTTGAAAACCTGCCTGAGTACAGACAGGTTTTCCTTGAGCTGTTGACTCTCTGCAAGCTCTAAAGACTCCAGAATGACTGTGATGAAGTGCTTTGCTAGCAGTTATGACAGTGGGGCTAGTTCAATTGCAACAGCCAATGTATGATCCTGTTACCATTTCCTCTGTAGAAATGAAACAGTCAATCAGCTAGGAACTGAGTCCAATCTGGACCTTCTCAGATGTGTTATCTGTACAGTGAGGGTCTTATATACAGTGATAATTGTAGTAGGCAGCCAATTCATCTTGAAGCACTTAGAATAAGAGAAAAAATAGACTTTAAGACTCCACCTGGTTTTTAGAAAGTAGGCATTTCAAGATGTGGCAGACGACTGTGTAATTAAATGGGTCATCAGTGTCAATCCTTGTAACAGTTCAATCATAGAATCATAGAATCATTTGAGTTGAAAGGGACCTTTAAAGGTCATATTGTCCATCAATTCCAGATATGATCACCACAGTACAATGGAAAGCTTTTGAAAAATATTGTGAGTCTTTAACAGTGGAGAACTTGGCAATTATTTTTTCAGTAGTGGTCTCTTTTTTTGGTTTTATTGCTAGACTGCTGTTTCTGTGCAGTGGCCACCAGAAGGAGGAAGGAAAATCAATTGGAAAGATATCTCTATATACGTAGCCTATGTTTATGTTAGTGTATAAATTTGTGTTATGGAATTTGCCAAAACTATTGCCTGTTCATATTTTTAAATCTGGACTCAGAAGACAGTTTTGGCAGGGCAAGAGATTACATTCTTTTATTTGTATTTTCTTTTTTAATCCTTTTCACCTTTTGTTAAATTCTGCCTAGGAAATTTTGAATACATATACCTGCAAAATCATGTAGTTCCTATGCAGCTCATCTAGCTATTCATAATCCCATGCAGGTCATACAGATATTTTGATAATTTACTTTCAGAAAGAATTTGGTGAGTTTTGAAGAACAAAACAAATTCAATGAATTTTATACTTTGAAGAAGTTTTTATACATGTTGAATGTCTATTAATTTACCTTCAAAGTAGCTTTTCTCCTGATCCAGTTTCTCCTCCTGACCCAGATTCTGCCATTATGAGAGCAATAATAATGTAATGGTTTTAAATTGTAGGTACTTCTAGCCTAAGTGGAGTAACCAGACTTTGGTAAAAAAACAAAAGAGTATAAGTCATACTCCTTCGCAGAACATTAAAACTCACCACAGATTTTCTGTTTAAGTTCATTTCTGCCACATATGTTGAATATGGAACTGAATATGTTCATATTGAACATGGAACTGTAGTAGCCAACCTTCGGCATTGACTACAGAGGAAAAAGGAAAACTAATGATGTGTTCCTTGCTTGCTTTCCTTCACAGATAAAGAAATACTCTATCAATGAGTATTTTTACAAAGCTGCTTACAACATACTAGGAAGTGTTAATAATTAAATTAAATTATTAAATGTCCATTACAGGTAAACAGCATAAATGTTTCATAGCCATATTTGTGGTGTAGGGTTTGAAGGTGTAATTTCTGTAACTAATGAATGCAATTATAACCTGGACATTTAGGTAGTTTAATTGTGAAGATCATAGAATCACAGAATGGCCTGGGTTGGAAGGAACCCTAAGGATCATCAGGTTCCAACCCCCCTGCCACAGGCAGGGCGATCCAATGTAAATGGATAATTGCTTGTTCCAGTAAATTAATATTAACAAGAAATTCTTGTAGAGGGAGAATGCAACTCAGAAACTTTTGATGTTTGTGCAAGTAATAGTTCTCTAAAACATTATCATGAATTTTGCTTTTGGTCATTTAGTTATGTTTTGACATAACTTCAGTGTCTTGCTTCTATTGAAGGAGAAAGAGAGATGGGTGCTGGGACTGGAACTGAACACAAGATTTATGACAACTTGACTTCCAGTAAAAATTCTGCTCATGTTTGAGAAGTTTAGAGGGATGTTTCTGGTAACTGTGTTATTATGTTATTCAAAAGGCTTTTTTTTTTTTAAGATATTGTTTTCTATTGTTAGAGAAAATAATTCTTGACTCTTCTGAGAGTTTTTTGTTTACAACTCTCCTGTGACTCAATTGAAAGTAGTCATACTTGACTAATGTCTGAAAGACTTTTGAATTCATTTATCTTGAATTATTTTTCCCCTACCACCTCAGTGCGACATCCTGAAAGTACAGCAACGATTTTTTTTAGATCTTGAAAAAAATGGTGAGAAATACTGTAAAGAGAGACAAGAATTGACTGTATTCTGGCTAGCAACATCAATTTTATGTTGACTTAAGTCCCTAGCTCTTGCTCTACTTGCTTCATCAAATTTTTGTTTCTAGTATGAGAAAAATATGTGTGACCATGAGAATTTTTTTTTCCTACATTTCAGCTTAGAAATGTTGCTTTCTTTGTTTTCTAACACCCAGTACAGCTGCATTGGTGGAATTAGGGAGCGGCAGATTATTTCTCATGTCCTCATCCTTCTTGATAACAGGAAATGAAAACATGGAAACTGTCAAATATATGAAACAAGCTACTAAGAAAAGCAATTTCTTTTAGTCTCAGATCTTCTGGTGCTATACATAAAATTATATTCATAATGTTACCAAGTTCTGTATTTACCAGGAAAAATGTGATTTGATTACTGTACTCTATTGGGTATAACTTAGGAGTTTCCCTGAATAATTTCCTTCCCATCTGTGAATTTTTAATCCTCAAGAAGTCTTGCATGGAAGAAAAAATGGTAGGGGACAGCTGGGTTTTTCAGGCTTCTGGAAATATGGTGTGTGCTGAGTTCTGTGTGGGTAAACTGTTAACTAGGAACTGTTACATATAAATTTTCACTGCTGCTATTGGATAATCACAACAGGCATATTTTTCTATACTCACAGTCCACTGCAAAATCAATTTTGCCTCAATTGCTATCTGAACTGCAAAGGTTTTCTACTTGGCAAAATGGCTGAAGATTAAGTCTTCTCGTGTACAGTATTCCTACCACAGCACACATCTCTATTCAATATGCATTTGAACATCATCACCTTCTAACAAATCTAGGAGTTTTCTCTTTGAGTTTGATCTGCTTCCACAGATCAAACTATTTATCTTACAGCGTGAGTGCGCAAATGCTATACATGGCAGGTAAAACAAAGACATTATTTCCAAAAGTTGTACTCAGTTATTGGAAATACATTCCTTGTGTTTTAAACTGATCAGTTCTGGATCACATTTTGCCTTTAGAGAAGCTGGGCACATTAATAACAATGACAGACCTAACCAAAGTTGTCCCTGATTTGAGTGAGGAGTGGACACAAAGTGTCACCCCAAGGTTCCTTGAGCATATCTTAAGTTGTTTTAGTTAATTGTCTTTAAGTAATTCTCTTTAAATCTGAAACAGTGGTACCCCAAGTACACTTATTGTTATTCAGCCTGGCACTGACTCTTCCTTAGTGAGAATTTTGATACCATGCCTACTGAAATGAGAATTTAAAGGGTATAATTAGAGGGAAAAAAAGGCAAGAATGAAAAGAATAAATCTCTGTGTAAAATATATTTTAAAAAGAAACTTTAAGAGCATATCTTGGGAAAAAAATAGATATTTTGAATAATTCATACTACCTCAAATATTAAATAAGAACAGCCTTACATAGAGTCTTATTTATTGTTTAAATGTGATTTCACAAGGGCCAGAAGTTTGTTTGTTTGCTTGTTTGTTTGTTTTACATGGACAATTTTTAATCAAGGGGGTGTACTCAGACACTCACATACTGTCGTATTAATGGTCAATCTAAAGAAACCTGAAACCATCCTGAGACAAGTGTGTGATTCACAGTGTTTCCAAGACGTGTCTCTCACAAAAAAAAAAAAAAAAAAAAAAGTCTATTTGAGTAAGTAGAAACAAAGTTGGAGGGTTCATTTGAACTGCCACTGAATTTTCCACGCATTGTGGATTTCACATTCCTGCCTACCTTACAATTTTCCTGTGTCGATGTATTGAGCATTTATTGCATGAGCCTTAAATCAATGGCAAAGCACAAAGGCAAAGGTCTTTGTACAGAAAGGTAAAAATCACTAATACAGAGCATGTCCCAAAAGATAAGCTGCATGAATTCAGGAGACAGTAAATCTCCTTTTCAGTATTTGTGAATTTCAAAAGATTGTACATTGTCAGGATTCAGGGTTTAAGAAGAAGGTAAAGATTTCATGAACCAACATCAGCTACTGATCGAGATTAAGCATTTTAAGTTCACTATTGCACAAAAGATTAATGGCTCATAAAGCAAAGAGCAAACAGCATGAAAAGTCATTCAGAGCTGCAGGTTCTGAAGCCTTATTTTTCACTCTCTCCCACTGGAGTAGAGAAGAGTTGTCTATTTATTTGTTTTGTAGGGAGTTTTATTAGTATTTTTTATTATTATTATTTTATTTCCTTAATTTTATGGCAAAGTAGGCTTGGGCTATTGACATGTTGTTTCAGTCTGAGAAATATGGAGCATGTTCTGTGTCCACTGAGAATATCGCTTAGAAAAGCCTTTTCTAAAGTAAAATATTGATGAAAGCAAAGCATCATTTCCATAAAAAAAAAACTAAGCAACTACTTAAGTCCTAGAAGTACTTCAAAATAAGTATATGATTGCACACCTGATCTGAAACTAGGTTCTATATACCAAGTCTTGATATCCTGATGTAGACAAACATGAAAAAATGGATATGAGTAAGGATGGGAAGGATGAGACTCCCTGCCATGCCCTACCCTGCCTTGCACTTCCCTGGTCTCCCCTTCACTGCCCTCTATACAGTGGCATAAATTGTTGTTTGTTGGGTTTGGGGTTTTTGGCTTCTCTCTCTCTCTCTCTCTCTCTCTCTCTTTTTTTTTTTTTTAAGAAGTTATACCGGTTTTAATATACTTTCTATAGATAAGAGTGCATTTTCCCCTAATATGTTTTTACTCCATGATGTTGCATAGTTCATAGTCAGATACTTTACGGAGAGGAAAACAATCCAGAAACTGTTGTGTGAAATTAACAATAATTAAAGTATTTCAACAGAATGCTACCATTGAGAGAGTAGTTTTGAACAATATCACTTGAATTTCAGAGGAGTTCTTGTAAGGGTACATAAAAATATCCTTCAAATATCTGTAGAATCACTATGCTTTTTCCTTCTTCATAGCGTAGTGCAAAATAAGTGTACAAAATGCATATGCACTAACATAAAATGAATATTGTAGGTGTGAGTATTTTACTTTAAACTGGAGTTGCAACTGTTAATGTCTCTTATGAGACATTATGAGACTGGGGAAAAAAAAAAACCACCCAAATTACAACTCTTTTTTACACCTTTTACTTGACTTGCAGTTAATTGCTTTTCATCCATGGTAGATATATCTCCTTGATCAAAACCAGCCTGGAATAAATTGTTGTCATGTAAGAAAATGTTATTTTCTGATTGCATATATTCCTCTTGCAGTTAGATAGTGTCCTTTACTTCCTAATTTTTGGGAACCACTTTTTCTAGAGGATAGAGAAAGTAGAATATAGGTTGTAGCCACTGAAGCCATGAAATTTGAGTAATTACTGTATTTAAATGTCTTTTTGGATTTGGTCAAGTAGTATTATTTTTCTTCTCAGCTTGTACACTATTGTAATGCATAATATTTTAAGGAGTCATTTTTCCACATACTCTCTGGATTGCTAGATAAAGCCAGACTTCTTTTATGACTGTGCAAATTGTCTGTTCTAATTTCTGTGTTGGTATCTGAAGTGCTGCAGAGGCTTCTTTTGCACTGTGCTTTTGTGTTCAAATAACATCTTACATTCTCCATTTTTTATATGCCAGTGGGCTAGAAATCAGGCTTAAGAACACAGTTTTTTGCAACTTGTAAATCTTCATGTAAAGGTCATTCAGAATTAGAATTTTGAAACTGTCTGCAGTGGAGTTAGGAGAATAACATTGGTTTACATTAACAAATGAGCTAAAAAAAAGTCTCATTATTATCATATCAAAAAAAATGAGTCTGATTTTTTTGAATGATACTTTATCCGTATTTGCCATACATCCAGCATTGCTGCTGCCTGACTTTTTCTATAGCTTGCTTCTATTCCCATCTGAGATAACTCAGTGTGTTTTGTCAAATTACAAAAAGCTCTAGGAAGTTTGCTGTCTGTCTCCTGAGTGAGGCTGCTAAGGCATATCTCTATTGTGATAGGTGGTGCCCAGCCAGCTTGACAACAAAGAAATGTCAAAAAGGCTTGAGAATAGCAAAAAATCTGTTTGGGGGACGATGTTATGATGTAAGGATCATAAATTTCTCTCTAGTCATGTTGAATTTCACTTGTGGAGCAAAGATAACTTGCAACTGTATCTATGTGAACTAAAATATAAGATGGTAAATTAAATGTGCCGAAATATATTTCATTGCAAGAAAGGTGGATAAGTACCTTGGAAAGTGGGGTCAGTCTGAAAATTTTGAAACTATTTCCTTACCTAGAGTTAGGGTCCTAGTCAATTCCAAAACAAATCATTTTAGTGCCTTCATTTTCAAAACAATTTACCAGCTGTTTGTCTAATTAAAATAAATAGGAATGTATTTGCCAAATCTGAAAATCAAGTTGTTTTCTTGGGCCTAACTTCATTTGACATAAATTTGTGAGATAATACTTGCAGACACCTCATTTTAAAATGGTTCTGATTTTCATTTCTAAATCCCTTAAAAGCTTCTTCTGTGACCTTAGCTCGGTGTGAGTTGACTTTTTGGAGATGTGTTTTGATAAGACATTTCTCTATTGACCAACATGAGGTCATGAAAAACAATTGAAAATACCCTTCACAAAAAGGAAGTAATGAGAATCCCAAAAGACACATCAAAAAGCAGACCCCTTCAAAAGAAACATTTATCCTGTTTGGTTTGAATTATTCCTTAAGATACAGTAGTGACCCTACAGTACTATGTTGAACACCTTAACGAAGTGTTTGAAATCCTTTGATGGAATAACGTGGGCATTGCCACCAGAATGCAAGTAGTATAAATATTCAAATTACTTTCTTCTTTCCTATATATAACTAATTTTTATTTTCCAAGCTAATGACAGTGAGTCCTAAGTAAATTACTATTTTGACTGTAATTTGTAGATAAGAAATTCTTGCATAGCAATTCAAGATAAGATGGTTGTGTTCACTTTCCCACTACCAACAGCTCTGGAGTGACTTTCAGATAATTACTATAGTAATATTACTATATATGTTTAATTTCTTCAGGTCCTGCTTCTGAAGTGATAAGAATAATTAAATAATAGAGATGATGGATGTAATGAGACAATCACCTCTCATTCTTTCTTGTGCTCATTTTTTAAAACAGTTTTTCCATTTCCAATACCCTATCCTCAGGGCTATAATTATAGCAACTCCTCCAGAGTTATATTTATACTCTTATCAAACTTCTCATTTTTAAGTCCTATCATGACAAAGATGCTGCAAGAGGGCTATTAATAGCACATTATAGCAAGTTATGTCTTTCTCCTCCTTTTCCTAAGAAAGAATGAATGTTTATTTTTAGGTCAGGTATCTTTTCTCTATGGTAAAGTTCATCAGTGTTGAAATCATCAGGAATTTTTCAGTGGCAGAAAAATTCTGACCTGTGGCTAGAACATATTTCAAAATGAAATTGAGTCCAACAAGTTGATTGTTTAAAGAAAAGTTGTCATGACTTTCGCTGGATTAGATGCCTAAGGAAGAACTTGATATTGAATCAGATGCTACACTTTGAGTGGGGCAATCTGTTTACTTGCTCCCCAAAACCAGGCAATGTAGACAGAGTACACTCCAGTAGAATTCACCTTACTGGCAGTACTTTAATTGTTGTGATTGTCACTGGAAAAAAAAAATCAGGAAATATTTACAGTTCTGAGGAATTAGGAGTATAGGATATATTGTTTATGTTACCAGGTAAACTGCTATTTTAATAAAAATTCCAACTGGGAAAATATACATATGAGAGAGTGAGGCACAGCAAACTAGCATCTCTCACCTCTTTATTATCAAGAGTTTTGGCTGTTTGTTTGCTACTTTATATCTAAACACAAATTTTCACTATGTATTTATGTACTAGATTTCAACTGCTTTGATAAAATTTTGCAGGGATTGTTTCAACTTCTATTTGTAACCAATATGATTTTTAATATCTACTTATTTGTTTAAAACTTCTGTTATTTTTATTGTTGTCATTATTCAAGTTAATGTTTATTCTGTTTTATCACCTGAATAGAACAGACTTGTCTCTAAATTAGCTATCTTGAGTACTGGTCATAGTGGACCTATGGCAAGAGAAGGTTCTTGACATGGTAACAGGATCAGCAGTTGAAGCCCAAGAGCATACTTGAAGTATGTGGTGCAACAGCATGGTAATCGGAGTCTCTTAACCTTGAGGACAATGTGATAGGGAATGACATGGAGCTGCATCGGAGAGGTTCAGACTGAGTACTTGGAAAAGATTCTTCACCAGTGGGTGGCTGGGCACTGGAACACGCTCCCCAGAGCAGTGGTCACAGCACCAAACCTGCTAGAGTTCAACAAGCATTTGTACAATACTCTTAGACATAGGGTTTGAATTTTGGGTGGTCCTGTGTGGAGCCAGGAGCTGGACTCGATCTTTGTGGATCCATTCCAACTCAGGATATTCTGTGATTCTGCTTTTCTTTTACCACTGTCTAGTCATTCATTTACTAATACCTAAAGTTGAATTACAGTTGTTATATTTCAGTCAAATTGAAAGTTATCTTTATAACATAGAAAAATAATGTAATTTTTTGATATGTTTTATTATAAGATTAGTTTCAAATTGTGGTCTCAACAACAGAATTTCTTTATGCGTGTTAGATTTGCTGCTGAAGAGGGGTTTTATAACAGCTTTTATTCTTCACCTTTTTGAAGTTTACATAGCCACATTCACAATGTCAGATCTGTGAATCACAGTGCCAGATTGTTATTGATGATGACCTGTTCAAAAGATTTCAAAAGATTGTGTTCAATCTAGAAAGATATGAAATGTCTTGAGTTGTAAAGTAAAGGCTGGAAGACTGCGGATTTAATGGCTGGCTTAAGTAGTTCCTTTATTTTTTTCCATCGTTCCATTATAATGAAGTATTCATTTTAAATACTGCTAAAATTCAATTTTATTAACATGGTGATTGAAATACTCTTGAGTAATCCTTAGCAATGTATTTTGTCATCTCAATATGAACAGTATGTATTTTGTCAAGTTTATATTGTCATTAGTAATTTTACTTCAAAAATAGCGCTTTACGCCTATGTCCCGCTATCTTGAGATACAGGACTCTAAACATATATCTCCACACAAATATGTCATTTTCCTTTCCAAAATGCCCTTCCTCTAAGTATCACACCTTATATAAAAGTATGTTCACATCTCTTTCATAAAATGTTCATAGCAAGATGAATCAGGTAAATTCTAGAAGCATACATAAAATAAATCTAAAGAAGGATAGCCTTTGGATTATGGAGAATCCAAGGAAGCAGAGAAATGGAAAATCAAGATCTAAAAATGAAGAGGAAGCAATAGAGAAGTAGATATCAATTAATCAAAGTAGTAAGCAAAGCTACAACTGTTGTGAAATTAAACTAATAAAGTCAATGATTGTAGAATGTAAGATAATGAGAGTAAATTAAAAGCATGTAGAAGGCTAAGAACCAGGAGGGCATGTATAATACGAAAATGTGGTTTTAAGTGAGATTTTCTTTCATGTGGCAGAAGAGTTGAGAACAACTTAATATAATGTGTTTAATTTTCTGCCACTGCGTCATTTTCTGTATTTTTAAATTGGTCACAATCAGATAATTATAATCACTATACTATTAGAGGAGTGCTGATTGTTTCTATGAGATTTTGCAGGGTTGATTCTTTTGGGGTTTGTACTTTCTTATGTATAGTTACCTGATGGCTTCCCTTGTCTGAGCTAAGTTCGTATGACTTCATTCAAAGACCCATCCAGTGGACGAGAGAAACATTCAGATTTAAGGGTCCTAGGAGATTTTTTCCAAGTTGCATACACAGCAATAGCAAACATAGTATAAAACTATTGCACATCCTGCAGCCTTTCAGCTTCATAAACACTATAAATACTGTTTACTCAATCACTAAGTAGGTAGGTTAGCTATGGGCTAGTATGGCAAGGTCAATTATTCTTTCCTCGTAAAAATGAAATAAATGATTTTTCTTATTATGTTCCTATCTTTTGTAACTGAAAATTAGATCTAGTTTAGATTGAAGTATCCATAACTTTGATTGTTGGGAATCCACCTAAAAACCATATATAGTTTTTTGTCTGAGGCTGTTATAGTTTGTGTAGTACCCCTTCTACTGTTCACGTTTCTGAAACTTGAGCTCTGGCGCACAGGTTTCAGTGAGGTCCTTACGCCTAAGTTAAGTATTTGGGATCCACAGTAAATAAAAGTTTTAGGCTTTGAAATATTTTATCAGAAGATAGCACCTTCAGCAATAAAACTAGATTAATTAATGGTCATATATAATTTCCAAGTCATAAATCTCCAGACTTGCATATAATAAGCTCTGTGCTTTGTCCATGCCTGCCAATTAGACAGATAAATATTAAATGGGTAAAATATGGGGGCTGTTTCATTTTACATTGCAAAATCAAATGCTGTAGTTTGCAGACAGAATCATGTTTCTGCTCACATGGCATCACAAGGAGTTAAACAGTTACCCAAAAGCAGATGTTGTCTCTCAATTATCAACGGATATAAAATACAGGAGTCAGCCACATTTGTTCAAAGGATGGCATCAGGAATATCAGCAAATGCAGTTATTGAAGGAAAGTTCTGTACCATTCAAGTCAGAGACTAAACTGGTTTATTTAAGTCTACCATCATATTTGAATAGTAGCACAATTTTAAAGATAAAAGTCATATCTTTTCTGTTATTTCTCTACAACTGTACACACATGGATGTGGCTTTGGGTGGCTATAGTTACTCCTACAGTTTTCTGGGAGAGCCAGGCAACCAGGAAAACCAAAACATATTATTTCATTTGCTATTGCCTCTCTACTGACAGAACATCTATTTAGGACTAATTGGAAGAAACTGAAGAAAAAGGTGGAGAAAAAAAAAGTCAAATCCATGAGAAGTGTTCTCTTCAAACATCTGTTGTCTATTGCATGAATGCAACTAACAATGCATATATATATAAATATATAAATAACTATTGTTTCCCGAAAGCTAGCATATAGTAAAAAATAGTCTATATGTTCTGGTTTCAGCAGGCAGGCCTGGAAACACCACACAGCCTTTCGCTCTCCCCTCCCCTTCCTCCCAGCTGGGATGGGGGAGAGAATCGAGAAATAAGGTAGAACTCCTGGGTTGAGATAAAAACTATTTACTAACAGAAAGAGGAAAATAGAGTAAAATAACAGTAATGATAATTATATACAAAACAAGTGATTGTACAAAGCAATCGCTCACCAACCGCGACCGATGCTTAGCCAATCCCCAAGCAAATGGCCCCTCCCAGCTCACTTCCCTTCCTTATATCACATGATGTGATGTGGTATGGAATATCCCTTTGGTCAGTTTGGGTCATCTGCCCTGGTGCTGTCCCCTCCCAGTTCCCGGCTCCTTCTGCCTCCTAACTGCTTCACTGAGGAACAAAATGTGTCCTTGGCTGTGTTCAACACTGCCAGGTGTTATCAGTTTTTTTCTCTTCTGGGAACAAAACATAGCTTCATACCAGGCACTGTGAGAGAAGTAACTTCTGTTAGAAACTAAGACAGTCTGAAAAAGGGAAATGCTGATTTTTTCACTAACAAAGGCTGTTTTGGCAAAATAATATTGTTTTAAAGGGTAGATTGATTCTGGTGATTCATTGGCTCAAAATGGTTTCGTTTTATTTTTGAAGCTAAGAACAATTTGAGGCATACTGGTTTTACACTTTACACACGAAATGACAAAGTGCTACAAAGTGACAAAATACAAATTACTTTGTATATTGAAACTTTTGTTAAGATACAACTGAAAAGTGAGAACATCCAAAATAAAATGCAAATTTTCTTTTGTGAATAAAAAAGAGAATATTTCAACTGTTCTGTTTTGGTGTATTATCCACACTAACAGTTCATGAACTTCTCCAGATTTTAACTTCTGTTAATGGTCAGACCATTTCATGAGGTTTCAAAATATTGGTGCTATTGGCACACAGTAGTGCTTCTGGAAAATCTAGATGTTCCTGACTTTAGTAGTATGTGGGTCATGAAGTTCTGAAGAAGGGAACTAGAGTTACACAGTGAAATTATATTATAGACTTCCACCAGGGAAAGGGCATCCAAAGGAGGAATCCAGAGATCCAAAGATGAAGAAAAATATATTTTATCTGTTAAGTTTTGGAAGGACTAGAGAGAAAGAATGAGTGTGAGAGAGACAAGTTGATGGACTTGTAATAATGAAGATGGGCAACAATGATGGTTTTCACTTAGTTTTTTGGGATGTTTGAAAAGTAAATCCTGTCATAAGCCAAATTCTAAGTGCTTGATTCTAATAAATATGTTTTCCTATAACCCAATTTCTCTCAGACTGCAGGTTATGGCAGTTTTTGCTCATCCGTTGCTCATTACAGATCCACAGAATGGCTGAGGATGGCAGGGACCTCTGTGCCCATCTGGCCAAACCTCTGCTCAAGCAGATACACCCAGAGCAGGGTGCCCAGGCCCGTGTCCAGGCTGCTTCTGGAGATTGCCAGGGAGGAAAACGCTGCTGACTTGAGAAGCTGCCAGTGATCCATCACCCTCACAGCAAAATGCTTCCTGATGTTAAGAGGTAACTTGTTTTTCAGTTTGTGCCCATTGCCTCTTGTCCTGGCACTGAGCACCACAGAGAAGAGCCTGGCACCATCCTCTTTGCATCCTCCCTTCAGGTATTTATGGACATTGATGAGATCCCCCAGAGCCGCCTCCTTTCCAGGCTGAACAGCTCCAAGAAGCTCTTAACAGCTATCACCAAAAGGAGACCCTGGAAGTGACTCTTAGCTTGTTAGGCAAATCTTACACATGAAAGATAGGGAAAATAGATAAATCAAAGACAATCCCACTCTGGGTGCTGCCCTTGAAATGGACTAGTTACTTTAGCAGTATTAAGAAAAAGTGTAGTGGTGGAAATGCAGCCATGCAGTCTGGGTCTCCTGCAAGAGCAGCGGTCCTCTTTCTGCCTTTGGGTGGTCTCTGGCTGTTTGCTGCCTGACTACAACTTTTTGTGATCAGACCATTAATCATCACATATGCTGTGTGATATTCACATCATCCTGAGAAGAAACACAGCTTTTTCTGGTGGTTTTGAGGGGGCTAAAATTTCATGTGCCCTGTTGCCAATATTCTCCGGTATGGAATGGCATCAAACAAACAAGGGATTTCCTTGGAGTGTATCCTGGAAACCTGAGGAGTCCTTGATGCCATCTGACATCCCATTTGCCTCAAAGTTAATGTTTTGATGACATCTTCCCTGGTTTTATCCTTATATAATTATAATCCATGGATTTCAAGCTGTCTAAAAGAGATTAAACTGTTTTCCAATCAGCTGCCACAGTCTGACACTTGGCATATGGATAATGGATAGATTTACCAATTTGGATGTGTACTAGAAAATTAGTAAACATCCTTTATGAAAAGCAGTGCAGAGAGATTGGTGAAATTGCTCAGAAAAAAAGGAGGCAACTGCTGCATTCTTGTATCCACAAACATTTTTTTCCAGAGAAACACTTACTTCTTGATTTCAACTTAAATTTCCTGTGTGTTTATCATACGCAAATACTTATAATCATCTCCAGCATCAGGAATAAAAAAAAGAATTTACAGATGTGGAAGACCAGAGCTTTACCAGCTTTACATAGCTGATGAACGATGCCTCAAAACAGGGGTGCACCTCAGCTTCAGCAGGAGCAAGCTCATGAAGATGCACTGTGCATCATGGTGAGGGACTGCAGCCATCTCTGCTGGCATATGTTGAAGGACTTACAATCCCAGCCCTGAAAACTCAGCTGGGCTCAAAAAAGTGCCGTTCTGCTCCAAAACCTGACAACCTATGGGGAGAAATCGAAACAAACAGAAAGTACTAGGATGGGGGTTTCAGAGCAGTGATTTCTGCTCAGGCGGTAACCAGTTGGCTGTGCAGAGGCTTAGGAGAATTATCTGTGCCTGTTGAGCAGTGCAAACAGATCATGACTTGTCACGTGCTTAGGCTTTGCAAGTGGCAGTATTACTGAGTGCACCGTGACCCTGCTGGGTAAAGTGTGACCTCTAATATCTGGTGATAGTTCGGGTCATTCACCACATTGATATGGGCAATATTCTTCTTTGCTAAATAAAATATGAATTGGGATTTGCAGCTTTTCCAAATCTTCCCATCTCCCTTCTGTTTCCACAGTATCATTTGAAGATAATTGTCCACACAATGCCTGGAGACACTATAGTCAATGATTACTTTATGAAAGAGAAAGAAGACAAAAATACATTAGGTATTTTTCAGAAGACTGTGTAAGGCAGAATTTCACTCCCCTGTACCTCTGTAAGAGATATCCTGTATTACGATCATAATATTTTTACTTTACGTTTCCTTGTGGCCCTTCCCTTTGCAGAGAGGTTCAAATCAAAACCACTGGAGATCTAAAAAATTCAGACTTAGTCAGCTTGCATGGAAACAAACTGTGATCATTGAAGCAATGCCCTGGTATGCACCCCCTCTTTCCCAAAGATGCTGCAAAGCTAACAAAGACATTTAATGAAACGAAAGAAGACAGAAGTTGCACTGCTGGAGAAGAATGGGTGGTGAGATCTGAGGAGGTTTTAGCCCATGGATGTTGAGCAAGGGAGCAGCCCTACCTCCTGAACTATGCAAGGTGAGTGGTGACCCACAGCCGACACTGTGCACACAGCTGGGGGAGAAGCCTGGAAGTGTGGCATCCTCCCCGCATCCTGGGTGTCAGCTGTGGCTGCACAGCTTTGCTCAGAGTTGAGCATCAGCTTGTCTGCGGTCCAGAGCTGAGCTCCCTGGCCATGCTGCTAGTGGCTCACACAACTAAAAGCAGGCCGTGGCAGGATGTCAGTTCTAGGAAAGCAGGAGTTACCTCAGTAGTTACCAAAGCTGTATTTCAGTAATTAAAAATATTAAATAAATAGTGGCAACAGGAATAACTTAAAAGTAAAAAAAAAAAAAAAAGAAAAAAAAAAGAAAAAAAAAAGACAAGTGAAGCATTTGTTAATGACTTGCACACTAAATTTTTCTAAGGTTAGCCTGCAGTTGTAGTTGAGACTCTTCTACCATAAAGAATAGTTGTGAATTGGAGAGAATTCCAAATTGGGGATGTCTTATTTAAAGTAATCTGTCTTGAATAAGGGAAGGAAGGAAGCTTCTTTCCATTGCCATATTGAAGATAAATCTGAGAAAAAGTGCTTCAATCTAATGTACTTGTGTGGGTTTTGTGTGGCCTCAACATACTCATTTCTACTCTGTGACAATGTATTAAGTTTTGCCCAGGCACAAAATCACGTGCACCTAATAACACAACTAGTTGAAAGATCTTGGGTTTAAGCTAAGAAGACTAAAGATAGTCCTTGGGATTGTGTCGCAGACATTCAAGAAGGAAATTATTTAATTTTCTAAAAGAGTGCTACAGAACACAGCAATAACTTTGGGGAGGGGCAGCTATTTTTAGTTTTCTTAATATATTCTGGAATTGTTACCATATTTTCTTCTCCCCTTTTTTACAGTGGTTTGGAAGGAAGTTCTGCATTAGGAGGTAAGATGCACTCTTAATTTACATGCATCACAGCTAAATGGAAATGATAGTTTTTCCTTTTAATTACTTGAGATTCTCAGCTGCATAGTCAGCCTTATTTGATCAACTTTATAGGTGGTAAATTTTCCAAGTCAATTCAAGAATGAATTTCTTCAAGCATAAAGGACTTGGTAGCTACAGGAAAAAATGCTGTCTTTGTATCTCAGTAATTTTTCTTTATCACTGAAAGTCACACCGCCTTTCTTCCAAAAATAGTGGTACTTGATCTGTCCCTATGAGACCATAACCTTAATAAAAATTAATGAAGAAATCTGTTCTGACTCTAATTTATAATGACACACAGTAAGGTGATTTGCTTTGCTTCAGTCAGATGCTGTTTTAGGGTTTGTGGCTCTATTCTGTGCAGAGCTTCCAGTGCTTTCTATGAGCGTGAGACAGACCTTTAAGGTGGTGTTTCAGGCATCGGACAAGTGTTGCGGTATCTGAACATAAAATAGACCCTTTGGTCCTGTTACAAATGACAATCTTATGCATTGTTGCGGTTTGGAGACTGTTGTTGAAAGCACAGGAGGTAAAAGCAGCTCTGGGACTGTTAGTATTGAACAAACCTCTACGAGCAGCACAGCTCAGCAGATGAGGCAGTGGGGAGTTCCCTTTGGCACAGGCTGGCTGGCCGTGGCTGTTCTAAGGTGATGTGTGGGGTACGTAAGTTCTCATTCCCTCTCTGAAATGCCAATCTAAACCAGAGAAAACAATCGTGATAAAGGTACGCTTCCAAACAGTTCTCATCTTTTTCTGCTTACTGACACATTTTGACTACAAATGTCAATTCTAGGCTTAGCTGTCCCTTTTGAATGTGATAAATTCCAAGAACTTCTGAAAATGAAAGAAACTGCTCCACTCAACTACTGACTGTGAATTTAGGTGCTTCCTGAAACCAGAGGGAAATACTGAAACTATGACAAGAACAAAAGCCACTTTCATGGCCTTAACCTGGATACCTCACTAAATTCTGGTTATCTAGAGGAAGTGGAGAGAGGCTGTTGGAGTGGTTTGAAAAGTAGCTTGCTTGCTTGCTTGTTTTTCTATCTAGCAAAACAAAGGCTGATAGATAATATACTTCCTGGCTAGAAATTTGTCAAAAGAATAAATGCTACAGAGAAACAAAGATGGTCAAAGAGCAAATGCCCACAAGACAAAGTGTCAAGGACAGTGAAAACAAATATGGCAAACATTGGAATAATCGACATATTGCTATGGTTACCTGGTAAATTACTACATTATAAACATTAGAAGAGTGAATTATTGAAGTAGCCTTTCTTTAGGTGTACTTGGGTGATAATACCTACCCAGTTTGGCAGGGGAGCACTCAAGAAAGAAATGAGGCTGTACAATGTAGATTGTCCCAGGTAACAAGGGGTTAGATCCAATGGCAGTGGAAGCTGTTTCCACTACTGTACTCCTAAAATAATGTCTTAAGGCACCTTCTACTAAGTCTGCTGTTATTTACAGGTGGCTGCTCTGATTCTCTTTCAGCTCAGATATATGGCATACCTTATATACAGTAAAATTCTAGATGTTGTCAATGTGGCTACATTACATTACTTCAGGGCTTATCTTGCTCCAATAGCTTGTAATTCATTCAAGCTGATATGTTCAGAGTGGTTATTGGAGTTAGGTGTCTAAATCACACTGATGTTGCACATAAATAAACATTAGGAGTTAGATATATAGGTTTGAAGTCTACATTCCTTAGCTGCGAATAATTTGTGATTTAACAGTGCAGTTTTGGCTTTTGAAAAATGGCTTTCCAGTCTTAATTTTATATTTCGCTTATATTTCAGTACATCGATTAGCATTGCCAATTAAGGGCCATAATGAGATAAGTCGCAATCCCACTGATTTTTTTGTTTTTCCTGTAAACTAAGTACATTCGTGAACTTGTTACCTTTCAACAAGAGAGAACCATCTTTCCTTTGAAGTTATTTCAGCTAATTAACATGAAAGGGTCAAGATTTACTGCATTAGCTGTTTGTAATTTTCTTTGCCTTTCATGCTGCTGTTTTTTTCCCTTTACTGACCATAAAAACTTGTTTCATTTTAAAAAGGTTTGAATTTAAGATGGTGCTTTTGATATAAGGCATATTAAACTTAGAAGTATGTATTTACCAAAATTAGATTCTTCAGTTTTTCTTTTATTCACAAAGTCTTTTTGACTTGAATAAGAGCATTTATTTGAACAACTCCTATTTAGCATCAGTAACGTGGATCAATTTAATTATATTATCCAAGGAAATGTGCTTTATAATGAAATGCTGCTATGGTCATATAAAGAAATTGTTTAGCTACTCCTTGTAAAAACTACTCTTATTCATACAGAGAAATAATAGTTGGAAGGAAGATCTGACAACTAGATTAAAAGGTGTCTCTTGGAATAAATTTTAAAATACTTTTTCAAAGAGATATAATCTCTTCAAGGTATCAATTAACTTTAATTTTAGTATCTATTCATTTAAGTGTTTTATTTTCTAATGTCAAAAGGGGTTAATGAAAAGTAATTTCACTGCAGTTAATCACTCTTCCATACAGTTATTCAAATACTTCAGTAGAAGAGGATTCAGGATGAGACCCTGCACTTGGTAGGTAAAAGGGCAGAGATCCCAGTTATCATTATTTTAATTTCCATAAGTTAATATGTATTCAAGAGTTTTGGGCTGTAGTTGGGTTTTCTGTTCGGATTGAAGCCAACTGTGAGAGCTTCTAATTGAGCTTCCTGTGAGAATAAGTAGCCTAGTATTGAAAAATGGCATTTTTTAAGTAAAAATGACTCTTTCCTCTCTGCTGTTTAGGTATACATCATTCTGGTGCAGTCAGCACCATTCTCTGTTCTCACATACATGTAACTTTTTCTGTGGATACTGATCTGTAGCTGCTTTAAGACAACCACGAAGAATGTGATATCATTATAGCATTACTGTATTGATTCTTCTTATAGATGGTTCTGATTCCAGTTTTGAACTAGGATTATTTTTCTTTGGAAAATAGCTCTGAGAATTTCTATTTAAAAAAAGAAAAAAAAAATCTTTCTAGTCTGTGTAAATAAAATGTGATTGTTTTCAAACACTCCTCTAAAGCATTGAAAATTCTCAGTTGAAGGAATGTGATGCAAGTCAAAGTATAGTAACATTAATGTGGTAATGAGATTTGAAAGTGACAAAGATGAAATGCTTGTCAAGTTGCATAAATTTTGTTATTCTTTGGCAATGTCAGTGTACATTTATGCCTGTCTATTTGTGTGTCTGTATGGATAATTTTATTGATTTTTATGTGCATCAAATATGCTTGAGTCCAAGCTCCTCATTTTTATTTTTTATTTTTTACACTTTATCTTAACCAGGACGCTTTCAGATTTTTTTTTTCCACTGAGTCACCTGCTTGTTCTTCATATAAGTCTTTCACAAGGTTGGCATCTTTCTCTTCACTTCTTACGAGTCTTTGCAGAGCAAAGATTCATCAAGAATATGGAAGTACATAGAAATAATGTAAAGGAAAAGATGAATTCAGAAGAACTTCTGAATAGCAAAACCAAAGTGACCAAGTTGTTGTTGTAAATGTGTTTCTCAGGCAGCCGATAATTGTCTTATAATTGATCTGATAATTGATGATGTATGTTCACAAGTTTGATCTAGATCAACTAAAACCCATTCACATATTGCTTAATATAGCCAGAACTCATGATAGGGTTTTCTCTGGGTTATGTTGCCTTAAAGAAACCAGTTGCACCTGATCCAGAGCTACAATAAGAAGCTATGATATCAAAAAACTTTTAAACAATTATCAAACAAATGACTTGTAGCAGTTCAGCACATTATGAATCATTCGTTCTTATTGTCATTCATTTTTTTACTACCTGAAATAATTAGGAAACAGAAACAAAATCTGAATTTAAAAATATACTCGAATGCTCTCAAGGCCAAGTAAAATATTGATGAATGGTTATGTGATCTGTATGACAACACGGGAAGTGTGACACTTAAGTGAAAGCCAAACTGCTCATTATTGGAAGCAATGTTCAATTTCCTCTTGTAAGTAAAAAGGAACCACTAACAAAAGCGTTACATGGCTTTGGTCATGTTTCTACTAAAGGATAATATTAATTATTTAAAGATCAATTATTACATAAGATTCAAATCTAGGCAACATTTGTTTCCTTTTGTATCATGATTTTGCAATTAATATTCTAAAAATGAAACATTTGTAACATATCATGATTGAAGGAAAATTAAGTCTTTCTGGACAGTATTTTGAAACCTGACTTAAAAAGTTTTCAAAAGCTGTGTTAGAAATGCTTTGGAACTGCATTTGCATTTTAAAACCTTTAAGAAACAAAATATTATATTTATTCTTCTGATCATAGCAATCAATTGTGCAGACAAAGCTAAGTCTGAACCTCAAGATCAGTCTAATTTTTGTTAATCATAGTGAAAGATTATGAAAACGTTGCACGGAAACCATAAAAAAATCTGATGAGTGGAATTCTTTTCAGGTTAATGATTGGTTTGTCCAAATACATTTATATATATGCTATAGCAATAAATCAAAAGAAGAGAAATCTATCATTTCAGATTATACTTGTTGGACTAAAATTTGCTTTTTCTAAGACTGTATTTTACCTCCTCCTCCAAGGGTTCACTACTCTCCATGAACAGAATTAATCATTTATCCATTATCCTTGAGTGTGAAAACTCATTATCCTTATTTTCAAATCCCTGGAATGTGATAGATTAAAAAGTTTGATTTGTGCAGGACTGAGATTTTTTTCCTTAAGTGAGGTCATGAAATCAGAGCTGACACATAGAAAGGAATACTAACATTAAGTACTTTGTAGCTGTGTTCAACAAGTGGCCCAAGCCAATAAGCTATACTTCTAAGATTATGGCCTGACAAATTGATATAAAGAGGCGCATCTTTAAGGTTAAATGAAAATTGATGGAACCCAAAAGGACTCAGGAAAAAAGGTGGCAAAGTGAGAACAGTATAAAAGAGCAGAGCAAGACCATGGTTTAACAGTGGATGCTACTGACAATATAAATTTGTCAGTGTATTTAGTCAGTTTCACAAGGACAATAACAAAAAATCTTCATCTGTAGCTCCAGAAGCAATCTTTATTCTTAACAAATTATTGTAATGTGAAATTTTTTGTCATCTGATATTAGTAAAGCTACTGTCTTTAGAGGAAGAGATGAAATGTGTTTGTGTGGTAAGGCTAAGCACAGGTAGACTTGATAGACTGAGGGTATCTCCCTGTGATTGAAGACAAGTCAGGTATTTTCAAGAATACTCTTTGTATAAGTTATCATTGTAGTGAATCTTACAACTTCAATTTGTGCTTTTTGTGCCTTGAGTACTGGCCGCTGCTGGAGTCAGAACACTGACCTAGAAAGTCAGCCTGGCAAATCCTACCTTAATGTGCCCATTACACAGCTATTTCCCATGAACATACCATCACTGTTACATGGTAACCAGTCTTGACAATTTTCTAGAAAACAGGGAGGGGTGGGGACATCAAAAAAATGCACCTCCCCCCTTCTTCCAAGCCTTTTTATGCTTCTACAAACGGTGTACAACTGTTGATTAGCTATACAGGTTACTTCTTCAAAGAGGAATGCAAAAGAAATTGCTTCAATATTTTGGGTGATTTACTTATACTGATCTTGGCAAGGTCCGTTGGATACTACAGAAAAAAAATCAGCCTGTAAATGTAATTAAATCCTGTCCTAGGCTTGATCATGTATTGGTAAACCAATTGCATTTAGTCAAGCATTTGCTTTGAGACTGAACAAAAATGAATTTTACTAGCTGTGAACTATAGGAAAGCAACAGAGTAATTTGTTGAAGTGTTTGGACTATTGACACAAAAGGCAGAGGTACAACGAAAGTGTTAATATAGTTAGTAAAAGAAGCCATTAGAGCAATTGCATCTGACTTGAGGAACAATTAATTTTTGGCTATCAAATTATAAATAACAATGAAAGCAGATAAATAAAAGAATTAGTAGGGAAGTTTTATTTCCTTCCATCTCTTGGTGTTCAATCCTAAGGACATAAGAGAAGGTGTTCAAATAGTTGTCATCTGCACATGTGCTGAACCAGAGAAGTTCTCAACTCACAGAGAGGTTGTTCATGGAGAAAAATAAAAGATTTGGAAAGAATATTGTTGGTATAAATTATTCTAATATTGGAATACTAGAGATAAGATAAACCCCCAGCAAAACAAAATATGCTTGGCACCTCCCTACTTATCTCGATGATCTTGGAGATTCTTGAAGGCATTAGGCACCAGTCGTTTAGACCTGAGGCTTCTCTAATAAAGTTGGTCCTCATCTCAGCAAAGAAGTGTGAGCAATTCATTGGGCTTCTGGTGGCAAGAGGAGTTTCCTGCCTTTACTCAGAGTGGAAATTTCAACAAATGTCTTGCACTTCGGATTTAAGCTTCTCAGGTGTCCAAGGTCTTTTGAGGAAATCTTATTTTTGGAGTAATGTCATAAGAAGAAACTTTGAGAACTTCAGGTTGTTTTTTTTTTTTTTCTTTTCCTTTGTGTGAGTGACATTTCAGGGAGAGGAGAGATCTCAATTTGGTCTGAAGTGGTCTTTTTCAGTGCTGCACCCAAAAAAGCAATTTTTCATCCAATCATAATTTAAGTGCAAAGAATATCTAGCTAAGTTTCCGAATGAGAAGAATACTTATCCTCTCTGAGTCTGATCTGAGTCCTTTAAAGTTCAGCTGTTATTTCCTATTACTTCAAATAAAAAGAACAGGAATACGAATGCTAGAGATGAATAGAGGATTCATTTTCAAAATGTAAGTCCAAGATTTTCACTCAATTTATCTTTAAACAACTTTATTACTTGTATCCTCAGTCTGGCTTTTTCACACTTTATTATATGTAACGTTTAAAGGAAATCTAGTAACCGAAGTAAGTAAATCAGCAGAACCAGGTTTAGACTTGAATGTTGTATAAATCAGTAAGAAGCTTAGTAAAGATGTGGGTGATATCCAGGTATCGCAGTCTCTGGCAGGTTAAGCAGCACTGGTATTAAAAAGGCATGTTTATCACAATAGGGGATGTTTTGCAGTCTCCTGATTCGGAACATACTTACCACACAAATTCTGAAAGTCATTCCTTGAGCTGGTGTCTTAAAGCAAATGCTGGAGCAGGTTTTTACTTAGACAAATCCACCGATATTATTAGCTAAATGCTCTTACTGTTTACAAAGCACAGTAAATCATACTTGTGGAATTTATACAAGATTTAGTCTGTCAATTTTATTTTATTACATCATATACTTCAGCAAGGTGTCATTTATTTTCTTGTATGGTGAATATACAAGCTTATCTGCATCTGTTGTGGTGTACCTCCTACTTGTTTAAGCTGCTTATTTTGTGATGCATTGATTCCCTCCTGGAGAAAAAGGAAGAAGTGTAAAATTATTATCAGGAAGCAAAATTATTTGATTTGTTTTTATGTGGGTCAATTTACACTGTTCACTGCTTTATTTTCCACAGAAAATTTCACTGTTGTATACCGTGGTCTCAATTCATATGGAAAAAGTCCTTTTGATGATCAGAGCTAGACCACTCCGTTCAATCTGTAAGTAGGTTTGATTTATTTTGACCACACTGTGCTGTTTTTAATCCCTTCAGATGACAGGTGTCTTGAAACTGAACTCTTCAGAAGTTGTATTTCCTTACAGCTTTTGGTTTAATGGGCTCAGATGTTTAAAACTGGTAGATGACATTGTGTCAATAGACTTTATTTGTATTAGCTAAAATTACTTTCTTATCAAATTGATATGGAATAAAAGAGTTTGTCACTGTAAAAATAATGATACAATGACCAAAAAGCTCCTAGAAAGAAAACTTGAGTCCTATCAGTTTCGGTATTTTATATTTTGGTGGTATTCTTTTTGTTTTATTTTTTTTGTGGGTTTTCTTACCTTTTTTCAAATTTAGCAGTGTTAGTATGTTCTATTCTTGCTGTGAAAGAAGAAAATCTTGCAGTAAGACTTGAAAAGCCACAAGAAAGAGGGAAACCAAGCCAGAAAGTAGAGGAGACTGTTAGACAAAACAAACTAGAACTTAGAAAATGGAAAACAGAATGTGTGAATGAGGCTATAGGGTGAAAGACGTAGCTGAGGCTGTGAGTGGTGCAAATAAGCTAGCTGTGGTTATGTTGCTCTGCAAAATCTAAACAGCAAAATATAAAGTGGAAAAAAGCTAACTGAGAAAAAGGTCATCTTGGAATCTGTTCAGTAAAATCCGAGACCCAGTAACTCTAAATGAAAGCAGCCTTAAAGTAATGTGGAAGACAGAAACGTAAGAAATGCCACGCAAAAACAATCCAGCCCTCCATGTACTCCAGTATTCTGTTTTTAGCAGTGGTAGAATATGTTTCAAAGAAAGCTGCAAGAAGACATGTGGTAAGCAATTATAAAATCTGCCCTGAGGAAAAAGTTTCTTCCCGCACCCCCATCAGTTACGGGTTTGTTTATGCCCTGAGGCATAAGGATTAATATTCCTTCCAAATGCTTTTGTTTTATAAAGCTTTATTTTTTCATAACAATATTCATTTTTTATTATTATTTCTAATCTCACTGACCCTCTGGAAACCAGGGTGCTTGCACTTATGAATTCTACCATATAGTTGGTTATTCTTTGTCAGAAACACACTTTCACATCTTTAAAGGGCAGCTGAAATAACTTGGTGCTTGCTCCCTAAGACTTACTGAAATCATCACTGGCTGAAAACAATGATGAATTCACAAAGCAAACCAAATGGTAGGGAAGGAGGGAGATGGACGTTGGAGAGAACAGGTAACAGCAGCACTGTTTCACCAGGTAGTTGCCATTTTTTTCTGGACCTTGCAACTGCTGCTTACTGACAGTAAATGTGACAAACATTAGCTACAAAGAATTGTGTGTACTAATCTGTTCAGATTGCTTAAAATGTTACTCTCCGATTTTCAGTAAATATGACTTGACTAAAAGCAAAACTCCCTCCCAAGCCCCACAGTCTTAAGTTGTCACTGGAGAATCTGCAGCAGTTGTGGGAAAACAGAGGAGGCTTGCAACTCTTGTTTGGACAGAATAATTACTTAGACTCGTAAAGCTTACTCAATCTATATGTTGTCAGTAAATGAAGTGAAAATATATTCATACTTATGGGGATATGTTTTCTGCAGCAGTTGCTCTACAGTAGAAGACTGGATCCTGAAAACATGGGTACGTCATAACTCAATAAATATAGTTCAGCAGGACTGTTTGTGGATGAGTTAATTTCTACATTTGGAAATTTGTAAATTGCAATGAGCATCTACAGTGGAAACACCTTAATATTGAGTCAGTTATTGAGACTATTTTTTTTCCTCCAATTGTTTTATGTCTTATATGCAAGACTGAGTGTAGAGGCTAAGCTTAGCTGGCCAAGCATTAGAAACTAAATTAAGCCTCTCACATTTTCAGTTTTTAAAAACATCAGTATGGAAATATTTTGTATTTTTCTCTCTATATCTGAACTCTTAAGATTCAATTTTTATTATTATCTGTTGTTTTACTATTTTTCTGGAAGTGAGGAAATATGAATATTTTCTGCTTTTTCAATGAACGATTTGATATGTATCTCATGTAAAATCATATATATATAAGAAGAGCAGGAATTGTGATAAACATCAAGCCTCAAAGCAGTTCTAAAAAATTTGAAAGACCTAATAATTCTCTGTTGATCGATCCCCATCTAGTATATTCTGAAATACATGCAGGTTAGAGGAATCTCTCCCAGCCCAAGTGTTTCCCATCTATGAAAAGAAAAGTGAGAGAAGGAACAGATCAGATGTTGCAGGAGGATAGGAGGAAATGGGAACACAATGACCAATAAAGGTCTTAGCTGTGGCATTTAACCACAGAGCTACAGTGGAGGTAATGAAAAGCTCTCTTGCTTCTGGTGATGCTTAGGGAGCAATTAGAGAAAGATAACCTTCTTGAGTTCTTGATGCCAGAGCTCTGCTGCTGTCAGTCTTTTAAATGGCCTGTGTGGCCTCCAAGCAGTGACCCACAAAAAAGAAAATGACCAGCTATTTATTCCTTCTGCTTGCTTTCTGCACCAATGTATGTCCCATGGTTATACAAACAGAAATTCTTTCCTTTATTGTCACTACTCTTCATGATATAAATAGATATTTACAGAGGAAGAAGGGCTACTGATAAGATTTTGAGTAACTCCTCTCCCTAAAGCTCCCACCTCATACAATTCTTTGGCCTCAGATATTTGCAGTCTGCTTTGCAAGTCTCTTCGTATTGCTATGCCTGTGTCAAAATCAGGTCTGCAGATTCCAGCTGAGAACATCTTGTAGTTTAGGTTATTCTGAAGTCTTAGAGACTCATTTTGCAAACTGATCCTAATACCATTTTTTATTGACCCTTGCAATAGATAACACTGAAAGTTGTATAATGTGGGTTGTTTTGTGCCTTTTTTTTTTCCTGTCTTTAATTCCTTGTGCAGACATTTTCTGCTCATTATGTGAGAGCCTGGGCACATTTATGCCCAGGCTAGAGGAAGTTGTCATTTTGTGTTTGTGAGTATAAAATTTCAATGTACTTTAATAAGGAGATTTTTTTTTTCAATTCCTTGAATCATAGCATTCATTTAACTCTAATTATGTTAACAGTTTCAGTTTTGATTTAGCTAAATAGAACGATCTAAGCCTTGACAACAGATGGATTTAATGTTCTATCTAAAATTTTTGCACGGCATCAGGTTTTGCTTTCAGTGAAGCAAGTTTGTTAGAAAAGACTTAGCTGTATAAACAGAAATTGAACAGGACACTGTATCATAGGGCTGACTGATAGGTGCATAATGATGAGCTGTTGCCTATTAACTGCAATGTGCATTTAAGCAAGTCCATTCTTAATCAGGAGAGCCCTTTGGCACCTGGGTCTCTTTAATGGGTCTCTTTAATTATTCCTTTAAGATCCACTGGCTTCAATCTATGCACTGCTTTTGAGCAGGAGTATTTTCGTGATAATAGGGCATGAATAACTGCTTCTGTACTGAATGCTCATTTTAGACATAATAAACCAAAGCCTTCTAGACCCCAATTATTTTAGAAGCAGGTGTTGTTCATTGTCCTAAAGCATTTTCTTGCTGTCTGATTGACGTTGTTTACAAACTACACGTTGTCATTTAGTTCAAAATTCCACAGTTAAAAGCTACCAAAAGGCAAATTTACTGTGCAAATCAAGTGTAGCAGCTAGGAAGAAGCTCAAGAACTGATTAAAATCTATTGAGGAATTACTAGGACTTCTGGAATTCCAGAAAAGCCAAAAAAAATAAGACTCAACCTAAACCTTTTCTGTTTTAACAGATGATTTCAACTAGACTTTGTATAAGATTTTGTGTGTTGTGAGTATTGTGGTATGAGAGGGTTTCATTTTCTCTTTTATTTCAGCTGTTTCTACACGAGATAGCCACACTCTTCACAAATAACATATCTGATATGTTTTTTAGTTTTATGCATTTGGGATGTACTTCACCACATCATGTAAATACCAAACGGAATTGCAATAACAAAGGAAGTTGTATAGAATGAAAAAGATGTTGTTTTAGAGAGTGGGAGAAAAGTGACATGGACAACTATTGGCAACAGCATTTCAACTTCTGTAAGAAGACTTCAAGACTCATTCTGAAGGAACCTTAACTAAAGATGTAGAATTAAATGGAAAGTGGCATAAAGACAATATGGATTTACAACAGGTAGTGCATACCACAAAGACATGGTGTCTTTCCTTGGTAAAATAATTGATTTTATTGACAAAAAAAATACAATACAGCAAATCTATCTTGAGTTCAGTGTAGCGTTTGATTTAGTGTCTCAAGGACAGTTATTATTTCAGCTTGAGAAGATACAGCAACATTGTGGGGTGGGTAATGGCTTAAGTTAAAGGTGAGACAGGTAATGTTGAAAAGGGAAGGAGTAGCCTGAAAGTTTGTTACCAGTGGAAATTTCAGAGGCCTGATCTTGAGAAGGGTTTTATTGAATGTTACTGCTAATAGCCCTGGCATATGTGATTAGAGCATGTTGGGTGGGGATTACTAGTGAAACTGCTTCCATGCTGGAGGCAGACTGGAATTTTCATCAGGTAAAGCTAGCATAGCAGGCTGGTTAAAAAAAAAAAAAAAAAAAGTACGGGATTTTATGTAGGATCTATGTAAATACAAGTGTGACAATGGAGTACATTGGCTAATGAGGACTTATTTGTTTGGCTGCGAATTTTTTTTGCTAGACTTCTTCAGTAATACCATTCAAAAAAAACTTGTTTATAGGAAAACTGTAACGTAGAGAAGACTGTTTTTGGAGGTTCAAATTGCCTGAGTTATAAGAAAGGTGTAATTATTGCCAGTTTGTATTTCACTAATGAGGTCTTTCTTTATTCTTTTTAGAAAATAAAGTAGAAACTCATACCACATCAAATGATCACTAATGTGATGCAAGAAAGATACAAGAAAAAGGCATTCAGTTTCAGAATCACTGATTTTCAGAATGCATTAATTTGCAATTGAACGAAAAATACATTACTTTTGTAAGCCAAAAATCTCAGTGCACGTGGTAAATCCTGTTCCCATGAACGCAGTGAGAGTATCTAAAAGTGCAATACAGATCTATGTAGGAGGAGGTCAGGATTTTTCTGTACTTCCTATGTTGGTTTTAAACATACTGTAATGTGCATTGCAACATTTCTCAGTCGCAATATTGTCAGTTATCTTAGAAATTAATGTACATATTGGCTTATTAATAAGGATATTTTTGAGATTTATTCAAACAGGTCCCGGATATTTTTCAAAAAATCTAAGACTGAAATGCCAGAGATTTTTAAATAATCATAAGTACTGTATGAGAGAGATGTTGCGCTTGGAAGAAAAAAGGAGTTCTGCTTGGTTTTAAAGCTATTTCAATAGTAATGTAATCCACAATATCTGTAAAGTGCTGTTTATGATGCTATTGTCAGCTGCTACTTTGCAGAGTACTATTAGAGTGATATTTACTGCAAGAAAATATTCTTAAAAGGCAAAGTCAGCTACAAAACAAAATCAATTATGGGGCTTTCTTTAGATGAGTTTTGAGGTGCAATTGTACCTGCTTTAACTGGAATTAGTTGTGGATGGAGAGCATTCACAGTATACGGCTCTGCCTCAGGGTATTGTCTGACAAAATGCAGTGGGTCTGGAAGTAATACTAGCATAAGAATATTGAGGATGCTGAGAAGGTGGAGATATTGAATGCCTTCTTTGCTTCAGTCTTCACTTCTAAGACTCCCCCTCGGGACTC
>JAOWBO010000070.1:22471667-22572024 GCA_028564985.1 Crax fasciolata
ACCTGCTCTGGCAGGGGGGTTGGACTCGATGATCTCTTGAGGTCCCTTCCAACCCCTGCAATTCTGTGATTCTGTAATATTGGTCCAAAGCTTAAATAGATAATAGTATTTACTGATCTGTTGCTTAGGTGCTGTTTTTGTTTCATTCTATGCAGTGAAGTCATTTTTGGCCACTAGATGGGACTGTACAACTTCATGACATAGTATCAACAACAATATTTGAGAGTTTGTTTTACTTGTGATTAGTGTTTTTTTTCCCTGAGACTTTACTGAGAGTTGCGTACCTCTCCTTCGCAAAGTGTGAAAACAGCAGAGCCTCTTGCAAATGAGAATCTCCTTAATGCTGGCAAGAATGAAAAAAACCCCAAACATTGCAATCTATCCCAATAAAAGAGCCAGCGTGCATATAAACCAGTTTTAGAGTTGTAAAAAATGATATTATCCTCAGTGGAGAGTAACATCTCAATCATGCTGCTTAACAATACCCTACTACTACGTTTTTATTCTTCATCTTTTTCCTTGGAGTGCAGTTATCTTAGTTGTTAACTGCTGAATCTGACTTTCCAGACTATGCTTTGTAGACGTTTCTTTTTAATCAGACAAAGTTCTGTGATATTTTATTCAGATTAAGATGCTATAAGAAGTAAAAGAACAGAAAGCCAGTTATCCCTTTTCCAACTAATTTGTTACATTCTTCTTTTGTTTTCTTGTGATTAGATTCAGAGTGATCTGGAGTCTGATGTAGCAGTAAGGCACTTTCTACTTTGATGAACTCAGCGGGCTTCATTTCATTGTGAAACAATATTTTGCAGATGGAAAACTGATCCTGATTGATTGTTGTGATTTTAATGCTTATTTTTTCCTTTTTTTTTCATTTTTCTTGTTCTTGATTGCAGAATGGTAATTGTACTTGATTCTTTCTGTCTGATGTCTAAAGATATTAAATTTAATCAGCACAGGGGAACACATTTAAATCCCAAGACTATTTTAATCTGAAACATGCAGGAAAGGTCTTGACCTTGATAGGTTTGATGATGAATTTATTTTGGTTTCTTAGTGGAAATGGGAACTTGAAGCTCTTTGACCATCTGTTTAAAAGCAAAATAAAAGGAAACAAAGCAGAACTTGTATTTATTTATTTATTTAGTTAGTTATGGAATTTTCTGTAAAAACATGTGGAAAACGCTTATAGCTCGAGGCTCATCTCTAATGAGATAGTGATTTTACTGGTCCAGTCTTTCTATGGAATATGCTACATAATTTGCTGCTATATCTACAATGTGTATTTAACATGGCTTTTACCCCCTGACTTTAGGCACTGAAAGCTGTCTGACTTTTGATTTATTGAGTCCCAGTAAGAATTTTTACTCTAAAACAAGAATCCAGAGGATCAAAATATTATAATTCTGCTTCATGCAGGCAGCACAGAGAAGAGACAATACCATTAACAGATTGAAATGTCGCAGCTCTTCCAGCTGACTTGCATATACATTGACGAAGTGGGATTAAAAACTAAATTCCACTGGTACCTCACAGAAATGAAGTTTTGGTAGAGGTGTGCTAGTCCATTACAGTTACTCAGATACTCCAAGCAGGACAGAGAGAGATTCCTAGGTTCCAATGGGTGCCACGCATACACAGGGTCTAGAGATGTCTCAGAAATGCCTTATAATTATTAATACAGATAAACTAATTATTCTGCTCTGTTCCTGGTTGTCTTTGAACATTTCCAGAAAGAGGTTGTCAACTAACTCAATCAATGTGGTTTCTAATCCTTACTACTGATCTATAAGGTGTGTATATTCCTGTGTGCAATAGATACCTGGAGATATATAACCACATTCTGTTTATGTAATGATAATTCAAGAATAGTTAGGATATTTTCTTATATATTTGAAATTAATAGTCTTAACATTGACTGATACTCAGGGTTTGTTGGGGATGAAGAAACCTGACTGACATGGTTCTTTTCAAAAATCTACAAATACTCCTGGCTCAGCACTAAAACACATGGTCTGTGTGTATGAAGAAATGGACAGTCTGTATATACCATACAAAGAGAGAACAGGTAAGTATGTTTGTATAAATATGTATGTGTATTTACATGTGTGTATGCTTTTATAAGTGTATGTTAAAGGCTATATTTCCACACACTGTCCTGGATGCATTTAGAATTGTTGTTAGTGTCACAGGTACCTTGGAAAAACTGACAGAATTGTTTCTGCGGTAGAGCATTTCATTGGTCAGCTTGCTTTGAAAATGAAAATTGGATTCCGCTCTGCATGTTCTGTTTCACAATCAACTTCAGGTACTTGGTTTCCAGCTACATCCCGCAAAATGGAATGAGCCATAGAGGTGAAAATGCATACCGCAGCTGCAATCTCCCAGCAGGAATTTCCCAACCAGAGATGCCTGGCACTGCAACACATACTTATTTATGTCTCAATTTCTTGTCACTAATAGGATGTATGCAAAGAGGGAGGAGTGTAGGGCATTATTGTTTCATGTCTGAATCATGATCAGAACTGGATCAGACCTATATGATCCCCTAACATCCAGGAAGCCAGACCAGTGTTGAGAATATTCTTTGCTCCTTCCTCAGCTTTGTGAAGCAGCAGGTATGTGAAAAAAAACAAACTTTGTTTTTTCTTTTCCTCCCTCTTGAGACACTTACTTTTTTTTTTTAACGGAAATTTTGTCATTATTTTCATCCAGCAATAGCTTAGACTTTTATACTAACCTCCACCAAGGGAGATTATTACTGCTGCTCCTGTTGTTTAGTTAGAGTAGAAGCCAAGAACTGCTGCTGATCTAGCTGTGAGAGAGACCCTTTTCCTTCCTTATTCCTGATGCTCACAAGTGTGTGGTCATTTTAATCAGCTTGGCTGCTAGGGAGAAAATTTTCTCTTGAGGCAGACATGGTTTTGAATTAGAATTCTCGATTTTCTGAAAATACACGATTACTGTTGCTTTTTAGAAATCACATATATTTATGGGTAAAACTGAAGCGTTCTGTTGGCATTTGTGTTTACAAGCTTGAGGTTACATGGGATTTTGTGCAAATCTTGTTGACCTTTGCCCTTATGTGGAGATCTGTTCTGAGTAACACACAAGCTGTGTTTTGGGGAAAACCCCCCAGTGGTAGTATGGAGGTTACTTTTAAGGGGTGAAGTTAGCTGTTCCTTCAGGTTTATGCAATGTTGGGACGTCTGGCAAGGATGTTTGTTTGACAGGACTTGAGATATATTGATGGCATCTGCTGATGGAGCTGAACAGGCTACTTAGCCCATCAGTGATGTGGGGTATGAACAAGTGCTGCCTTCAAACACCATTTCTGAAATCTGAGGGGGTCATCTGCTCCTCTGAGAGAGGACAACCTCTTTCATTGTATCATAGCCAGAACAAACTGATGAACAAGTGTTTCATATACTAGTAGCTGAGATGATGTTTACTGAGTCAATGAGGTTGGCTCTCCTGTGGGGTGTTTTGTAATTTCAAACTTGCCCTGACTGTAAGGGTTAAATTAGTGTTTAGAGATGTGGGTGCTGGACTTGGAGAAAGGAAGGAAGAATTTCAAGATTTTCCAGTATTGTAAATGTATTAACTGTGGCTTCCCTTCATTTTTATCACATCAGAACCTATAACTCTATCTAATGGTATGGATTTTGCAGAGAAATACTTACCTGACTTGAGTTACAGGCTAAGTGAATCAATGTGCCCTGTTCCCTGGGGCACAGTAATCATTATAAATTTGGTACTAGATGACTCACGCAGAGCCCAAAACACTAACGTGCTTCTTCAGAAGGGTAAAAGGGTTCATCTTTCCATTAGCCTGTTTGAAAGTTTGCAGTAAAAGGAAAAGAAATGGGTTCTGATGATCCACATCAGCCAGGAACACCTTTTGGACTCAAAAGTCCTGAAGGGTTTTGCAATATGTTCATTTTGTAATAGTATTGAGGCTAAAAATATAAGACACTTAAGAATGCATCAGCCGATGCGTGATCTCAGCAGAGAATAAGAAAGCCAAAACACTTGAGGAATTGTTTGAAGATACCTCTCATATCTCTCAGTGGACGGGGAAGCTCTGAATTGTGTGTAGCACAGATCTGAAGAAGTTAAGATGGGCTGTAATCCATGCCCCTAAGAATGTGCTGTTTTTTTTTTTTATAATCTTTGCATTGCAGAGATTAAAAACAAACCAACAAAAAAGCACCAAAAAACCCAGCACAAATAGCTATGGGAATTGTGTACAGCTTTCAGACAGGATGCATTCTTTGTGCCTCTAGGAAAAAGTACACTTTTTTTTTTAAATATATACTTAAGAATTAGGTACATGTGGATAAAGAGAGCTTTCTCTAATACCAGCAAGAGGAGAAGGCTTATACTGTGTTTTTTGTCTTGCTCATGAGACATCATGAGGTTTCAGCAGATGACTTCAGAAAAAAAAACAAAAGAAAAAAGCCCAGAGCACTGTGTTTTAATTTACGCAGTCATTTAGTGTGCACTATTCCTTAAGCTGCAATTGGTCATGCTAAGGGTTACCAACAGGGTGCCAAAGTGTGCACATAATACATTTGAGTATGTTGAAAGGATGATGGAAAGGCATGGCTAGAGACTCTTAGGAACTGTGGAAGAGTTGGACCTGCTAAATTAAAGCAAACAAAGGCAATTATTATTAAGTTGAAATGAAGATAACATACATGGGGGAGAAGCCTTGCACAGCAATATGAGCAAGTAAGTCGGGTTGAAGCTGAGACCGTTGTAAGGTAATTACAGCTGTCTGGAAAGCGCAGTCCTTTTCTCATAAGATAGTCAGACCTGGAAAGGTGTGGCTTATGCACTAACACTAAAAAAGTCTTTGGCCTTAGTCTCTGAGTACAAAAACCAGTTTGATTTCATTATTTACAGAAGATTGGTGTTAGCTGAAACTGGCTATAAGCCACTTACTGCCGTTGCTGAAAGGAGTCTGGCAAACAACCTCTAGTGAATAAAAACATCACTTTCAGCTGTAAATGGATGCTTTTCAGAAAATAAGAGCTGCAGAAGAATATGGTGATTGGGGATGGGTATTCCTCGATTACTTGACTGAAGGAAATGGTTTGTACTCCAGAACTTGCTTATATACCAGACAGCTGGATACAAAGCAAGCAAACAGACCTGCTCTATAAAAGCAAAACGAGGGGTTATTCCTAGTACTGCCACCACCATCTTCTGGGTGTAACATAGACCATTATCCCTAGTATTCAAGTATTGTAGTAAAGGATGCTTCGTTTTAAGAGTCCTGAACAGGTACAGAAAAATATGACAGGGAGAGAACAAGGTGATGTATAAGTGAAAAAAATCTAGGGGAATGATATTACGTACACCTACGAAGATTAAAAGAGATTCATAAAGATTTGTTCCAAACATCAAGAATAGGGGATAGTTTAAGTACTTTAAGGACAATAGTTCTCATAGACATAGAAAATACGGCTTTCGGAGTGATGTAGGCACAGAGGTTTTTGCACTTAGAAAAAAATCAAAAAACTCTCTCTACCTTTGTTTTAATTGTTGTGCTGTTTTGCTCTCTTCTATTATTAGAATTGTTTATTTACAGATAAGTACATTCTATGGACATCAAATGCATCCTCATCAGGCATTCACTGTTTTATGTAGTAGTTCACAATGAAGTTCAGTTTTCAGGGGTTATGAGATGAACCACTTCTTACCTGGTATATTAAAAACATTCATGCTACATCTTTTCATACTAGAATAGCAAAAACTGAGTGTGTATTGTCACCTGCTGCAAATTTTATCAATTTTGAACTACAAAGTAGTTGCAGTCCCAAACATGAATACAGCCTGGGTGAGGAGTGGGTAGAGAGCAGCCTTGCAGAGAAAGACTTTGGGGGTTCTGGTGGATGAAAAGTTTGACATGAGCCAGTACTTTGTGTTAGCAGACTGGAAGGCCAACTGTATCCTGGGCTGCATCAGAAGAGGGGTGGCCAGCAGGGACAGGGAGGGGATTGTCCCTCTCTACTCTGCCCTCGTGGGGCCCCATCTGGAGTACGGCATCCAGATTTGGTGCCCCCAATACAGGAATGATGTCAAGCTTTTGGAGAGGGTCCAGAAGAGGGTCACGGGGATGATCACGGTGCCAGGAGCACCTCTCCTATGAGGACAGGCTGAGGGAGCTGGGCTTGTTCAGCCTGGAGAAGAGTAGGCTCCAGGAGACTTAATTATGGCCTTCCAATATTTAAAGGGGGATTATAAACAGGAGAGAAACCAAATTTTTACACAGGCAGATAGTGATAGGACGTAGGGTAAGAGTTGCAAACTAAAAGAAGGCACTGTGATGGTGAGGCACTGGAACAGCTTGTCCAGAGAAGTTGTGGATACCTCATACCTGGAGGTGTTGAAGGCCAGGTTCGCTGGGGCTTAGAGGACGGTGTCCCTGCCTATGGCAGGAGGGTTGGAAGTAAGTGGTCTTTAAGGTCTCTTCCAACTCAAGCCATTCTGTGATTCTAAGTAGAACACTTTCTCTTTTAAGAACTGGTATCAGAGCACCTAAGGATGTGCAGTTAGATAAAGCAGATAAAACTTTGTATAGTCTGTTGTCTGTAACCACATTTATATGGGATGTAGAAGTTGCTACTGTGTCATGAAAATGCTGCTGAACCAATCTCTCGTGGTGGGGCTTATCAATCCAGAAATACACATACTATTGATCTTTCTCGTTCCTAGCAGAATGTCTTAGAACCAGGCATAAACAGGGCTTTTTTTTTTTTTTTTTTCCCCCCCTCCTAAGTCAGATGGTGGTCTGGGTGGTACTGAGTCTTTGGAATTCCACAAGTGTTTTGGGTTGGCCCTCGTGGTCGGTAATTCTGAAAAATGATCTGGCACTTTTTTGGAAGAGTAGGAAGGTGGGGACCACGTTTGGGACAAAGCTAGACTCAGGGTAAGACAAATGCTCAAAATATAACAGTCCCTTATGGAGAGCTGTCTTCATTTTTTCACTCCCTCATAACCATAATTCATATTTAAACTCCTGGGGTCCTAAGAAGAACCAGAATGTGACTCACCAGAGAAGTGGGAAGGTTTCCAGCAGATCCTCAGCAAGCTTGCTATAAAGGTTGTTTCATTACAAACTCTATTCGAATACCTACTTTTACCTCTGGCAATGTTAATTTTCAGGTTTGCTTCCAGCTCTTTTGGAAATGTCAGGCTCAGGCTGGTAAACTGCTAGATGAGCTCTTGCAGATATCTCTGCAGAGGAACAGGATAACATCTGGCAGGCAACAGATACTCTATTTTAGGATTGCCAGGCTGCAGGGAGTGTCCCTGAGGAAGACTTGCAAAATGCCGTACTGTCGAATGATGTGAGGCTGCCTGTGACTGTCACTCCCTGGTGACAGTAGATAGCTGGAATGACCTTCCTAGGGGAAGCCAGACCCCTCCTCTCATGAGAATGTGCAGAGAACACCTGCAGATCGAACATCTGTCTCTAAGGAATCCCTCACAGCAGGACAATTTTGCAGTGCTTGCCAAAACCTTCTTGAAAAATTGATTTTGGATAGGTTGGCTGACATGTGTAAGTCAAGCTGGGATGGGAGAGTGGCAGTAAAAACACGAGGAAGTAATGGGGCAGATTGCAGGTTCTTGCATTGCGCATGGTGGATGAACAGATGGACTGTCCTGGGACAATCCAAATCCACCTCGCTTTGTGCTTTCCATGTGCCCACAGCCAAGGCCACACAGCCTTGGCCTGTAGGTGTGTTAGGCATGTAATGGGTGCACGGAGGGATCAGCTAGACCAAACTATTTACTGATATCACAGGTACCAGAGGCATGTGGCTCAGAAGGATAGTAACCACAACAATGTGGTTGCAGGAGATGGCTGTGGCTAGAAATTGCAATTGGGCTTTGTCATCTCAAACTCTGACTGAGTTGCAGATTTTCAGCTGAATTTTCAGTAATGGGAATCTGGGAATCTCTTTATGTGGCTGAGAGAGTTGGGCTTGGGACCTAAACTGAGGGGAATGTTGTTGCTGGATTTCAAAGAGCTTGGTGAGTCTACAAGCGCAGCAATATGGCTCCATCCCTCCGACAGTTTTTGGTTATGGATGAGAGGCAAGATCGTGCTGTACTTGCTTCCTCTTGTATAGTGAGATCCTACGGAGCATTTCAGGAAGTATACATTTCCAGTGCAGAGAAGAATGTCCTCCCTTGTAGGGCTGCCAGCAGGGAGACTGTGTAAATGACTGTCAGGAAGCTTTTGTGGGAACGTGCTCTACGCGAAGCTGTTCTGGCAGTAGGGTATAGTTTGCGATACTGGTGTCAGAAGCCATACTGGGCTATCTAGTGGAGTAAATTTTAAAAGATAAAAATATTTCCTTGTGCAAAGAGTCACCCAAAGTGCCAGAGTCCTCTGCAACGTACACTAAGGACCAAGCACCAGCTAGCTTTTGTATTCAGAAGTAGTAGAAGGCCTTCAGAGAGCTTTCTGTAGATGAGATAGGTGGTACCAAGGCTGTTGCTAAGCTTAAACTGATGAATCAACAAGCTATGGGACTGGTGGAGTTACAAAAAGAACTGTGAGTTGAGAGAACCCCAAAAATTAGAAGACAGACAAAACCGGTAAGGACTTAATTTACCTTAAGTGTAGCTTGGAACGTGCTGCATCATCATCAGATGGTGATCATATATATATATGTATATATATATATATATTTTAAACAGATCAGAAAAAGTAAAATTGAAGCACAATTTTAAAGTAGAAGACCATGCAGAGTTGAAATGATTCATTTGGAAATGTGAACGCTAATATTTCCAAGCTATTTAATGTTTCTTATTCCAAAATTTTTGGAGTAGAGGGGACTGAAAATTTACTGATCTGGGTAACAATTTGAGAATTATTTCAGCTCTTTCAAATCTGCATATTTTGATGAAAGAAATAAACCAAATATTGAGACTTAGCTGTACGTTTGATCCTAGAAAATAGGAAATGATTAATATCTTGCCTCACCTTTTGAAAATTTTATGTTAAAACTCCTGTGCAGTTAAGAATTAACATGAGAGCCAGACAATTTCATATAATGGACTGTGTGCTCCAAGAATCTATCTGACATAGAAATAATGATGAGGAAAAGCAAAAAGCATTATTTATTTTATTTTGGTCATGTTGCTTGCTGAAGACAAGTTGTATTTATTCTGCTCTGACCTAAAGCAATTTGTTTGGTAATCAACACTGAAGAAAGACCATAAGGCAACCGTGAGCAGAGGATTCGTGTGGGATCACAGATGCTGTTCCCAGCAGGCTCTCGCTGTGTGAGAATTGTGTTCATCTTTTACATTCGAGAGCAATCTTCTCTAGCTTTGCCACTCACACATTTACTCTCATAGTGTCTTACATACAAATTTAAGAAATGTAGTCACAAATTCTCTGCATCAGCAAAGTTTCCTTTTGCAGGAGCTTCTGCGTTTTCTATTCAAGACTGAAACTGTAATAAATATGTTTTAAATATTCCAGTTCTCACTAAGAAAAAATACAATCTTCTTTACAGTGTTTTATGCGTGTCCTTAATCTAAGTTCAGATCTTAGATTTGATTAAAAAAAAAAAGTACAAAAACCTGTGTTCAGTAATGAAGGTAAATGGCACATAAAAAGTGGTTTTTTGAGTTCTTACAGTTCATTTCTGAAGTAGAGATCTTTCCTTTTATGGCTTGATTATAACCTGCTAAGACTCCTGGGATAGAATTCTAACATAAGTAGGTTTGTCCTTAATACATTCAAACCTCATCAATTTTGCTTAAATGATATTCAAGCATGAATGTTAACTACTAGAAGTATAGGCTCCGGATTTCTGTAATCGCTGTGGAATCGCTGGGGAATAAGGAAGATGAGATTCTTTTATGGTTCTGGCTGCGCTGTTCAACAGGGACATTGTGCAAATCACTTGATTTAATAGACACCAATTCTGAGGTAAGTAAAAACAGGAGAAAAAGTCTCCCAAAGAGCCTTTTTGCATATAGTTTTAAGGAAGGTAGTTTACTCACTATGATACTGCTTTTACTCTTTCAATTTTTCATTATAAATACTGCGTGTTCCTTGCCTCTTGCTGCAATGTTACACAGCATTTGAGGAAAGGTGTGTGTTCTCAAAAAGTACTACAGCTTTATATTGTCAAGCAAGGAAATATGTCAGGATCAATCCAGAGAACTGCACTAGCCAGCAGACTGTTTTCCACACAGGACTTCTGATAAATACTTTTATATTCATATTGCTTGCTATATATCTGGAGAAGCTTAGAACATGTTAACTGCTTTTTGCTGTGTACTGTTGTGTGATTTTTGTAAGGAGTGGCCCTCTAAGAAGCATGCATAGGAAGAGCTTCTCTGTAGTGTAAGCTGGGAACGTCCTGATATCTGATGCATCCTCTCTGTTTTGACGCGTTTTGCTCTTTACCTTTTGGCTGGTTTGTTTGTTTTTCACAGTTGGTAAGTTGCAGTCAGTCTTTTTATCAGACTTTTCCTCTTCTCTTTCAACAGCTTGACCTTTTTGTACAGATTTCAGTTGTAGACACCTTTACAACAGCCGAGTTCAAAGGTGCTCCTCTGCATTCCCTCACCTCTCTCGAGACGTATGCTGTAGTTCATGAGTCAGCCTGCAGCTTCCCTTCCCTTCCTCATATGTAGGGTGCCAAATCTGAGACAGTGCCTGGCTCAGAGACTTGCCTGTTCTTAGGAAAAGAGCTAAACTTGATTAAGAAGGATTATTTCTGAGATACTTATGAATTTAAATTACATGATCCCCAGATAGGTTGAGATTCAGAGCACTTGCTTGCCCTGCAGCATTTTAGCTTCTCAGTCCAAATTGTAGCTCAATATTTGTTTTCCATTGTACCTCAATTTAATAGCCTAAATAATTTGCTAACACAACTGATGGAAGCAAGCAGGGCAGTTGGAGGTGGGATTTCAGACTAGGAGAAAAATGAGGATAAAAAAAACCCTCTACAAATTACATCATGACATAGTATTTTACTTTTTCATATTGATGACATAATGACAGTAAAAATGCTCTGAGAAATATAACGGTAAATGTTGAGACTTTAAATGACCATATAGAGAGGAGAATTCTTTATTTTGTTAGAGAGAGTGAAGGAGAGGTCATGTCTCATATATGACCGAGTGAAGAGGCTTGTGTGAAAACGGCAGAAGGAAACTCCGGGAAATCGGGGGGAGATTAGCATGTGGCAATTGTTGGTTGAGAACTTTCAATTTGGGATGTGCAGTAAGTGGAAACTGGTGAAAGTAAGAATTGCATGGAGGCACATTTGAAAGGGCACTCTACCACTGTGTCAACTCTGTATTTGGGTGTATCTTCCAAGTTTGCATTCTTAACATGCCGTGATCCAAGCTGTACTCTACTACAGCTGTGTTCCTCTAGCAAAAGCACTTGCATTTGATGAAATTACACCAGCTACTAATCTGAGCAAAAGCCTTCAACATGATAAAAAGAAGCTGAAAAAAGGTAACGGGCAGTTCAGATTACAGGAAGGCACTGAAAGTGAAATCCTAGATACCAGTTTTAAATTACCAGAGAGGACTTAGGAATCTTTTTCCGGTGATCATTAAATGAGAAAGAAGAACTTACTAGAGAATATCATTCTATTTTGGGTATACAAAAATCTTTGACCTTGCTGCATTATTCAGTCTTTGAAATTGAGGAACTCACAAGCGTTACATTATATATAGGCCACTCTAAATTTTTTATCAGTACTTTTCTCCCAATGTTATTTTAAAGTCAATGCAGCTAACAAAGCCATTTGTTACTAACGATCAGGACTATTGTTACTGAGTATTTGTTCTGTGACAGAATGCTGTTAGAGGTGTGGTTGGAATGACTGTTGTTGTTTACTGTGCTTTTATGAGATGTGCAGAAGTTCTTTTCCATGGGGAAATAACAATCACTAAGGATTACTAAGGATAAGAAAAGAAAATACGAGCTGTGGTACGAAAGCAAGGTGCCTGATAAACACACTGGTCATGATGTCAGAATTAGTTGTTGTGAGTGAGTAGTTGTGAGGTCATAGTGTGAACAGTGTCAGAAGTAGTGTTTCTAAGAAACAGTGGGCACAGTTCATCTCTCATGGCAATGTAAACCAGAATTTCTTTTAAAACGTACACAGCTGTGGTTCAGAGTGAAGGCCAAGATTCCTGTCTTTCTAGTGTTAGAAAGAGAATGAATATTATGGTTGCTGGTACTTCTGTTCAGGGCTGGAAAGAGAAATGTGTGTTTTACTGAGTTCATAGAAAAAGTAACATTCATTAACAATAAAAGATGCTGTCATTGCCCATTACTTGGTTGTTTGTAAACTGGACATCATTGAAAGCAAAACAAAATAACAATGAAACCAAGAAAAATTGCATTTTGTATTTTCATTGTTTTACTATTTGAGATATGAATACAGAAATGGATTCAGATTTCCTATATATAATAAACTAATTATCACAGACTTTGATCATATAAACAGCATTTGGCATTTCATCCTTTATTTGAACAAGGGCTGATGTTAGCTTTGGATTGCTAGCTTTTCCATATAAGCTAAAGCTGTTCTTTTGAGTTATAATAAATATATTTGCAGCTTTACATAGCTGTGAAATCCCCTTGACAATCTTGAGCCCTTTCCTGTCTTTTGGAGCAGTCACATGAAAGCGGATAGAAACTGTGACTACTGGGAAGACAGTAGCAAATGACAGGGAAACAGCGGGCAAGACTTACACTGGAGTTCAAACGATGTCATGTTGTCAGATAAGACATAAAGTATTCTCTACTGCCAGTAATTTCAACAAGAGTGGAGGACTATGAGCAGTTCATCAAACTTGGACTGTAATTACTATTCCCCTGCTCAAAAATATCAAACTTAATCCTCCATTGCCCAGTTCAAAGGATACAGTCTTTCTTCAAACAGTTAACATCCTCATTATGTAGGACTCCTTTTATACAACACATCATATGAAATATTAAGTGCATACTTGAAAAAGTAAACTAATGAGGACTAAATATGCAGTTTGTCTCATAGAACAGAAAGTGGCAAGTTTGATTTATTTTCCTTCATATCTTGAAGAAAAGGAAGTAATTGTCTTATTTCTTGATGGGCTCAAGCACATAGGTATTACAAAAACTACCTTTCAATTACCTAATTAAATGCATTTAATTCCAGTGATCGCATTATAAACTGCAATAATTGTTCAAACTACTAAATTTTATAGAAGGATCTGTGAACAATACTTCAAAATTTTCAAAGTAGGATTTTGGTCTGGACAACTCTGAAAAAGCAGCGTAGATATACTTAATGTTCATTAATTTTAGGAGGCCTAATACACAGAGAACCTCATCTTTAATGGAGTCTCTATACATCTGTGCAGAACAGCAGCTACTAATGGGCCTTTAAAATTGGTTTAGATATTATTACAGTAATTAAAGGCAGGTGGTCAATAACATTTTCCACAGTGTAACAAATTTAGCATATACATATGTAATCAAACACTGATTTATTTAGTTACAAGATGATTTTGTGATTGGATAAAGATGACAGTAAAAAATGGTGGAGGAGAATTCTGATCTGAGTAGTGTCAGTGTTACTCAGTTGAAGCCCATAATTAGTCTGGATTTATACCAGGAGGGTATATAGTATTTAGACCACAATTTCAAGCTCTGGGTTCCAAACAATTACAATGAGAATTAAGTCTCAGTCTTGAAACCTGACAAGCTGTTGTAAATGTGTTCCACATAATTTACATTCATAATCGGTTTCTTCTTGGAGACAATTCGCTTTCTGTTCAAGCTGGTGCATGCCAGCCCCGACAACAATTTGAGAGTTTTTGATATCGTTGATACTCAGGTACATTAGTATGACAGATTGTAGGTGCTCCACATGCATGAAGCTATGACAAATTAAGGGCTGTATCTGCAAAGGGACTGCAGTGCAGCAGGGTTCAGTTTTGAAGAGCTTAATCTTTAGTATTTCACCTTTGTGAGAGGATCTACATTCTCAGTTTGGTGTAAAACTGTTCAATGCGAGGATATAAGTCCTTCTATAACTAAGGAGTTCAAATGCTCTATATATCCTAAGAAATACTGGAATCAAGTATGGATATTAAAATTGTCTTTTTTTCTGCTTTTACACACAGAGACTGATTTTTTTTAATCTTTTTTTTTGTTTTAAAGCTAATGCCTATGTTTCTTCTTTTGCAGAAAATTCCGATTATATTGTAGAAGTGCCACTCCATACGTAGCTGCTTGGTAATTAGTACACTCATGCAAAATTTGTGAGACAGTGCAAGAGGACAGAGTGGGAATGATTGATGCCTGGGAGATATTACTCCCACATCTACCATCTACTTGGTCTTGTGTAATGATTAGCAGAGGGTTTGTTAAGGTGAGGCAGAGATTGTTGGAGTATCCTGCATATGATATCTCCCTTTTCAGGAAATAATTCAGTAAGGAAAAAAAAATACGCTACACACGAGAGGACATAAATCTCCAAATACTAGATAGGCACAGGGGGAATGAGGAGAGAGCTCAGTTCCATGTGATATGGGATGATCAGTGCAGGAGAAAAAGCCCTGCAAGCAAGAGTTCCTCATTTCTCAATGCTGGCAGAATTCAGTGAGAATTTAGTCAGATTTTCATCAGATGTAGCTCTCTGTTCAAAATGCATCTCTGAGCATGCAGACCTGAAACAGCTAAGGCACTTTGTTAAGGAATTTTGGAATTAGGGGGTAATATGTTTTGTTACAGATTTCTTGAGCATAATTTTGAACTAGATGTATGCATTTGTCTTTTTTTAGTCCTACTCCTAAATCTCTTCTTTTTCCAGGATGCAGACTTTCCAGAGGCCATCCAAGAAGACAGTTTGTGGAGATGAATTAGTAGCTGTAGCTTGTTTAGCAATTAGTAAGCTAAATTTAAGCTTGTACTTGGAAAGTAGGCAGTACATGTGCAAGGAAACAAAGGAACGTTATGGCCCTGTACAGAAGACTTGGGATTTTCTTCATTTCTCAGGAAGATTCTGGACAAAGGGTGAAAAGGAGAACTTGAAATGACTTGGCCTTTGTTTTGAGTTCCTATCAGTATTTTTCAAATAAGAATGAGCCCAAATGATAGCGTAAGGAGATATTACTACACTATTTTTTGGCTTAACAGGGTGTCTCAATTAAGTCCAGCACAAAATATCTACAGTGAGATGATCTGGGTAACTTTAGAGTCATAGTAAAACTTGAGTAGCTAATGGACTTCCATCCATCAAGAGCTGGACTGGTGCTAATGGCAATCTCCGTGAGTAATTACATCCAAGGGGTTAAAATCTATTTCAGTGATGCCTTCAGGTTAATGGAATTGATCTTGACCCTTCTCTTGCAGATATCCCTGCACAGAATTAGATATAAACTCAACGCGGTTCTTCTTGGTGTATGCTTTCCTTAGTTCTCCAGCAGAATGCACACCTAGCTGATATACTTGATGTAGTACAATACATGTAAAGGTAGGCTGTTCTAATTCAATAAGTTGTGGAAAGACAAACAAATTACTTCTCTGTGCATGTGCATAAACATCTGCCTTATTTTCTCCCGGTACAATCTTTGCTTCAGAACCTGAGCGCGCATCAATCTATCCACCTCCATGGAAGGTCTGCCTGATTTACAGCTTGTCCTTATTGGATAACTCCTCATTTGGCTTGTCGCTTGACTGATTTGTGTGTGGAAGACCTAAGGCACCTAAATACTGCAGGCAAATGTGACTCCCCAGGTTGTACTCAGCAGCTGTTCTCTGTGCTGGGTGCAAGTTCTCACTGAATATTTCATTAATTTCCTTGGATATGCACTAGATGTGTACCAAAAATGGCCATTTTCTCTTGGATATAGTTGTTGACAAAATATACTGTCTTGTTAAAGAAAAAACTCAGAGACACATCTCATAGGCTTTACCTTCTTTTATACTGACTTGTTCTTTGCTTTCAAAATGCCTCTGTCTGATTCATGCCACATTTAATTAAGTACAGCTAAACAACTATTGCTGAATGTCGTACTTCAGGGGGATAAATAAATCAGTAAAATGGTGCCTTACGAAACTAGCAGAGCACAGCAAGGTTTGTCTGTATATTGTATGCTAATAGAGCTAATAAAGTGAGAAATACACATGTTAATATTTTCTCCTAGAATGTTTCACTATGGTATCTTCAATTTTCTTTTAAATTGATGGAGTTAAACTGAAAGAAATGTTTCACTTACATTAGGCCTAGATTTATTAAGATGCCCCATCCTATTCCTAATCTAGCTCTCTAGAATGGAAAATGTTTTCTGTAATTTATGTGCCATAATTTGTTTAAGGTAGCAGTTTAAAAAAAAAAAAAAAAAAAGTATTAACTTGTCAGTTTAATTTTTTTTTTTTGTTGTTGTGGGAATATAATGGGAAAAGGAATAACAAATGGCAGAAATTTTAAATTATCTTGTGACTACAGTAACAATTTTTTCCCTGAAATGTAGAATCCAAGGCAGTCAGGTTTTCTACAGATTTCTCAGAACAGTTTTTACTTTGGAGCCTAGGAAGGTATAAGGTCATACTATAGCCTTTCTCTCAGGATGAGTGCTTACAGAATTTTCTCCTCTACCTAGCTGCCTATTTTCATGAATCTTGCAGATATGCAACTATTTTTTGAGACTGTGTCACCTCTCTCAAATTCTTCTGGAATTGTTCTGTACATACAGAATTCATTGAAGACACATTCAGACAGACTGTGGCACAGAGAAAGTTACTAAATCAGCTTTGTTTTCTCAGGAAATGAGCTGAAGTAAAAACAGAGGAAAATCCACGATAAAGGATCCATACGCGTTGGAGATCAGAGGTGAGGTAGCGGTAGCCTCCACAGACCTGCCAGAAAAACTGAGTGAATTGTGTTCTTGTTATAGTCACCTTAATTTATATTTTGAACGTACTATGTAACTTATCAATGGGCTTAAGTGATGACATTTTATTTCCTTCCAAGACCTGTTAACAATCTTGTTAGCACTCTTGCTTTTCTAAGACGGAGAACTGATGTTACTATCATTATACAGAATCCAGAGGTCATCCTTTTCAGACTTAGAGTTGAAATCAATTTCCACTTTTTGCTTGGTAACAGAAGCGAAAACATCGAGAGGCAGAAACATAATCTGACCTGAATCATGATCTATGAGGTATCTCTGACACATTATTCTGAAATCATTTTCAAAAGAGCTTGCAAATGGTGTAAGATTTGCAAAAAATTTATTTTATCATAGTGTAAAGTAATAACTTCTCAGTTTCAGTGTTTGACTGCTTGTAGTCTATGAAAATCTTTCTTAAAATAAGCGTGTTAATGTGCTGCTATCATAATAAGAGGAGGAAAGGTTCTGCATCACGGTGAGCTTTCACTTAGCTAATCTGTGGTTTGTTAGATACATATAACCAAGGTGTAAGCAGCTGTAGAGCCACAGTGAGTTCAAGTGAAAGGATAGTAAAACAATTAATGCAGTTTGAAATTACAGTTCCATGTGGGAGCTTCTAGCTATTGAGCTGGAAAAAAATATTAGAAATGATTAAATAAATAAGCCTCAGAATGACTCATCCACCACTATATTTTGCAATGAAATTTTTCTAATAGGCGAGCATCTGTATTGCCTCAGAACTCTGCCCAAAGTTCCTTGAGACATCCAATTATTCAATGCAGTAGATAAAATATAGTGCTTTATTCAGATACAGCAAAATCCATGTAAGAAAGTTTGTTTTGTGTCTATACAATATGGTAATTGTCTTGCTCTTTCTATGATTTTTTTACTTCATTTACTTAGCTGAAACAGTCATGCTAAAAAAATAGCACCAATAGATGGTCATTGTGATTATAGATAATTCAAATGTCAAAATCAGAAAAACAGTTCTTAGTAGCTGATAGCATTGAAGTACCAGACTAAAACTTTGGCTTTTCATGATTCAGTTGCAGCAGGAAGGAAAACAAAATACATAGATTGTCTTGAAAGTAATGCCTCCTATTTATTTCCATGGAAACAAAGACAGCTACAAAGAGCACAAGAACACTATTTGACAGAGCACGTTCTCAGCTACAAAACACTCTTTTTCGATGCAGTCACCACCACTAGCCATGCATTTTTACCAGCCATGGACAAGAACCTGCGTGCTGCGCTCATCAATATCTGCACCATCAGAGGTGCCCCACTATTGCCACTGCTGAAAGGAACCATCACCCCTCACTGTGCTCACATCCACTGTTCGGTCGCCAGAAACGTTCAGCAAGTGTCAATGAATGTCAGTGGATGCCATTTTTTCTGCATGGAGGAATTCGGTTCTGTACCTTTGCTTTGTACACACTCCCATGTCAGACGCCATTGTGTCAGAGTGCCCCTCTGCTGCTATCTATCTCATGGCAACAACATGGAATGGGATATTGGCAAGAAGGTTCAACCTCAACTGGAAGTCGGACTGCAAACCATGTCTCTTACAGCCTAGTAAATAGAATTTTGCCATGACTAATTTAAGTTGATAGGCTTTGAATTGACCTGACAGGGCTTGAGCCTGAGCTGATTTAAGTTTCTTTTAGAAAATTTCTAGTGATAGACTGTTGCTTATCTGTTTGAATTCAAGTTCTGTGAATACCATATATCATAAAAGTTTGACATGTCTGTACAGCAGATTATCTTATCTAGTGTACTGGACAAAATGGCAGCCTACCACACAGCAGCTTTTTGTGCCAACTGATGTGATGGGAAAGTGTTATACAACTTTCAAACTTTAACTGAAAATCAGTGAAAAGGAAGAATACTGTGGTGAGAAAGCATTTAAAAATAGATCCAAATGAACCCAAGAATGAGGACAAAGAGGGTCTCATTACCAGCATTCTGCTGCTCCTGGTGAATTATTGTATATGCTGGTAACTCACAGTGACACCCCAGGACCTCTGCCTGGAAAGAATGGGAGTCATGGACCTTTGGACTTACAAGGATGTTGGAAGGGTAGGCATAGCATGAAAGAAGAAGTTGTTGGTGTTAATAAGTTTTCTTTCATGACAGTTTTAGGGACTTGTTAATTAAAAAGGACTATCAATTTTACTGTAGCTGAGCTAGCGATAACTGTTGTAGTGTGATTGTATAATTGGGATGGTAACTGAGATAACACTAAATTTTGGTTCCACTTACCAAGTGTGTTCTACTTCTGACAAGACATAAACCATAGCACTTTTTTTGTTAAGCTCATATAGAGACAGCGGTATGCAGGATCACGCAGAAATATGTTTCTCTCATTCTTCTATTTTCTCTCCCGTCAAGGTGTTTGGGCTATGGGGGATAGCTATGGGTGTAGTGGACCAAGCAGCAGCATGTGGCATCAGAAATCCCAAAGCCAGAGAGACACTTCAGTGTGACAAGTGTGTGAGGTACAGTTCTTGCTGTCAGATGGGCCTCCTGGAAAGGACGTTGGGATTCAGGGACTTGGAAAAGCAGAAGCAGTAGCTTAAAATATACAGGATACAGATGAAAATGTGATTTTGGAGAGATTTGTACTCTGTGTCCAATAACTAGAGAAAGCACAGCAGATTTTCAGGCTGGAGAGCGGAAGAGAGTTCTGTGAGTTTTCAGTCTTGGTTTGGAAAGACATGGAAAGGAATACAGGAGAGGGCAGGAGAACATAATTTGTGGCTAAATATGTTTTGGACTGTAGTTATTAGAGGCTTGATATTTATCTAGTTGACTATTTATCTAGTCTTCATCTGTTTTGCTTCCTATCATGTCTGTTTATAAAACAAACAAGAATCTACATAATTTACCAGGGTTGCTTTGAAAGTAATGCCTCCTATTTTATGACGGTGGCCCACAATGTTAGAGGTGGATGTTGGTGGGATAGCAGCAGAGGCTGAACCTTCCCACCCATCTCCTGTTCCGTGTTGTTGCTGTGTGACAGATGGCAGCAGAGGGGCACTCTGACCCAATGGCCTCTGACCTGGGAGCGTGTACAAAGCGAAGGTGTGAAACTGAATTCCTCCATGTGGAAACAATGACACACATTGGCATTCGTTGATGCTGAATGTTTCTGGAGACCAAACAGTGGATGTGAGCAGAGGGGTGGTGGTGGTGCATGTCAGCAGTAGTGACAGTGACAGTGGGGCACCTCTGCTGGCGCAGGTGTTTACGAGCGCAGCATGCAGGTTCTTGTCCATGGCTGGTGAAAATGCATAGCTACTGATAGTGACTGTGTTAAAAAAGCATGTTTTGTAGCTGAGAATGTGCTCTATCAAATAGTGCTCTTGTTCTCTTTGTATCTGTTACAGTTTCCATGAAAATAAATAGGAGGTGTTACTTTCAGAGCAACCTGTGTACATCCTCTCCCCTTTTCATGGGTAACTTGATTTCTGATGTTTATTCCAGGACAAAATTTGATGTATAGCATTTGGATTGCACAAAGATTTTTGTTACCTTTCATTTCCCCCTTCATTTTACTTTTGAAAGCAGATTTGGAAATAGGAATTGTGAGAATGAAGAGATAAATTTCAGGAATTCTTGTTCAGCTCATAACACTTAATTGACTGTACCAAAAGAAACCAAAGGAGCACCTAGAACAGAGATTAAAGTGGCCAGCAAAAGATGCAGTAAGGGAAAGTTATAGTACAGTATAGCTATAGTACAGCTTTGCAGTATACTCTCCAAATTTCCAGTAACTGGCTTATCAGAGTTTTATTGACTCTGAAGAGACACTAAATAGCCTGTTTAACACAGTATTTATGGCTCTCAGTTGATATTTCACCTTTTTCCAACCTATGCAATCTTCTAACATTCAGAATATTGTGGGACAAGAATTTCTATAGTGTAACTATGTGTTGTGCAAATAAATATCTCTGTTGTTGAAACCTACTTGGATTATTATATACATCATTATCACGTTCTTCCTTAATTTTTTCTGTTTATGCACAAGATACATATTCCAACAGTAATTTCTAGTATGCAGATTGCTCCTAGATCATTATTGTAGTTCTTCCTTGTATTTTTTTCTAGTGCTTTTGTATTCTTCTTTTTTCTTTTGATTCAGTTCTCTCTTCTTCATCTCAGCTTGCAAAATACGGATAGTGTATGTTTTACACAGTTACACATGAATACTCTCTATTTTAATTATTGTTGTCTTCCTTATGACTCTCAGCATTTGATTTGATTTTTTGACAGGAATGTGTGTTGAGCTCATGCTTTTTCCTTAGTGGTAATTACTCTGTTTACCATTTTACAGGCAAAGTAAAGATACCCCCGGTTCACAGTGAACTATATTATCTGTTTATCTGCATTGAATTTGATCTGATATTTTATTACTTAGTCACTCAGTATTACAAAGTCGTTTTTCATTTCTGCACAGGAATTCTTATTCTTACCTCAGGTCTCTTCTCAGGATCTCAGTATCTTCTCAGTTTCCATGTGCAGACTTCATCTTTTGCTTCCAGATGATACAGGAAAATGTTGAACAGGCTGCATCCCAACACAGGTTCCTGTGATTTCCCCTTGTGACTTCACTGTGAAGAAAAAACATTTTGTACTTTTGCTTCTGTTATGAATAGAACCAAGTCTTCTATTTTTTTCATAGATGCTTATCCTCAGCTGTTGTGAAAGCCTGTTAGAAATTCCTGTAAACTGTGTGAAGCAACATTTTGTGGCATTTTTGCAGTCTATGCAAAAGGCAGGCTGACTTATATCTGTTAGATATAATTTTTCTCTAAGCCTATTAACCTTATTAAACCCTCTACTCGCTTATTTGGCACAGCGGTCCTTCTGCTTTGTGATTTTCCATATCCTTCCTGAAAAAAAAAAAAAGGGGAAAAGAAAAACAAAAAATTAATCACATGTACTGCTTTGTAGTCCTTGAGAACCAAGAGATTTCTAAATGTTTGCACTCTCCTTATTTTATCTTTAAATTTATGTAGGACTCTTGACCTTTTCTTGCAACTCCTTTTACACATGTCACAATCTCTTGCGTTTGAATTTTCTACTTCTCTCAAAGGAGAATTCTACATCCACAGCATTTTGTTTTAGGAACCCACGATCCTTCAGACATGCCCAGTTCCATTTGTCAACCCTCCTCACGTGACCATCTTTTCTCTCAATTGTTTTTCAGCGTTGTGTACTCAATCCTAACTAGTTAATCAGTACTCTCCAGGTGGCAGAGGAGCAGCAAGTTCGGCAGTCAGTATCACTTACCTTTTAAAAGCACAAATGGTTCGATTACTTTCTGTAGAATGATTGTATGGTCACAACATTTTTCAGAGGCACGCACCTGTGTCTGCAAGTCCAGCCAACACAAAATCTGAAAGCAGGCAGGTATGAGCTGCGTTCTATAAGATTGTATTCGGTTTTCTGCCAAGAAGTTCAAAATTAGATTCTGTAGATGTACCTAAGGTGAAGTAATCACAATATATCCCCTTAAGCTATGTGACTGTGAGCTGCTAGAAACCCATCTGTCTAGTTTGACTATATATATGTGCTTGAATCTTTCTAGCTGGAGAGAGTTTTTATGTATGCTGTTCTAGAGAACTGCACTCTCCCTAGAAATATTTCCAGCCTTTTTGCTTAAGGGAGAACATTTATACGCTAGCCTATGTAACTGTCACACAGCAGTCTTACGGATTAGTGGGGAAGGAGCTTTTCATGGTATGAACTTGATAATAAGTTTTAACTTGAAGCCTCCTCTTGAAAAAGACCAAGATTGAGGCATTATTGTTGTTCATCTTCTTGAGATAAGGTAAAGTTTGACATAGAAAGAATAGGTATGTGAAATTTTTCAAAATGCTTAGAAAAGTTAATTTTTTAGCACGCTTGGCTTAACCATAGCCTTAGTGCAGCTAGATTCCTTTATTTTGTTGTAATTAATATCCAGTAATGTCACACTTTGCATGGTTGAGGTAGACTACAGAAATAATTAATTTTATTTTAGAAAGATTCAGTGGAGTCAAACTACATAAGGTATTTACTTCTTAGATATGTAGGAAAGTGCAGAATTTGTTCATCACTCTGCCTCTTGAAACAATGAACAGTAAGAGAGGAAAAGAAATGGAAACAGTGTGCTTGGAGGACACAGTGCAATACGTTGCTCCTGAACCCTTTTCTCTGAAATGGTTGAAGTCCCCTATACTCATGAGGCCCACATGAAATCTGAAAATGTATTTTTGAATGTGATAAAGTACAAAACGTGAACCTGATGTTCCTGATTCCAACTGAAATGAGATGAGGAACCTATTGTAAATCATATCATTTTTATACATAAGTAGTTACAGTAACATACCTACACTGACAGACAATGTGTATGAGACAGGAGTCAGATCCTGTAAATCTGCTGAAATAGAAAAATCTCTTTTTTTTCATTGGATTCATTGGATTGTAGATAGTACATTAAATACTAGAATTTCACAAGAAGCAACATATTCCTAGCAAATATCTTGATTTTGAGAAAAAACAAGGGAGTTCACATTCATCTCATGTTTTCAGTGTTTCAATCTTGAAAAAGTTTTGGCTAGGTTTTTCCTGTCATTTTGGAACTGAGTTGTTTAGACACTTGAATTTCTGTAATTGCAAAGGAATGTTTGAACTTGAAGTCATTATATCAAGGAATAACTATTATTATTTCACTTATAAAAGTGGGTTTGTTGTTTTTTTTTTTTTTTTTGGAACTATGCTGAAACCATCTATAAAAATTTCTTCCCGAATGAAGGATCTAAAGAAGAATTTCAGGAACATGATTGAAACTTAAGCCCTTGAGAAGAAGCGTTTGTAATGGAAATGCTGACACAACATTAACAATGAAAGTGTATGTAGTCATTATGAAGAGTTTGATAATGGGCCTGATAATGAGCTACTTTTTTTTGTGCAGTAGAAGTGAAGACATGACTAATTTATATAACTTATGTAACCGTAGATTAGCATGTACATTTATTCAGCTGTTAAAATTCACTTACAATTGTTTTAGCTTTCTAAAATTAGGCATGTTTCTATTCCAAGGTTATAATGGACTTGTTAATGGAGTATTGACTACTGTTTCTTATCATCCATCTTCTGGTAGAAAGGTGTTCATTACTTTTCACTTAATAATGCCCTCCGTCTCCCCCCCCCTTTTTTATTAGGAATTCATTAGATTTGCAGTTGAAGACAGTCTCAGCAACAACTAGTGTTTAAGAAATTTCTGTATATTATAAAATAGCAATTTCAAGGATTCCTTGGAATTAAGAACTGTTTTCTCAAGTTGAGATTTAGCAATCTTACTCCTATCTTCAGACCTAAAACTTGGGTGCTGTCATCTCAATTGATAAATCAATTTCATAGTAAACTTTAAAAAAGGTTTGTGTTGGCATCTCTCATGGAAATGAACTGTTTTGGAGAAATTCATGAGGAGAAAGAGTGCTTTTGATCATATAATTCTGCATTTGGATTTCTATGCTTTTAAAATTAAAACTATGGACAATGCAACAGCTTCAAAGAGAGGAAGATCCCAGGCTTTTGATTCTGTTAAATTCAGCACAAGATACAGAAACACCACAAAGCTTCAATTTCCCCACCTTTTCAGGGCATTGGTAAAACTCAGCTTCTATTAAAATGTATGCCTCATTGTGTTTCCTGAACAATCTCAGTAAGTTTTGGATATTACCCGCCTTACAGGTAAGTCTGTGGTTACATCACTGATAGCTAAAGTTGGGTTGCATGTTTCTTAGTGACACTTAGAAATGAACTGCAGTTCTCTTAGATCAAAGCCTCCATTCCTTAGGACTTCTCCTGAATTCAGGTGCCCCAAATCCTCTCTTGGAGTATCAACACGTGACTGAGCAAAGAGACTAAATACCTTTATTATAATAAATTTAATCCTCATAAACATAATGCTTTATACTGGCAGAAATTGTTGGGAAACTTTAACATCCCGGTTTGTATTCTGTTTAAGTTATACTTCAGCTTTCTACTGAGCAACTTTCAACAGTACTCGAAATGAGAGGATGACAGTAAAAATAACGGATAAAGCATTAAAGGTTTGATTCAGTTGTATAGAAGATCCTTTCAGTGTGGAGAATTGTTGAGGTTTCTAGACAGCATAGAACGAGTAACCAAACTGAAGGAAGCTCTTTGTCATGAAAATTTCGAGATAGCTATGATCTTTTATAAAAAGAAAAAAAAAAAATAATCCTAAATTCCCAGTTCCTGATACCTCAGTTCCCATGGCAATCTATGGCAACTCAAAGTTGAGAGCAAAAAGCCTTAAGAATACAATTTAAGTATGAACATTCAACTGTATGATACCCTTTGTAGTGACTGAGTTTTTCTAAGTTTCTACTGAGATTTCTACTGTAACAAGTGAGATATCCTGACATATCACATAAAGAGAGAACTTAGTAACTTGAGTTCTTTTTCTTCTCTTCTGCTGTATGAAGGTTTTCTGTGGCTGTACTGTAGTCTTCCAACCTGCATGATGTCTGGTAATCTTTTACAGCAGTTTTTCTCTGCTTAAAGAAATTCTTCCTGGTTCGAGCGTTGTAAAAGGAGCCATAACGTACTGTCAAAGAAAATCCCTAAGGTTCAATCACCTGTAATCAAGTAATTCTAACCAATACTGAGAAACAGATTTGGCAAGTGGTTACTGTGTGCTACTAGGTGTGCATGGGAGAAGCGCTGGAGAAGCACTGAAATGATATTAGGTTCTGTGTTCAAATCTTACAGTAGTAGTAGACATGAATAGCACCACTTTCTGATGGCATGGCATTATGAGCCCACTTCACAAACTCATATGTGACACATAAATATGAAATTTGCAGGCACAGACATTTATAAATAGCAAGAGCAAACAAAATTTGGCATGTACTGAAGAGTTTTAAAAAGACTTGAATTTAGATTTAAGTCAATGATTACATGTAACAGGCCATTGTGCCCACAGGTTTTTGCTAACAGGATAGACAAAATGTCAGGTATTAAATATGAACTAAATCTACATCTGGACACTTTTTAAGAAGTATAATACTTCTGAAATGTGTAATTTCACCTGCACTGCATTTATCATAGCTATTGATATGTGTTTGATCATTTACTCCCTAGTGAGCAAAAGTCATCAGGATACCACTTTGAAATGCATAGCTTGCTGCTCTTTACAGAGATCTTATTTCAGAACACTAATGTACCTCCTCCTTATAAAATGATATTCACACCTGATTGAAACAATGTCATTTAATGTTTGTGAGGTCAGGCAGTCAGTGAGGTTGTGTCTTACTGACTCTGGAGCTGGTAAGATTTCCTAGCACCCAAGTACTTGTTAATTCCTAGTCTCTGGACTCCTTCAAAGAGGTATTTTTACAGAAGAGAAATACTTCTTATGATGTTGAACAGTTGATTACAATGTACAATGCTTGGTACAAATACAGTGGCACTGTAAATTTAGGAAGATGGAACAGTCACAATTTCAGGAGAAGCAAGGTAGCAAGTTACTTCATATCCCTTCCTTTATTCTATGTTAAATTTATCACTTATGTCCAAACAATATTCACCGTGCAGAACTGACTAAGTATGGGTGAGATGCTAAAGAAACAAGGAAATAATTCAACATTGTCCTTGTCTGCACTTGGTATTTAGAAGCTTTTTAGCCACTGTCTCCAAAATTCGCTTTATTGCTTGATTGACCTCTAGGAACGGATGGTACAGTAGAGCTGCAGTGGTACCTCAATGCTCATTTAAAAACTGTTCTTTAGGGAATGAATATAGAAGTTTGATTTTTATGGAAATAACTGACGTGCTAGGCAAATGTTCCATGAACTACATTGCATTGCTTTATTATTTCAGTGCTTTTACAGCATAACCAGTTTTTAAAATTTGTCTTGTTTTCTGATAAAGAAAATCATAATCTCATTTACCTTCAAGCATGCTATGTATTTGTCCCCAACAAAAAATAAAGTAGTTAACTCATTGGAAAGTTAACAAAATAATTATAATTGCTGTCATTTTTAATGGAAACAATATGCAAGTCTCTGATCCATGATATAGCATAGAAAATATTGTTGAATTACTCTGCTGGAAAAATTAGTAACATATATCATGACACAGCATGTAGTACTGCACAGAGGAATGATTTTGAGAACCATTCTTGTCCTCTGCTTAAATAGTTTTTTTTTCATAATTTAATGACTGACTTTTGCCCATAGTACTTCCTGCTATCAGGAAGAGTTAATTCTGTCTGTCTTTGTTGCTTGTGTTTCTACTAACCTGGTTTTCACAAGCTCTGAAAATTGATGCTATCTGTGGATGATGCGCTCCTTTCTGCACATCTGCTGTCTTGTGTCTGCATCAGTGATATGTGAAGACAGCAGATCTGTTTTGCAGTGCGGAGAGCAGGACTCCATGGTATACTTGAGGTAAGCTCTTCACCTTATATCATGTAAGGTTCAGACAAATCTGCTTTTTTAGAACATAGTTCACGTTTCCTCTGGGACTGCAGTGCAAACATTGGAGTATTTTATTTTCACAAAACAGAGTTCCTAGAGAGGATGACCCAGGAATTTCTTCTGAGGTATTTCAAATTATTTTTTTGGTCTATATATACAACTTCTATCATAAATGTTGCCATCGTCTGTATAGCAGAGTATTTTCTCATCAGAGCATATTATTCTGCAGACCCTGGGGAAAAACTGTATACTATCAAGGGAGATAGAATTTCCTTAAAGATGGACAGATGTTTACTTTTCATTCGTGGCAAAAAAAGAAGAGTAACAAAATCAGTATTGTGGACAAGATTAGTTTCCTATGTTCGTGGGTCCCAAGACCCACGTACAGATAGGCATCTGGAGGTGTTTTGATTTCAGAGGGGAATTTTTCTACCAACTCTCAGGAGGTCATTCTTAGTCCTTTGATCCTTCTGGAACTACATATAGAAGAGCCTCTTTAGGGCATAGGATTATTGGGTTTCCAGATAAAAATATGGCAGAAAGTAGAGAAAGAGCAACATAAAGTGGGACCAGAGAACACCGCCTACCTAGACTTCTAAGCAGCCTCATCTGTTTAGCCACTTGCCTCCCATGTATCAGAGCTTTGAGGAATGTGAGTTGTACCAAAATCCATGTAGTTCAGCTTGGGAGATCTCAGCCTGTTCCCATAGGCCTGGCTGTGAAGTGAGGGCTTTCTAAAGGCTCTGTTTTGGAAATTTAGCTTTGTATGATTGTTCTTTAAAAATGATTGCAGTTAAAAAGTGCTTAAAAGCTATGGAACGTTGTAAAAAAGTAATGGTGCATATGGTGCGTATGTTGTCAGTTCTGTGATGAGATGTTGTGAATCCTGTCCAAGAAGACCAAAGTGTACTGAATTCAGGGTCTTGCACTAATTTCAAAGTGACAGGTGGACTATTCATGATGTCTGAGTATGTGCAGTCAAAATACGGATGTAATAGAGCGATATCATGAAGTCCATGGAAAGGTGGCAAAGTATTTTCAGTTATTTTCCATGAAACCAAACCTCTTCTTCAAATCCCTGAAGACCAACATTTTTATAACTCCTGTGCCACTGCTGCTCCTCTGCTTTCAGAATCCGTGTGATGTACAGTTTCATGACTGACTATTGTAAAAGAAAGATGCCAGAGGCATATTTACTGCTGCTGAAAGAAGAAATCTGTGCTTCCATATTTGAACTGTCAGCTGTGAGCTGTTATCAGGTTATGGAAGAACCATGTGTAGGGCTACTGCAGGTACCCCACTCAGCTACAATACCTGAACAGAAAATATAGACGTTTAACCACTCACACAGACTTCAGGCTACCAAGAAAAGCGACTATAAGTCTATAACTATAGATCTATAGCTATATTTGCCATAAATCACCATCTATGGTATTAGTTGCCTAAGGTATCTAAACAACTAAAAATCAGAACATAGCAGTAATTGACAAGTAGCAGTGAACTGTCACCCATGAATTAAAAACATTGAAAGGGTGGATCGAGGAAATAGGGAAATACATTTCCAGAAATTGCAAACTGAAAAAAACATCCCCACAAAAGTAGCTAAATTCAAAATATAGTTGCTCTAGTTACAGTTTAGATTTTTTCAAGCATTTTATCTGCAGCATAGATCTCTGCACAATTATACTGACTTGTTTTTTCTGATAATCTCAATGCTAGTTTCTGCATTCAATGCTAGTCCTGCAGCAAAGACGCTATAGCCTCCTAATTTTTCTGTCTGTGTCCAGATCCATGTAAATGCTCTTTACACCATTGGGTTGCTTGCTACCAACACAAGGGAGAAGGTAAGTCTGAGACATTGTGTACATGCTAGAGAAATCTTTCAGCTTAGGCAGCAATGTGCTGTGTCTGCTCATTATTATTCTTAATAAAAAAAAAAAAATCAAGAATTCATAAGCCACCCTAAGTTCAGCTGACAGACAAGCAAAAGTAGCTGCAATAACAGAGGCAGAGACCTGCCTTTGAGACAAGATGCTCTTCAGTTAAGGATAATGACAAATAACTTCAGGCAAATACGTATTAGGAAAGTTAATAGGGCTACAAGTGCTCAGTTGCTCCTGAGTATTAGCATTGTCTTTATCTGACCAGAGATGTTCCTCTTTGAGTTTTACAACACGTGAAGTAGTTGTGCGTCTGACATGGATGAGCTCAGTAACACACAAAAATTATACAGCCTGGGGTTACATGAGTTAGGACGAGTGAATTTTGTTGCTGCTCTTATTTCTACTGTTATAAAGAGAACTGTTAAATAATATAGAATTGTGCATTGGTTTGTAATTTTATTGATGCTTCATGCAGTAAAGACTGATCTAAGAAAAATAAAAAAGCAATTAAGTTTATAGAAGTAGGAAAGTAGAAGTAGCAGAAGCAGTCCTTCCTCATTACCACGTTTTGTTCCGTATGTGTAGAAATGAGAGACTTCATGTCAATGTAATATATTACTCACCAAAGAATCTTTTTAACAAATACATTCAGCAATGAAGTCATGGGAAGCCTTCTAAATTCACATTCATAAATGGCAAATGTATTAGCAATGACATGTTATTATTGATTTTATAATAAGCTGCAGTAATTAATTAACTAATAGGTCAACTGGAAATCAAATGGGAATTGTTTTGCACACAAGTTCAGCAAAATAACGTTGCCAGTGAAAGTATTGGAGTTTTTTTTCATTTCAAAGGCAGATGCTGGGAAAATAAACCAGTCCCAAATAATTGTGTACTATGGCTTTCCATGAAGTCAATAAATGAACTGAACTTCTCTAAAGAATCTTTTCTTAGCAGAATGTTGTATGTTTCTACCTGACTTGTTTAAATTAATTTTCTTTACTGAGAAGGCCATCCATTATTTTGACATGTTTTATGGTGAGTAAAAAATCCTTGATTGCTTCTGCATACCTAAAGAAAACGTTTTGCCACTTTTCACAAAAAAAACTATCCTCAAAAATGTCAGAGGCCATTTAAATGTCATTGCTTGAGAAGGTACTTTGAGAATGCGCCAAAATGAGCTTTTCTTAAGATGTCAGCTCTATACAAAAAAAATTTTTAATTATCTGTCTAGTCACGTTGGAATAACTTTCATACCAGTTTTCTTATATGTGTATGAGAAATAGACTAGATGAATCAAAGCCATACTCCTCCCCCAAGGAAGAAGATCTTAGCAATTTCACAGAGAGAAATTCGCAGGTTACTTCGTAAGTAAGATTAATTGAATTTATTTCAGCTTAGCAACTTTCTCATGCTAGAAACATGCTGGTTTTCTTTGCTGAAATTTCCAATGTACTGGTGACAACTGTAAAATATTTTAAGTTGTTTCACAGCTTTATCTGTTTTAAACCAATCTCTAGTACTCTGAAGGCCAGATACTGAGCCTCTGTTACCTTGTGTATATAGAGATGACATTTTGGAAAATTCAGGGAAAAAACTGAGTTACTTTTTTATTGTGGCATATATTTATATGTCATAATGGAGACCTTGGCAGAATTTTAAATGTTTATTTATTAATGTTTAGATTAATAATTTTTTAAGCCAGAGTCAGAACCATTTGATGTTGCTTTGTTCTTTGCCACAGAAACTACAGAACTTCTGTGAATTATTTCTAACTGGAAGATGCACGGTGGTTTGCTGCTGCTTCTACAGGAATAGTCTTAAGTCTTGAGTTTCTTGTTTTTATTGATGAATATTGCTAATTAAGCTATCCTGATGGCTAATTTCACTATCTATTAGAAAACAAATGAACAAGCAAAAAAAAACCCAACCAAAACAAAAAAAGTTTTATATTGAATTATAATATGTTGAATAATAATTTTTAAATCTGGTACTTGTACCAATGCCGTAACTGGAGCTATTACAACTTATTGAGAAATATAAGAGAGATATTTAAGATTTTGTCTTTTATAACAAGATTTAATGCTTATCTTTAATGATCTAAATTGAATGAACTTCTTGACTTTGCTATAACTCCTATTTTGTAATTCAGTTTTTGGGAGGTTTTCTTTGAAATTTTTCCAATTCATGGATCTTTCTGAAATGTGAGTGTCAGATCTGGATGTAGTACTCTAACTGTGATCACCTTAACAGCAAATGAAGAGATAATGAATGTAACTTGTCTTCTAATACCATGGCTTACGTGAGAAGAGAGGTAATAACTAATCCCATAACACAGGCTGTGTGGTCCGTGACACAGCCCGGAAACTTCACTGTATGATGTGGTGTCTTCACACAGGCTGGATGTGTGATTGTGGAGGGTAGTGCCTAATGAACTCGCCACCTGATTTTTTCAGAAAAGTCACAGCAGCAAATAGTTTTAGTGGACATGGAAAAATTCCCTGGCTACAAGAAACCAAAACTTTCCAGTCATCATGATTCTTCTCGAAGCTTTCAAGAAGCAATCATAGAATCATAGAAACACTAGGTTGGAAAGGACCTACAAGATCATCTAGTCCAACTGTCAATGATTTATTATAGGCAAACTGCAGGTCCTAAGGAAACCATAGGCATCCTAGCAGCACAGGACAGAGATCCTCTAAGCTGGCTAGGGGTACGTGCTTCAAGCCATCTGTACGAGTTGTTGTGTCCACCTTGCAGCAACAGAACGCTGCACAGAGGGCTACCTGATGAAGTTCCAGTGCTGTGCATTGAAGTGATGCTATGCTTCTAGTGTAGGGGCAAACACAGTAGTGCCAGTGCTGTCACGGTACTGTTTCTAATTTATTTGTGCTGTCAATGCCAGCTGGCATATTTCTGAATTTTAGTTTAAGTATTATAGACATATGCTGTGACATGGTATGTAACAAAATGATAGTGGATTAAGTAAAAGAGAGTTCAGCAGTCTCCAAGCCTGACAATACATTCTCTGAATAAGCATGAATTTTGGACTTCTGGATTCCTGTAATGGCTGTTGTTATACCTCAGCACCAATTTAAAACTTCTAGGAATACAGGAAAGGTATAGGTTGGTACACTAAGGCTACATTTACACCAATAAACTTAATCCGCTTAGAAATTGTAAATAAAGCAAACAACAGGGAAAATATACCTACTCTGACAGGAGTTAATAGAATTTGCCATTTTTCCTTTGTTCTACGTAGTGCCCAGTCTAATGTTTCTTTCCTTTTTTTCCAGCAGGTAGTGATGCCTTCCAGGGGCAGCAGCCAGGACAGATCTGTTTGAATCTGGAGTAGTCCACTACCTGTTACCTGGCAGTATAGCCCACCTCTGCTAGAGCAGTTAGTTGATTCTTTTTTTGTATATGAGACTCTCCTTGTATTAATTCAAGCAATCTGTGCTTTTAGGCTTGTTTACTAACAGGAGAAAAAAAAAAAAAAGCAGAGTTTCATGCTGAAGAGTTTAAATCCCAGATCGCGGTAAGCCATACCTTTATTGCCCATCCACAGATTCCCTCGACAGTAATGCTCTTACCAGACTATGTTTAGGCTTCTTTCAGGCTGGAAGGAGGCTTAATTCTTCCACCACTGACATCTGTGAGTGAAGAAGAGGTTACTCATAGATGAGCCAAGTGTGTTAGCTCTCAGGCTAAAGCAGATTCATGGTAGATCCAGAGTACAGATTGCTCTGCAGGGACCTTTATGAAAATACATAAGGAGTGCTCCCCAGGTGTTATGGCACAGGGAAGCTTTTTTGTTTATTTATTTGTTTTTCATTCCTTTTTGCATGTTATCAGGCGTGCTTATTCCAGGATATCTCACCTGAAGATGAAAGAACAAGAATGTGACATCAGGATTACAAAAAAACAACCAAACAACAAAATCCTCTCTAGCAGAAAGTTTTCAGGTTTTATTTTTTTTTTCCTGTATTTTTCCAGTAAGATAGCATCCCTGTGTCAACAGGATAAGAGATAAGTGTATATTTATGGCTCCCTGGGTGAATTCAGCAAATTTGTCAATACATTCTGGTTAGATTCTCAGCTGGTAACAAACTGCAGCACATTCATTTTACATGGGGAACAAACACACCATCAGTGTGTGGTATATTAATATTCCTTGCACTTTCTAGTAAATGCCTTATCTTGAAGGCATTTGGATGTGAACTAAAACTCCTGTAAAATCCAGTAAAAGATTTCTTTCAAAAGTAAATGCTATGGATCAAACTTCCTGTCAGAGCTCACTAAGGTCAGCCAGATCCGTGTTATCTTGTTTCAACTATTTGTAATTATCCAGATTTTTGTTTTTTGGGATAGAAGAAATGGTGGTATCTTACACTGCATACAGTTTTCAAGAGAAATTTTCAAGATAATTAATTTAGTTTATAGTTGACACATGGTACGTTTCACTTTTTTTTTGTATATGAAGTTTCCCCATGGCTAAGATATTCTGGTATGGCAATTTTATGCCTTCAGAAAATAACTCTGAAACATTTTTGTGAAGTAGAAAACATCCTATATTATTAGTTTATACATATATAGTTTTCAGTTTTCTAGGCAGGATAAATGAGACCATTAGTAATTTGAATTGTTCTGTTGCAGACAATTTAACATTTTTAGCATTCTGCTCATATGTGTGGTTACTGTAAGTGTGGTCCAGCATTTATGCATTAAGTATTTATGGCTTGTTTGCTGCAGATTTTATTGATCCTTATACTTGACCCCTAAGCGTAACAGGAAACTACATTAGGAAGAAAATTGGGAAGGAGAAATGAAAATTTTTAAAATTGAGGAGCCATCAAATCTCTTAGCCTATGAGGCTTGAGTCTACAAAAACAAAATTTGTATGATGGTCAGACTTTGGCTGGCAACAAAATTAGGGAGAGTAGAATGGGTAAGAAACAATCTGGAATCCTTGAAGATAAAGGATGGCTAACTCATTCTGTGTGCATCAAGAGATCCACTAACAAGAATAATTATTAATACCTCGAGTATATCAGCTGCAATCTACAAGCTGCTGAAACAGAGGGCATGAATATGATTGCATGCTGCAATTCCACTCTCCTCGGCACCCCCCAGACTTATTCAGTGCACAGGATAAACAGTAGACACTCATCTTGAATATTTTATTTTTGTTTTTCAGTATGCAATCATTGTCTAACGTACTGAATGATTGTTAAACCCTGCTCTGAAGACGCTATTTCTTATTGAGTTATGTGCTTTTATACGAGGTAAGTGTATGACATTGGTCCCATTTTATCAATGTTATTTGAAGTGCATGAAACATTACTTATTTTGTCTGCTAATTCAGGATGCACGATGTGATGATTGTAGTTCAGAAAATTTCAGAAGCTTTCATGGTACTTAGTTGGACAGGCCATTTGATGAAATCAAATTCCACTAAACTAGTTTTCACAAGTGGGGACTCAGTGGTTTTGCAATTTATATCTGATTACGTATGATTTCCGAAAGATTCAGTTGAAGAATTTTGTCCAGATTCCTCTAGGAACTTTTTGGTAGAGATGGAGATAAAATTTAATACTCCATAAGAGTGTCTAAATTCTTAAGCCGTATGATTGTTCTTTCTTCCCCTGCAGTATCTCATTTGATTTACTGTAATCCTTTCAGCTCCCGAAGGAAATGAAACCAGGATCATCCTCTTCAAAGCAGTGACTTGCAATTTGTTGAATATGATGGCTAAAATGTTTGCAATTATGTAATTAACTATATCACAGTACAAAAATACAGAGGACAGAGAGGAATTAAGTTAAACATGCAGCCTTCATTTCAGACTTCCCTCAGTTCTCATTGTTTGACTTTCTGATATTTGCTTCCCATTCGTTTTCACCGAGTCACCTGGAAAATTTCTGGAGCTGCAACTGAGCTGTATGTTAACACCTTTCATGCTAGCCTTGATTTAGAGGCTGCTGTTTTGACAGAACTTCTCAGTGCCCCTCTGTAAGGTCAACATTGTCTCTGCGTATAACAGGTATTGGACGTGCAGGACTCGTAGTAGTGCTGTCCTTTATCATATTTCAGAAGAGATGTTAATTTTACATATTTGTGTAGGCCTGTGTTCAATCCCTGCTCTGCATGGGTGTGGAGTATTGACATGCACTTGTTTGTCCTTGTTTCTTGATAGCAGATTGCTTCTTGACAGATTTTTCTGATTGTAGGGATTATTGATCTTAATTTCTGATCTTCATGCAGCCAGCTGGAAAACATTATCAAAGGAGTGATAACAGTATTCTGAGTAAGGGACTCCAACTTTTCAGGCTTATTGTAAATTCCTATTTAAGGAAGGATGTTAACCTTTTTCTCAAAACACACGTTTTCAAGGAAGAATAGAAAACTCATGGCTTAAGCCTCATACTGCTTTCTTTCCATGGTGAACTGTTATGATTGTACTGGATTTTTAAGTGGTAGGCTTTATAATTTTTTTTTTTAATAATTCAGCTGACCAGGCAGCAGATATTCCTTCCTTTTAGATGTGCTTTTAGAAGTAATTAACACAATAGAAATTTCAGCTACAACTTTTTTTCCAATTTAGATTGGAGTTATCACTGTGTTCTGATTTTTCTGTGTGTCTTCTCCAGCTCAAAAACTCCAGCAGAGCATCTGAATAAATATAGCAAACCTTCTAAGGGTCAAGTGAAAACCTATGTTTTTCTATCTAGGAAACGAGAGTGTTGTGAATTGTCAATCTAGACCTTGAAGTCTTTTATTTAAAAATAATCTTGTGATTCTACTAGTTATATTGTATAAAAATAGCTCTTGGTTTTAATTTTTCTTCCTGTTTTTCACACAAGTTTGACTTTGGTTTCTACCTTGTAGTAGCAAGGATATGAAAGGCAGAAAGACGTGATGAACTGGAGGTTGACCCAACGACCTGTTTGCCTGCTACTTGCAGCATCTGAGTACATTTGGTGCATGACTTGAGCAACATCATCACCACGTACGGTATTGATAATTTCGTATATACTTTTTTAAAAGAAGGATGAACTGAAGCACTGACCTTGCCTCTGGTTGCATAAAGTCCAGGTCTTTTGCAGTTCAGTTCATTACCTTGCCTGCTTCATTTTACATGCAAAGTTTATGCTTGTTCCCATTCAAGATTATATAGGAACAACAATGGTAAGAACTGTGTAGTCATTGTTTCAGGATGTCAAATAAAGATTCTTAGACTCTGATGAGTTAGTGATAAAATAACAAAAGCTTTTAATAAAATCTTTGTTTTTGAAAGCTCAGCCACTTTTGATCTGTGTTTCTGCCTTCTTGACACTGTCAACTTTGACATCGTTGTGTATTCATGTGGCACTCTTCATTTTATTATTCATATTTGACTTAATTTATAATTAAAAAAATCATTATTTCACTGACATTGATTTTTTCACCATATAGTTCAAATGAATTCATTATCCATTTGCATTTTATACTTCCTTTGTTTCCAGTTTATCGGTCTGTATGCTGCAGAGTTCTTCCTTCAGGAGCTCTGAAGATCAGAAATTACCAAGTGTAAGCATGCTATGATTTTTTTGTGTTTTTTAATGAGTTCTCATTTAAGCATTTAAGATTTACTCTCCTCGATGATAGCTGTGTTTGAAGAGATGGTTGATTTACAGATTTACTATTGAAACTCGCCTAGGGATTACTGACACTACCTCTGTACAGATAGAATGCTTTGTTTTTCTCTTTAATATTTGCAGTTTTACAAGGATGCTTTTCTTGTTATTTGTAGTATTTTAGAAAAATATCAGGGAAAATAAATACATCTACTCCTCAGCAAAACGTAAAGTTCTTGTTTATTTTTGTTTGCCTGTTTTTCTCTAAAGGAAAAGCAAATTTGCCTTTTTTTTCCCCCTTCGGCGAGTTGTCACATCTTCAGTTGCTATAGTACCATCTATGTGAGGAAAAAATGCAAATGAAAAGTATAAAAAATTTCTCTGCATAAATGCCTGTTATTTTCTGAGCTCACATTACTTGTTTCATTTCATAAAAAACATTTGAAAAAATTCTCCATTGGAATTTTGTCAGTGAGTGGAATCAGGCATATGCTGTTGCTGCCTATCTAAAAATGCTAGCAGCACAGCTACAAACAAGGCAAGTCACTGCAACATTTTGAACCCTCTTCTGCCTGTCCACTTATTCCAGCAATATTTTTAAAATCATGAATTCTCATCAAGTTGCCATAGCGTTCTTATTCCAATATTAATGCACTCTGGGAAAGTTTCATGTGACATGTTCAAATATAAAGAAATAATAATTTCCTTAGGAAAAAGCCATAAACAACAGATAATTCTTTGTCCTGGGCTAATTATGTCAGCAGTGCGTTGATAGCACTTTTGTGTCATTTGCTATAAAAGAGTCTTTCATCTTGAAACCTGTGGTAAATAACGTCATTTACAGGTGGTTTATTCCATGCACACACAAGTGGGAGGGAATTTTGTTTTTGGCTTCCTGTTCTCTCAGGCCAGGGTTATAACTGTATGGTATAATTGTGCTCGTTTTTGTGCACTGCTGGGGGGACTTGGCGTGTTCGTTGTTGCTTTGTAATCTGGGCTAGAACAGTCAGTAAATATAAGCCATCGAAAATCCTGATGTGACCACGTGAGACGATGTGCAAAATCAATATAGGACTAACTTAAAATTGAAGATGAAACGCATTAGGAGAAAGATGACCCAAATTTGACTGTGATTAGGGAAAACACTCTGCCATGTTTTCTTGTGATGTGAATTATTCGTTGGTGATACTGTTCTTTTCTTTGACTATGGATGATTCTGGGTTAGATGTAGCATTTCTATTGAAGTTTGTGTCTGAACTAGCTGATTTAGAACATTTTCTTAACATTCAGCTATGAACAGTATGCACAGACTTTGTCAAAATATTAGCAATACGTTGGTTAAAATATTGAAAATAAATTACTCTGTGGAAATATAGATATTCTTTTCAGAAAATTTGTTGTTACACTTGTGAATCGGATGGCATTCAAGTTAGAGTGGTAGAAACTTTTCACTGGAATCCAAAACCAGTGCTACAAAAAAACTAGCAAGCGCTCTTGCTTCTGTAATTTTTTTTATATATTTTGTGCATTTACCCAGAATTTGTCCTTGTGAGACTTAGTAGGAATGTATTTCCATCCAGAAGAGAGTTTTATGTCTGCTTGTGTGTGTGTGTTGGGATGAATGAGGAGGAGAGGGTAGAGAAGACTGAAAATAGATGAGATCAGGATGGCTAGGGAATGCTAAAGGCTCTCATATCCATTTTTGCACTGTAAATACTGCACTAGACACTGTAAATAGCTGGTCTATCTGCAAATAACATAGTGGATGGCTCCTCGAAATCCCCTGTCTTCTGCATCTGCCTTGTTTGTAAGCTCTTATCGTTTGTTATGGGAGCAGCAGTAGGCTGGGAAAATCTGCAATGCTAACGCTGCTACTTTATGCTCTTGTGAATTTTAGCTTAGGTTTCTCCAATTCAATCAGCACAGAACTCTTTAAAGATGGAGAGTAGTACCACATGGAAGAAAATCAGCAAAATCCTTGGGAAAAGAAGTGGTGTAATGGATTCAATAAGAATGAGGAGGAAATCAATACTGCATAGAAATTGTCTAAAGATGACAAAGTCTGCGAGGAAAGGGACTCGTGAAAGAACTGCCATGTATAGTGATTAGATAATAGTGGAGTATTCACCCTGCTGACACTTTGAAGGGCATAGATGTCAGCCATTTTTGCTGCAAAAATAAAGTTACTGAAGGTTACCTCTCAATTAATTGTTTTCCAGAGCTCTGTTTATCATAAGACTCACCTTAGGAAAGTGTACTTCCTAGATTGCGTACAGGAATATACTTCTGCTTATATGGGTTAGAAAAGTGTAGACTTTTTAGATTGTCTCAGAGTTGCGCCCTACCTGAAAATACTTGTTGCTGCACATATATTTTGGGTATCTGTTTTTCACTAGTCGTTTTGGAAGAGCTAATTCTTCTAGATTCAAGTTCTTTTAATTAAATAACAAAGCACTAGCATATGAGTTCAAATTCTTTCCTGCACCAAAGTAAGTAGGTGTGTATTTTCACACTGGTTATGTATCTTCCTCTTTGTAAATTATTTGAGCCAACATTACCCACTGGACTGAGGAAGCATTGCTTCACTAAATAAAATAGAATGAAATGTGTGTTATCCCTGTGTTCTGGAGAGGTACATTATAAGTTCACCATAGAACAATTTTTTAAAGAATAATGACAGATTTTAGGTGACTGGTATGAAGCAAATATCCTAGAAGATGCACAATAAGAGCAGCCAAAGCTTCTTTTTCTTACTCATCTCAGAAGGCTTGGGGTGAAGTCTGCGCTGATATAATCACAAGCAATATTTTGACTGAGGTCCTGTTTTTGCACAAATTCTTTAAAGGCATACGATCTCTCAAATAAATTGGAGGTAGCAGCTAGGTCTGCCACCTTCATTAAAATGATGAAAATGTCATTAGCTAAAAATTGCATTTTGTGGAAAAAGCAGAATATGGGAGAAAGAATGGAAGAGATAAATCTAGTGTACGTTTTTTTCTTTTTTTTTCCCCTGCCATCTAATGGCTAGAACTAGTGTCCAACATCTGGCAGTTACTTCTGGAGAAAGGAAGTAAATCAAGGAAGATGGTAGAAGTTACTACATTTGCAGTTATTTATAACCTGAGAAAATGGAAAACCTAAGAACTTAGCCAGAAACTTTGATGTATAAGGTGAGTTTCTAGTGTGATATGCCTCACATCTGAAATAAATGTTTAGCAGCTGATATCCTCAAATGGAATACTATCAGGGTAGGAATATTTGTAACTTTTCTATACCTGTGCTTCTAGTAAACTCACGTAGTATCAAAAAATTTTGTTGCTTATATACATAGATTCATAATTCATTAATATATCATTGGATTTCCGTACTTGCTATAGTAAAACTGGATAATAAAACAAAAATTTTGATGCCTGCTCTACTAGCTATTAAATATTTCACTTAGCTGGAATTCGACAGTTATATGTTTTCTAATATTTATTATTAAGTATCAAACTTCTACCCTTACAAACATTTTCATTATTTATGCTTCTAAAAATAAATTCAGGTACATCTCTTTATGTGCGTGATCCTCTTAGCTTTAGAGCACAGTGGTTCAATGCTATGAAAAGTTTCTTAAAAGAATGTTGTGCTTCTATGTCACCTGGGGCTTGACAGTCTTCTGTTATGAATTATCCAATGGAAAAGGAAGCTTTGCCTAAAAAACTTTCATGCAAACCTCTTCAGATGTCTGATTTCACTGTCCCTCTACAGATGACAATTTTTATTTATATCCAATATAGAACAGAAAAACATGGTTTTGTAAATTTCTGAAAATGTCTGACTCCACTCATTCTCTGTGATTTTTGAGTGATTCAAAAATGCAGGTGACCATTCTGCACCAGGCTTCAATTTGCAATGTAGTATTACTGATATCTAGCACTCCCCATCCTAGTATGCAACAACTGTACATTTAATAGGGTTTTTGTGTTTGCAAGGAAGATTTGTTCTGATGGCCATCCTCCATGACCAGTTGAGTTCTGTAGGGATGGAAACTGCAAACATAAGCAGACCTTTCTTACTGACAATGTAAGCTCTTTTCAACTTCTCGTATTGCTTAAGAGAAGTCAGACACAGTACCCTAAACTGAATGGGTTGCTTTTGCATCCTCAACAGGCTAGGCAATCTGACAGGGAAGAAACAATCTACCATTAAACTAGAGGTGCAGCAGAGAAAGCTTCTTAAGTACTTTTACATACCATCACTTAATGATTTCAGTGAGCTGTCAGGGGAAGCAGAGGGAGAGGAGACCAACATATTAGAAATTATTTAATTAGGAAATACTGTCTCCGACTGTTATTGTCTGTCCTTCAAAATAAAACTGTGACAAAATGCATACAGAGCTTTTGAAAGTAAATTTTATTTATTTTAACATGAAGGCAATGACTAGTTTAGACCTGCCAACGTTTACGGAAGATACTTTTTGTTGGGAACACCCAGTGGGGTATTCATTACATTCTGTGTGCAAAAGCTCTGCCATTCTTCCGAGATCTTGCATTGTTGGCAAAACTGTGTAATTTGTTTGGAAAAAGAATACCTATTAGTTAGAATGAAAGTGTAAGGGATGTTTATGAAGGATTTCTAAAGGCGTCCTTGCTACAAGTTGAAAAGAAATCACAAAGATTTGTAAAGTGCTTAAATATATGAACTGATTGGATACTGGATTCTCTTATTCTTTTGTCAGCTAGAGATGGTCTTCTGCAAAGTAACAAATTCAGGTGGGAAAAAGAAAAGGCTTTAAAGGCTTCTGTTAAAGCAGAGCATCATTCTACACATGATCTTACTTTTGCAGATAGTGCTCAATGGGTTGTATGCTTTAGCATCCTCAACAGGCTAGGCAATCTGACAGGCAGGAAATAGTCTACCCTTAAACTAGAGCTGCAGCTATCTGCTACCTTTGCAGATGTACTGTAAGGGAAACATGGGGTCATGGCCTGAATTAGTGATTGAGCACCTGGTGAAGGGTGGTGGCTGGCCTAAGGAACACCTGTGCTCCCCCTCCACGTGACCAGGAGGGGTGGACCCAGGGTGGGACTACCCTGGGCTCATTTAAGAGCCAGCCACCAAGGGGTAAGGATCTCCTGTGTGGGATCTAGCTGTTCCTCGTCTTGGTGGGAGATTGCTATTGTGTAAGTTAGTCTTTTGTTGTCAATCATTAAACCTTTTAATACTTTACCTGGCATCGCTTCTGTGATTGCACCACGTGTACTGAAGAAGCAGATTCCTTGTACTTTACAGGTAGATATTATACTGTCCTGTATCTAGCAGAGGTACATCCAATAGTTTAGTCTGAAGTATTAAATTTGTGATAGGATGATGTTCTGTCCAGGATAATTTTCCTTGCTGAGAAGCAAGGCTGATTCATCTGAACTCAGTACTGTGCTACTGCTGGTGCATGCTGCTAAAGAAGGCATTCCTGAAATCTCTGCAGGATTCTGTACAGCGCTGTAATCCTGCTCATTCTGTTCTTTATTCCTGGCTTGAACTACTTGTCTTTCCACAGACTGCTTGACACGCGGAAAGCATACTATTACTGCCATGATAGCACAAAATCACTCTCTGGTAAAATGCAGCAAGGGAGGAAAGGATGGGGAAAACTCAAGGTGGAAAGGGAAGGATCAAGGTATATGGGACTCTTACTGGGTGTATTTTAAAAATATTCCGGAAAGTTCCCAGTCTCGATTGTCAGTTGTGTTGCAATTAAATGCTGTCTCTCTTCCTGATGCAGCCAGGATTGGTCAGACAACGGATCATGACTGATAATGATGCATTGGCAGAAATGTGTGCACAGATGTATACAATAAAACTTAGAAAGTAATTTGCCTCGCTACTTGCCTCTGTAGTTAGTTACCAGTTTACCTTCTGAAAAATCACACCTCTGTTCATAATAATTAGGAAAAAAGAAATGTTTTGGTTAAAAATGTTGCATATGGATTTTTAGTATTAATCCTACTGTGATCTTTTTTCTTTTTCAAGCAATTTTTTTCCTGTTGAATCTACTCAGTTCTGCAGCTCTTGCTATGTCCAAGGGGTTAATTTGGAACGAAGAAATGTCTAATGTAGATTTTGAAGATTTGTGGATTATTTTATTCCTGAGAATTAACCAGAGAAATTGCTGATCCAGTTTTGGATACCTTGTTAAGGCAGTTGAGTGTTTCGGTACCAATCCATTCCTAATCATTTCGGTACTGTGTACCCAAATGGCTTTGTTAGAGTATGGTGTATATAGATTACGAAATAAGTTTTCATTCAGCTCGGTTTTGCTTTTTCTTCACGATGTCTCCACAAGACTGAATGTCCGAATATTCTCCTTTGCTATAAGGATCATCTATGATGCTTTTTAGTCCTGCTGCAGAAATTGTGATACGTGTATATACTTGTGTGTGTAAGTGTGAAAATATCACTGAAGTATCCACAACCAAAAATCTTAATTGAATTCGTAGAGTCATTAAGGTTGGAAAAGACCTCTAAGATCATCTAGTCTAACCATCCACCTACCACCTATATTGCTCACTAAACCACATCCCTAAATACCACATCTGCACATTTCTTGAACACCTCCTGGGATGGTGACTCCACCACCTTCCTGGGCAGCCTGTTCCAGTGCCTGACCACTCTTTCAAGTAAGTTTTTACTAATATCCAACCTAAACCTCTCCTGGCACAACATGAGGCCATTCCCTCTCATCCTGTCACTGTTGGATTGGAGAAGAGGCTGACCCCACCCCTCACCACAACCTCCTTTCAGGGTGTTGTGGAGAGCAATAAGGTCTCCTGAGCCTCCTCTTCTCCAGATTGCTCATGTACTGTAATTTCTTTTCCTATACCCTGACTTATAGAACGATATTTTCAAGGGTCACTGCAGTGCGTGTCTCTCTCATAGCAAGATGTTCATTGTGTAAAGCTTATACTTAGGGCTAAACATAGGTGCTCCTTTAAATGTTTCTTTCTCTTGTGAACAGAAAAACAAAATAACATTAATCGGCTCTGTGTGTGTGTGAAACTTTTTAACATTTTTCTAATCAGTTGTTTGGCAAGTGTGAGGTTAAACAATTTCTGCTTTGAATCACTTGCAATATGCAATTCAAGGGCTGTGTCTTTCTTCCATTTTAGGGTAACATTTAGTGTTACCTGAAGTAAATGTGGAAATGCTCGTGCAAAGATAGTTATTAACTAGGATATAACTTTAGATAGAACAAAAAAAAAGGTGATGTGGTCTTGTATGGTAAAAACATTTCCAGGCATGACAGAGCTTTTGCAGCCATTTTGCAAAATGGAGAATAACAGAATTTTCTGAGTGTAGGCCTATAGGGAAACAGTTGATCAGGGCATGAACTGATGATTAAGCACATGGTGGAGGGGTGTGGCTGGCCCAGGGAATAGTGGTAGATTGCTTGCACCTGTGACCAGAAGGGGTGGACCTGGGGCAGGGCTGCCCTAGGCTTAGATAAGGGCTGGGCAGGTGAAGCTCAGAGCAGAGAGCGCAGGGAAGATGAGAAATCAGAAGACTGGAAAGAAGCAGAAGTAGGAGAACAAGGAAGATGCTGAGGGAGCAGAAAATGATGTGGAGCGGAGTCCCCCAGCTCCAGATGAAGAAATGGTGTAGTTGGAGAGTTAGGACTCGTTCTCTTACAAGGCCATAGCTCTACATTCATTAAAATATGTTTTGGTGTTTTCCAGTTCATAGATGTTACCTTGTGGACCAAGAAAAACATATGAAAAAATAGTTTGCTGGCTCAGTTCCTAGATTCTTGTTTCTGCTTTCTGCTCTTTGTGGTTTTTTTGGATCTGCGTTTTCAGTCTACATTGCTGAGACTATTAAGGTGAGCACAGTGACTTCTATACCTCAGTATTTAAGAGCTATTCTTAGACATAATTAAAATCTTTTAAAAACCCTGAATATAAATCAGAGCAAAAATTGAAAGTAACTACAAATAAATAAATCCAAAATATAAGATTCAGAGGCAGCAGAGGCCTGTGGTCTTGACTGTATTTAGGTACAAAAAATACTTATTACTCTTTACTATATTATAATAATTTTGAGCAAGCTGTAAGGAAACACTTGTTTATTTGGATTATTATTCGTTGTCTCTGTCTGAAAAGATTCTTATTTTCTTTATGTTCTTTCTAGTAAAAGGAAATTTGTTTTTTTCTGAGAGGGGATTGGAATGTGTGGTTTTAAAAAAAAGCTAAAACTAAAAAGATCACAGAATATTTCTTTTAAATTATGGCATAAAGAAAAGGAGTCACTCTAATTTCAGAGCTGTCATTTTAGTTTAGTAGATTAATGGAAATGAGATCAGTGTCAATGATAAAACACAAAAGGAATGCAGCAAAGTCAATGGCGTGTTTCTTAAGATAAAAGGATAAAAACTAAAGTTGCACCATGTTTTAAGTAAGTGTATATAAACACATGAAATGGCAAAAGGTAGCAGAAATCTCAACTAGAGGAATTGAATGTACACATAGTTCCAAATACACTAAAGATGTACTCTTCTAAGCCATTAAACTTCAAATGCTAGATGAAGGCAAAAATGCTATGAAAGGTGGGCAAACGTTAATAGACACATGGACACTTCTCTGAAGACAAAACAAGACATCTATTTCTTTTTTTTTTAACCAAATATGTATGGTACAATACCCTGTTATTTTATTATTTTTCCTTGCACCAAATTCAATATGCAAAAACATAATATATGATGATCACATTTTCTAGATTTCCTTTCTTGTCTTATAGGAGAAAGTCATAACCATCTTCATGAATATTAAATGTGTAATGAATTTCTGTTGAGAAAATATAGAATAAAAAGCTTTGGAAAATCTAAAAGTTAGTAATCTAACCATGACCTTTCTGATCTATCTGCTACAGAGCACAACCCTTTTTACTGTCCTGGTAATGAGATCCAGATACGTGGGGAATTTGATGTTCTGTTACAATGATTTGAGAAACTTTGCTGATGTCAAGAATTGAGGGTCAGCCAGAGGCTACACATTTAGTTGGCTACCGTCTATCCATCTTAGCTATTACCTACCTAGTGTTCCTAGCCCTAGAATGTACTATATAGTGGTTTTCAAATCCATTGTTTTTTTAATCATTAAACCTGAAGAATGAAAGACTTGAAAAAATATATATGCAAGAGTTTATGAAAGAGTATTTCACGCCTGTGTGAAAAGAAAAAGCCATAATCTAGTATTATGAATCTAATGTGACTTTCAAAACCGTATTTCTAGATTCAGCTTTTCAGATTCAGATATTCCCTTTGTGGAGTGATGAAAGAGAACAATGAGAAGATTGAGTGATCTGAATTGTTTTTAATTTGCTGTATTAATTCCCTAATTAAACAAAAGTATATTTTGCCACTGCTTCACAGTAAGATGGAGGCTACCTTGCAGACGAAGGTTTGAGCATGAAAAATGTCACCCATAAGACCTTAAGAGCCTTCCAGAAAGTGGAGCCCTAAAACTGGTGTAAGAAAACTGGAGAATTAGCAGGTAAATTTTATAAGCCAGAGGCACAGTAATAATTCTTAACAGTGGAAAGAAACAAACAATAGTTTAGGCATTTTATGGTACGATTGTCTCTAAAAGAACCGTTGAAGATGAACAAGAAGTGGAAATCGGAAGCTTGAGTCTACCCTAATAGGAACATTAAATAATGACCTCCTCTACTGAGGAAGTACATGGACTTTTGGAAATAGACTAGTTTTAGGATGTTGTATCATTCCAAATAAGTGTGATGTTATTCCTGAATAGTGGTATAGGTCAGGGGTGAAACAGGACAAATTACATTATCAGGAAAGCAAAAGAGATCACTACAGATCATTAACAGAGGCTCCACCGTGTAAAGGACACTTCAGCAGTCTCTAGCACTGCTTGAACTCCAGCTGACTTTGCTGGAGGAACTACTGTCAGGTTTTATGCTTAGTACTGTTTCTGTTAGTTGAAGGAGACAGTAGTTGAACCAATTCCTAGCGCTCAGCCAGCCAGAAGAACACTTGCTATCCCCTCAAGCCATATGTTTTATGTATGATCTGATGAAGACTTCTTTTGATTTGTTTGTGTCTTCCGCCTTTCGCTTTATATGTACATTCATGAATTACAGCTTCTGAAGGGATGGAATCGTACTGCTGTGCTATGGCTTTAACCATGTTATTTTTGTTGATAATACTAATCTTTTCCCAGTCTGGCTCTATCTATATTTTTTTTCCTTACAGATTAAGCTTCTTTTAAAACTTGTGAAAAATGTATCTTAGAAACTAAGTGATCTTTTTTCTTTCCAATTTGAAAACAACTGGACTGGTTATAGTTTGCATTAAAATGATCAACGTATAGGTGAAACAGCCCATAAAGAGTGTTAGGAATTATGTAAATGAAGATATAAATGTAGATAGAAAAGATATCCAGGGTGTGGATGCCATCTCTTAAGTTCCCCATAACTGTTTGGATTTGAATATTGTTCCTTTTAACTGGTAAATAGCGTGCACTTTCATTGTGTAAGAGAGAATAAGTTTGTTTTGAAGAATGGTTGAATGTTTGACGCTGAGTGTTTGTAGGAATATCTGCATGTATGCAGAAAAAAATTTGTGTAAAAACTTAAATATTAAAATTCTTATATTGTTCATTAGAATATTTGTCAGATGATCGGGAAACAGGCTTAGGATGTGATCTAGATAATAGGAATCATACACCAAATAGCACAGACAAAGCAAACAGTTTCATTAACTTCTACTAATTCTACTGATAACTCAATGGTATGTATAGATCAAAGTTGTACAGATGATGGAGTAGGGACTTGACATTTATGAGGAAAAAATGAAGTGCTGAATTCTGCAGTCAATCATTTGTAGTGGATGTTTTAGACCAGCTTTTCTGTAGAAGTTGGTAGAAGTCTGAGTCTTAAGAAAAACATTCTGATGAAATCATGGTTCAGTTCAAGTGTCATGGAAAGCTCATTAAATTCAGTGACGGCAAATTTTCTTCAGGTATTCAAGCAACTGATTAAAAACTGTAAATTCCTCAGCTGATCAAGCTCCTTTTGAGGATTGGATCCGTAATCCATTTGTTCTTACTGCTAATACTGATATTTTCCCAGGATAAGTTTCCTTGTGAGAGAATAAGGATTTTTTCTTTGTGGGAGAGGAAAGAAGTCCAGAAAACCTTTTGCTTAATTCCTATATTCAGCTAAGTATAAATATAGTAAGTACAATACAACAGAATTTCTCCTGAATGTAGGAGAAAAATAGAAGACATATGCTTTTGTCTTGAGTGTTTCATCTGAGACATGAGAAAGCACTGTCCACTGTAGTGCTGACTTCTGTATTGTGCAGAGTTGTAGATGAAATTATTGATTTTTTTGGAGATGGCTCTGTGTTTATGGTAATGAGAGAATCATTTAAAATTGAGGTTTTACTTTAGTTCAGTGTGATATGGATATCAACCACAATTAACTCCAGCATACCAAACACATGCAGTAACTGTGTTAATAACAACCAAGAAAAAATAAATATTTAGCCTGGTGTGAATTTCTAATTGCTAAATGAATCAGTGACCCAGAGGAAGGAAGAAATGGGAAAGGCAATGAATATGACCTGTTCCATGGGAATATGCGTGTCCTTAAAGAAATATAAAATGATCCCAAGATTTAAGAATTCAGGGACCAGCTTTTAAATGGCTTCCTTTTTTGCTTTTTTTTCTTCTCCTCAGTAGCTTGGCTTTTATTACATTTACCACTAGTTCATTGAAAAGTAGCAAAGGTTCCTCAAGAGACTTGTCATGATTTTCATGCTCTGTGGACCTGATCTCAGCTAGAAAAATGATCTGGAAATCAGCATCTTAACTCTATAGCTCTCTCCGCAGATCTAGTCTTTCTGGAATTAAATTTATGGTCAGATTAGAAAAATGAGAATAAATCAGAGATGATTATTTAATGGCATAATTGCTATAATAATATAAAGGAGTGTAACCCAGCTCTTCTATTTCTCTAAGTGACTTGTTGAAACACAATTTTAATGGCAAACATGCCAGAAGCCATCTGTCATTTTTGTAAAACTGGAATTCTCTCCTCCTAATGCAGAATTTGAGATAATTTGAAACAAAATTCAGACCTTTCCTGATAGGATTCCCTCTTTGAATTTTCAGGCTCTTTTAGGGATGGACTGGTTGTTATACAGCTGGCACTGTTATTGCACAGTCCCATTTTAGTAATCTATAGCAGCCATCTGTGCAGTCTCAAAACCCTACCAGATAAAAATCAAGCATTTTTACAGTCCAAAGTTGTATACTTATGGTTTGAGGTGGACCAGGATTAAGGACTTAGTGGGAATATAAAATTAGACGATTAGGAGAATACTGGCTTTAGAGATACTCCTTTCACGTATTAAAAGAAGGATCCAGATCTGCACATGAACCATATTAAGTATTTTTTAACAAGTCTGATTTTATTGCAAATATTTTGGCAGTTATTGGAAACTATTACAATACAGTAGTTTTCTAGGCATCTTTAAAAGAGGTTTTATAATTTCATGTAGTCTAAAGCTCAGACAATTCAATAAGATGGTTAATTGTGCCTTCAAACAAATGCTGTTTTTAGAACAAAAAGGAAACTTCAATTTTCTGCATCTTTTATAAAGCTGTGTCTAAATGGACAGCATGACATATAATTGATACTTCCCCAAGCAATTTAGTTTCCTTTCATTTAGATGTAAAAGATGAGAAAACAATTGAAATAGACTGCAGTTATTATGTTGGACTTATTTTTTTTCCTTTTTGAGCACCATTCTCTTTTCTAAACTAGAATTAATTGTACTGTTTTTCCTTGGCTTTTTTTTTTTTTATCGAGTTTTCACTGTCCTGTCAAACTTTGGTTATTTTGTCCATAGGTGAAGATTGTCACTATGTATGCACAACAAATTGCTGTATTCTGTTTGTTACTGTTAAAATGGTATAAAATGTAGAGATGTTGTCTGCCTGACAAAAGCTGCAGTTTTAGGATAGAGGACTGTGGTGTGTTATTGATAGTGATGTTCTTTCAGATACTTAAAGCTAATGGGATTTCCAGTGGAGATGTAGCTTAATTACTAAACCCCAGTTTTACCTAAATTCTGAGTTTATCTTGAAATTAAAATGAGCTTTTCTTGCTCAGATCAATGGATTTCCACTGAAAGTAGGCAAAGCCATTGCAACGGTTTTTGGAACAGGTTTTTGTGCTGGCTGATAACAAGCTTTGTGTCACCAGCTTCCCTGAGGGAAAGACAAGAAAAGAAAAGGGGAATTATTCTTGCCCCTTTCCTGTGTTTTCTACCTCTCTGTCTCAGGGTCTCACAGGACAGTAACAGTTTCTTCAGGCTGAGAACAGGATAATGGGAAATATGAGGCGTCTGAACTTTTTCTACTTTAGTTCATAAAGGAAGAATTTTTTTTCCTCCTGACACTATAGGATGTACTTGTTACCTTCTGGTGCTTCTGGTTTCAGTGTTGTCTTCTCTACATCTTCAGTACAACAGACCTTAAAAAGACCTCTCTAAATTTTAGGCGAAGTAAATAAGTGTAAAAGAAATAAAAATAAAAATAAAAAATTCAGTTACATCTGGATGGTGGCTTTGTTTTAAATATGGGTAGAATTACCAAACAACCTCAGAAAGTAACAGATGACATCTCTATCTAGATGAAGTAATGGTGAATACTTGTTAAACTTGACATTTTTTTTTCTGTTCATTTTTTAAGTACCTATATGTCTTTTCACCTAATGATGTCAGAGAAATTAATTTTTGATGGTGTTGCTTCTTGTACACCATATTGTGACAGTATATCATGCGTATACTTTTGCTCCTATGCACTCAAACATATACGTGTTGTAGAAATGATAGCAAAGTTTTTAACGCACAAACATCAATTATTAGAATTCTCTTATTTTGTAGTTTGACCATGAAAATGAGAAAAATTCTGGCAGCCAAAGATGTTGTTGCAGGCAGAAACTACTGAGTCTACTTTCAGTGTAGGGGATATAATTTTTCGGAGACTATTTAGGATTATCTTTTTTTTTCAGGGAGGAAGTGTATGAGAAGGAGCTATGGAGCAGTGCTCGCAGAGTGTGGTTATGTGGTCTACACTATGCCACAATAAAAGGATGCAGGATGTTTTCTCTCATTAATGCGTGACTTTATGTAACTTGCTGATTAAAAAAAAAGTAGGTGTTGCTTTCATAATAGAGTAGAAATCTCATATAGCTGTAAACCGTATTGTGAGGTCGGATTAGGGCAGTCCTGAAAGGTGTACAAAGGTGTCTGGTTGCTTACTGGAATGCTGAACCTCTAGAGATAGGCCATTAATCCTGTCATGATCTCAAGTACTGTGCAGTTGTAAAAGCTTTTCTTCCAATCACAGTGCCTCTGCTAGAGAGATATCAACTGTCTGTGCAATAATACAAAGTATTACGTTGTTTAATCAATATGAAATGTCATTTAATTCCTATGAAATGTCATTATGTTTGAGGATTACAACAGGGTTTGGATAATATCTAGAGACCAAATTGAACTTTCTATTTAATCATAAAATATTTCTTGCAATTGCTATTATACTCTCTGAGTACCAAAGTGAGAAACTACCTTGTCTCTATTGCTATGCTTGATTAGAGATCTGTATGTATTTGCACAGTTTGTTGCTAGTGGACAACTGTCAGCAGAAGAATAGAAAATAGAAATATAGTATACAACAACTTTGTCAGATAATTCTGATCGTAAGATCCACTATTAAAAGATGAAATCTAACTAGCTTAAAATTAATTGACCATTGATTAGAGGTACATAACTTCATTTCATTTTCTGTATTTGGAAGATTGGTGATTTGTATCTTCAATAGGAAGACTGAAAAATAAATCACACAATTTTCAGAAGATTTTGGTTTTACTGTTCTGAGAATTATCGGCCTTATTTATAGGATGTATTCCTGTTGATTTATTAAATGATTCTGCAAATTCTATTTTATGGAGCAATAAAATCATACAATTTAGCACTAAGGTGACCTTTATCTGAAATGTACACATGAAAATGCTTAGCTTATAGACAGATAGTTGTTATTATTTAGCTACATGAAATACAGCATAATTACTTCAGTTTATCCAACAACTATTTCTAGTCTGCTCAAATAATTTGCCCAGTAGTATTTCATCCATCTTGAATTGACAGCAAAAGCAAAAATGTAAACCATTCAAACTTAGTCATGTGTCTTTAATGATTTGATGATACAATATTGAAATGGCTTAGGAAGAAATTCTTGTAACTGAGATCATCTTTCTGAAGATTCCTTCTAATATACCTTCTAATATAGTTTCTTTACATACTTGAACGTTTTCAGCACGTTCATCTAATTTCTTTGCTGAGTGTTTTGTGACTTGATGACATTTATTAGAATTTTTACATCACCACAGAAGAACAAAATTTGTGGTCAGTTTTAACATTGTGTATTTCACTGTAATCTGCTTTTCGTAATTTTCTTAGGTTACTATTTTATGAGGAAGGATAAAACACTGAGTCAAAAAAGAATTATGTTGTGGCTTTAGAAAATGTTCATCGTTAGGCCTAGTGTTGTAGAGGTTAGGAAAGGAGATGTGGCTCGAGTTTGAATGTTGTTATGCAAAAAATGACAAAGGAAAAAAAAAAGGCAAAAAGCAAGAAACGTACCAGAGAGTAGGGTATGTCCTCAAGTGATTCCTCCTGAGCAGTATTGCTCTGTCTATCCCATATCTCTTTCTGTGCTCAGAACAATACTATCTATCATTGTGTGAAAATGCTGCAACTATACTTTCCCTGAGGTAAATTACATTGGTAAAGTTGTATATTGAGTGTTTTATGCTTTATTATTTGGAATTGCAAAGATCGGAGTTGTTACTGTCAGTTACACAGGCACAAATAATTATTTCATTGGCTTTGGAGAAATTGTAGCAGGAAATATTTTAAAGCTTGTGTGTTTTTTTACCTCTTTAGAAGATGCTGTTTGAGCCTCTATGTGATAACTAGTAATTTTTTCAATATATTTTCTGTTACTGCAGGCCACCTGATTAAGGCATCCTGTTGATAAAGTCTTTTTGCTTCATCTTCAAAAAGTGTCACGCTCACAACCTGATGAGGAACTTCAGCCACTCGCATGTCTGTTGGGAAGCAACATGATGGGCTGCAATTAATCCAGGAGGCTGCTGGGGGATAACTTGCTGTTCACAGGTACTGCACAGATCAACCAGAGGAGAAGTGTAACTGAAACTAGTGCTCACCAATGCAGAGATGATTAAAGGGGTTAAGATTGGAGGCAGTTTGGGCTGTATTGACCGTGCTCTGGTTGTGTGTGCCCCCAGCACAAGAAGGATGTTTGAGCTGTTGGAGTGGATCCAGAGGAGGGCCACAAGGATGCTCAGAGGGCTGAAGCTTCTCCTCTATGAAGAAAGGCTGAGATGGCTGGGCTTGTTTAGCCTGGAGAAGAGAAGGCTCTGGAGAGACCTTATTATGGCCTTCCAGTACTTAAAGTGAGCTTATAAACAGAATGGAAACTGACTTTTTACATAGTCTGATAGTGACAGGACGAGGGGGAATGGCTTTAAACTAAATAAGGGAGGATTTGATCTAAATTTTAGGAGAAAATTTTTTACTCAGGGAGTGGTGAGACACTGGAATAGTTTGCCCGCAGAAGTTGTGGATGCCCCATCCCTGGAGGTGTTCAAGGTCAGACTGGATCAGGCCCTGGGCAGCCTGATTTACTGGCTGGCAACTCTGCCCATGGCATGGTGGTTGGAACTAGATGATCTTGAATTCTGATACAAAGAATCTTCTTTTGGAGTTGAAGGTGAAGATGCTAGCAATATTCACAAAAGCATGAGACATGAAAACGAAGAGCCACTAAACACTGGAAAATTTAAGTTTTGAAGAAATTGAAATCTCTTTACATTCATTCTCAGAGCAAATTCAAAAGCAGCTTGTAGTCAGGATGTTGCATAGCTTGGGTTTGCAGAGATGATCATACAGAAGCTTGCCAGCTACCTGTACTATAAACATCTGCATTAATTCTTCAGCAGAAGTGAAACTTGAATCATTGTATTCTGCTTCTGAGGAGGTTGATTCTGCAAACTGACTGAAAAACTGTGCCATGCAAGTAGGCTGTTAGCAATGAACTTTGTTCCCATCTTCCAGCTTTCCTCTGTTCTCATTCATTTTTCTCCCTCTGTAAGTAGAGATGAATTAGGAAATATAGTCTGAAGATTTCCTTCCAGAAAAAGCTCGTTATTTGAGTAAGACTAACAAGAGTTGACTTGTACAGGCTGCAAGGTACAATAATGAGAAGTAGCAGCTATTTGAGCATTGCAGGCTAAAGAAGGTCTCTTTATCAAATTACAGGTAATCAATATGATATATAGATCTGCTTACAAATGCAGTAAGAACCAGTCAGTATTTGTACTTAAACAGAGGTGCAAATAACAGTGCTATTGTTTCATTCAATATTAAAATGAAGTATATTTAATAGTGTATTGAAGTACAGTAAGATTTAGTAGAAAATAAAGAATCATGCTGTGGCCAACACTTTTAAAAAGATTCATAGTTAATAAAGAGAGTTAAGAAAGCCAAAATTTTTTCTTCATCTAGTCAAATTTGTTGATTTATATGTAGTGAAAACACTCCAAGCAATAGGCAAAAAAGACTTGTATTTGCTCATGTAAGTGCATAAAAGAATGCCCCAGCCAACATGACGTAGGAAAAAGTTCAGCGCTGGCTGAAAATATTTAAAAATAGCCAAGCAACTACAAACTGTAAAGAAGAAAAAACTAGCCAAGTACTTGTGTACTTGCAGTATTTTCTCTGTGGACCCAGACACTGAAGTAATTACAGAGAAGGAAAATTCTATTAAGCAAAGAATTGTCTTGTGCACTCTGATATTGCAGAAACCTGCATATTTTATAGTTTTGGCATGCCCATAATTTAAGCCCCTCATTCTCTTCTTGTAATCTTGTTAAGCCTTATGTGCTCATCTTCCGCTTTTAATTCATTCAATTTGGGTTATTGCATAATGGCAACAAATAGATAACAAATAACATGGGATTGTACTCGCTGTATTTTATTCCCATTTTGCATATTTAGGGCCTATATTTTCTGACTCTTTGCCGGAAGAAATTTGGTGTTCTTGCTTTAATGATATTATTTTTTTCTGCTTTCTTGAAAGCAATTAAACTAGGATTTTGCGCATTCACTGTAGGATTTAATTTACCCTTCAGAACTTCTGTTCTGAGTTAGATCTGACATACCTTACCACTTATACGTAATCATCATGTGCAGTGGGTTGTTTAGGCTTAAATTCAACGTGCTTCATCTTAGTTTTCTTGTTATTCTGAAACCAATTTGAAGAGGAAGTACTGTTAGTAACCTGTTTCATTGTTGTCTGTTTTACTTGGGGATGACCTTTACTAACGCAATATAAGTATGCATTATTAGCAAACAAGATTTTAAAATTAGTACCAGTAAGGACAGCTGATATGAGTTTTCTGCTTGGAGCACCTGTGTTAGTATCCCCATATTATACCTCTTCACAGGTAGCTTGGATGTTCCATGACTGAGCTGAGTTAACAGTGCTGACATGGTCTTAGATGTCCTAGAATTAAACTATGTTCTAATAGTCAATGTAAACTGTGAAGACGAGAGTTATGTCTTAAGTCCGGCTCCTCTCTGGAGATTTAGTGCCTATCAGAAGGCCGTAGGAAACAGCCTATAGGGAGTCATGCCCACGTTGTGGTCCACAAACCCTGTCTTAGTCCATCTACTTTCTTTAACAAACTGGGAGTGAAGTAGGGGTAGACACGAGGAAGAAGCTCAAGGGGAAGATCAGGGCTTGCTTTTACAAATGGCTGATTTTTAACCACATTTTGTTTCACTTAGAAGCCTACAATTTAGAATGCAAATTGAAATAATTTGGGGCAGAGGATCAGTCCTCCACCTTGTATGAAGCAATTCAAACTCAGGTTTCTAAGGCCAGACCAGAAAGAATGCCGATGTCCTTGGGGCTGAATGAGAAAGGGCTGTATTACAAACATTAGCAATGGTCCTGATCGTGAGACAGAATGCACATTTCAATTGTAAAGAAGAAAAATATGGGGAGCAAGAACTTGGAAATCTCTCTGCAGAAAAACCTGAATGGAAGCAGGCTTAAATATTGTGGGATTAGTGGAGTTTAAAGCAAAAACGAGTGACAGATACAGTGTAGGTTATGCGAGCTAATAATACATTTTCTGCAACATTTCTCTTATCCAACCTTACTGGCCTGTGTTTAGACAAATTCTAAGTCAGTGTTTCCTAGTTTTTCTAGAGGAAAGTCAGTGTTTTCTCAATATTTTGGCAGATAACCATTAATTAGCTTTAAAGATGGTTCTAATTTAATTTCTGGAAAATTTTAACAAACTCAGGAATCATTTACTCTAAAATTCTTCAGCTTTGTAATGTAAATCAGTGGAAATAAACATATTTGTGTTATAGGAGATGTTAAAGAACTTTAGGGAAACAGTCTCTAAATGCTGGGATTTCCATGTGTTTTTGGAAAGTTTCAGAATATCTGGTAGAATATTGGGAATTTGAAGCAGCCAACCTTGAGATTTTTAAATTAACAACCAGAAGAGTTGGGAACAAAAACAATTCCCTCTGTTCTCAAGAGCAATAACACTTAATATAGAGCCCTTATTTACTGTTGCCGTTACACTAAAATGTTTCCAAAGTGTTTGTGATCCATTGAGGCAATGAACAAGCTTTAGATTTCTGTAGTTGATCTTCCTTTGAAGATACCATAATATCCTGCATGAGTGGAGATTCGCATAGATTCAAGGACTGATAAGTGTCTTGGACTTTCAAAATAAAATACATAAAAAATGCAACTCAGATGTATACCTATTACTCTTAACACATTGATATTTCTAATGGTATTTTACTTCTGTCAGAACTGTCAAATTTTGGATTTTTTTCTCAATCAAAAAACTTCTTGGTGTCAGAGAAGTCAACTTTGATATACATATAATGCATAAGATGTTGAAGCATTTTTTAATATGTTTTGGTAAAATGATAGTGAGCTTAAGTAATCCTGCTAGCAGAAATCGTAAAGGGAATAGGAAAATCGAGATGCATTTCTTTTCTTCAATGTTAATTTAATGTTGCTACTGTGGTGATCTCCTTATCATAATTCTACCATAGTTTTGCTATACAGACTGTTTCTGGATTTATTGCTTTTAGTATCCTATTTCTCAGCGTTTTTGCATTAGTTGCCTTAAAAGGAATTTCCAAGACCTGCAGTTATGAAGTGACGTTTATTGTTTTCTGAAGCAAGTGGGGAACAAGTAGGACCAGAGGTCACCATAACCCTTTCAGGTCAAACAGTTTGGCTTCTGTAATCCCTCAGAGCTATCATCCTTCCTGCTTTCTCAGCAGCTAACATAATCTGGTAAAATACCAGTGTTTTTGTGGCATACAGTGAGTAGAAACAAATCCAGAAAATAAACTTCCTTCCTGTTTAATCAAAACAAATGTTCTAAATCTTGCTCGATTTCTGTAGGACTTAGTTGAATTTTGTTTCCAGTTGACCTTAACAACAGTCCCTTAGGATGTGTGGGCAGATCCTTGCTGATTAGAATCTAATACTGTCAGTGTTCAACAAGAAAAAGATGCACTGAAGCTATTGTGAGGTTATGTTTTTCAGACCCCTTTTATTACAAGTCCATGAGTGGCAGCATCCTGTTCCACATATTTAATAACTGTTCTCACACCTGAAAAATGGCTAAGAAACAACAAGAAAAAAGCCAGCTGCAATCATTCTCAAAAGATGAAGCATAGAAATTTCAGGAAGGAGTTCTTAGTGCAGGAGAGCATTTGCCTTTATAACCTGCTTACTGTTTTTATTTATTGATGTATTTTTTATTATAGTCAAGGACAGAGAAATTTAATGTAGAAAACAGAATTTCAACATGGAACTATGAAAGTGTTTGTATCTGAGTTCTATGAGCATGCTGGTCTTTTCAGTTATGTGTTTTTTTTTCTGTGTACCTTTCTTATGCCTATACTAACTATAGTGCCCACATTAAAACAGAAGTCTCTTATGTGTGAAACACCAGCTGTTGATATTTAGTAACTGTGTGGGGTAATTTGAACAGTTTGTTATCTCTAGCAATTTACAGCAACAGTTAGGAGAGCAAGGGCACTTCTGAATAAAAGTGCAAATGTCTTATTATGTTTAATGGCAACTAACAGGGATCTCATTTATTCTACCTCCTTTGGTAAGTGCAACCTGAATTAAACAGGGCTGTAAGTGATCTTCTGGCATTTTGCATCCTGGACAGCTTTAATGCTCAGGGCTGCTGTAATGACAGTTGGGGTGGAAAACACAAAAGTAATGTGGTAAGCTGCATGGGACAGTTCTCTTTGTCCAAACCATTTATGCAAAAACTGATATGAACTGCTAAATACCACAGTTTCTTCATATTTTATAGAGGAATCTGTACTTTGAGTTGAGGGGGACTGTGTTGTATAAATAGTAGCTTTACATTCCTTTTTTTTGTCCCAAGTTACTGATGGAAACGTGGAGATGCTGCTTCAAATATTATTCTGTAATAATACAAGTAAAACAGTACAATTATTTCAAAACTGTGACCTCAGTTTCTGACTGATAGTAAGACAAGAGGGAGTGTGATTACACGGACATCTTTGATGATTGTCACATTGAAGAAGGCAGCTGTTGGGTCAGACTCAAAAAAAAAAAAAAAAGCATTTTTGCATTTGTCTTTCCTTCTGGTTCAGAGAAATTGCATGCTTTCTTGTCTGTGGTTTATGTCTCTCTGTTTTCGTAAATTAGTTTGTGCAATCTGTCCCTCGGACCTCAGGAACAATTCTCCGTCTGTTTTTGTGAGCGCTGATGCTGGGACTGAACAACTTACTAGAGATGGTAATGGATAGTTCGCCCTCTAAGTAAACATAAGCTGTAGATAACATTGAGTTCAATGAGTAATTTCTTTTGTATCACAGCCTCACAAACCACTACACAGTAGGTGCGTGCTGTAAGCTGCTCATGGGTTAGAAGGAAAAAAGGATTTTTTTTTGTCAGCTTTCAAGTTTGGCAAATTGTTAAGGATTTCCAGCATCGAGTGTGAGAAGGAGGCTATGGTGTGTTCATGTTGGTTCCTCCTGTAATTCCAACTGCTTAACATCAAATAGAAATGTAGGGCACATGTGTATGGGTAGGAGAAATTGATGACTTATCCTGATTATAAATTGTGTATGTGCCTATGGAAAGAGAGAGGAAAAGATGATTCAAGGACAAAATGAAAGGGACTATGTGAGGCACTTAGCTCTCCCCCTTCCCCATTCTCAGGTTACCACATAATGCATTTATGTTCCTAAATATTTCCTTCACTCTCATCACAGGCAATAAGATGTTTTTCAAATGCTCTGTGACAAACTTGGAATCAAAAGCACCGATTATAATTTGTCACAAGACTGAAGAGCAGGAGAGATCTGACACTCAAACAGCAGTTCAGCATCCTGCAAGTGTTACTTTAAAGGTAAGGAAAAAAAAAAGATGGATAGGTAAGTTTTTTAAGCCAAAGCCTTCTTTCTTCTCCAAGATCACTTAAATTCTGCCATATTTTCTTTTGATTGTAAAAAGTGGAAATACGTTGTGCCCATTTGAAATCTGATTTTAAACTTTCCCTCTATGGAGGCCTGGAAAAAAGCATCCTTCTATTGAGTTATTGTAAGAAAGATTTATGGTAGTTCAACCATAGACTATTACATCTTGTACAGGAAATAATTCTTCTCTCATTATTTGCTCCTGCAATATTTGCAGAATTCCTCATCTTGCAAGTTTAATTTCTGCAGACTAACCAATCCAGATTCTTTTAATATATTTTTCAAATAAAGAAAAATTTCTGCAGTCATTTAATCATTGTATTTGTCCTGCTATGCAGCCCATTCCAATTTAAATTGACGTTTCTTAAATGAAAGAAGACTAGAAATACATGCAGTGTTCTGAGGTTATTTTACAATTAAGAAACTGATTCTGAATTAATGCAAATTTTTACCGTTAGCTTTACCTTTAGGAATCACAACAGTGTTTGTTTCACAATCGTCCCCTGATGTGAGTTGGTTTTTTTTGTTGTTGTATTTTTTCCCTGTTAAGAATTTTAATAATGGGGGGGGGTGGGAAGAAAAGAGAGATTTAGTCTTGACTTGGGAAAAAGATGTCGTCGTGATGCCAGCACCCCAGAAAGTACGTTATAGCCATAAAGATAAATGTGCTGTGAGCCCAAGTATGTTATGTTGTCTATAGTTAAATATTACAACTTCGGAGACAAACAACAAAGATTAATACAGCTATAAAATGTCATAAACATTACACATAAGCATAGCTAAAAAAACTGTAATAAAATAGACCTATTAAATGCTATCAAATTAAATAAGTATGATATTAGTAAAACTTCTTGTAAAATCTATAAAGCTGTTGTATGACATTGTTTTTGGATTTAAGCATATTGCTTGGGGTCATTCTGCAACTTCAGAGGAGAATACCCAGAGATTTTCAGACTGACTGTACCATATGCCCTGACAAAACAAGTCTGAATAAAGAAGAATGGAACAGGAAAGGGCAGGAGTTTGAATACGGCAGGCTAAGTTTCTATTATACTTATTATTTGTCCTGACAATTTAAAAGGCAACAGGAAAAGAAAAGCTGATCCTCAAGGTAATGTAATGGAAGCATAAAGTAACCATCTATTTCGTACTCATTTCAGAAAGAATAAGTAATACAAAATACATGCAGTTACAACAGCTGTTAGAGAAAATGACATAGAATATGGAAGATGCGAACTCCTGGTTTAGGCTTTGATCGTGTTTCCTTAGGGATCAACAGTTCATTTGATGATACAGATGTAAGTGGAAATGAGAGGGAGATGTAAAATGTGTTCAGCTATGAAGTATCTGCTAGTCATGACTGCAGAGTTCTTAATTCTACTGACAGGATTGCGACTGAAAACGTTGGTAACGCTTTCCTTTATTCCCCTGTCAAATACTGAACTCGGCTCTTTGAGCATTTTGTTTGATCGCTGTTGTTTGATTCCCTTGGCCTGAGATTGTCCAGCTATAGAAATAAACATGAAAAATCCAATCTTTATTTTTCAGAAAGGTGCACCTATGAATATGCAGAGAGATATTTAGAGAATGACTAGAGGACTGTTCAGGTCATAGTTCTGTTTCGAGTAACACAAAAGTAGGACTCAACGAATTCATAGGCTTTGTGTTAACCTTTTGTGCTCAGCTGAATTCTATCCAGCAAATAATATCCAGCATAGTTTCATAATAAAAAACAACTTTTGCAACTAAGAAAAAGTGGTGGGTGATAGTGGTGGGTGACTCTTCTTAAGGGTACAGAGGCACTCATTTGTCGTCCTGACTCAGTATCTAGAGAGGTCTGCTGCTTACCTAGGGCCCACAGGGATATGATAGAGAGATTCCCAGACCTTGTATGTCCCACTGACTGCTACCTGCTGCTGCTGTTTCATGTAGGTGCCAGTGACACAGCTGTGAGCAACCTGAAGAATATCAAGAGGGACTGCAGAGCACTGGGAGCAGCAGTGAAGGACTCAGGAGCGCAGGTAGTCTTCTCATCAAACCTCCAGGTTAAGGGGAAGGGAAGGGAAAGGGATGATAAAATTGAGAAAATGAATAAATAGTTAAGGGAGTGGTGTCATGAACAGGGCTTTGGCTACTTATACCATGGGACTGGCTTTGAGAAATCTGGGTTTCTGAGGGCTGACAGGGTCCATCTTTCAGAGAAGAGGCATTTTTGGTAACAAGCTTTACAACTTAGGAGGGCTTTAAACTGAAGTTGCTGGGGTAGGGGTTCCTCAATCCATCCCACTTCGTGGCTGATGACAGTAATGGGCGCCCTGGGCTTGGAGTACTATCACAGGCCAGGAAGGGAGCACCTGAAGTGAAGGACAAGGGAACTCTGTTAAATCATCCTCAATGGGCACCCAACTTAAATGCCTGAACACTAATGCACAGAGTGTGGGGAACAAGCAGGAAAAGTTACAGGTGTGTGCATGTCTACAGGGCTGTGACATCATTAGCACCACTGAGATGTGGTGGGATGGCTGTTATGGTAGGAGCATAAGAATAGATGGGTATAAACTCATTAGGGAAGATAGGGCAGAAGGGGAGGAGGTGTTGCCCTCTATATTGATGACCAGCTGGAGTCAGTGGAGCTCCTCCTGGGGATAAATGAGGAACTGCCAGAGAGCTTATGGAAGGCAGAGGAAGGGGACATTGTAGTGTGGATCTGCTAGAGGCCTCCTGACCAAGAAGACTAAGTGGATGAGGCCCTCTATAAACAGATAAAAACAGTTTTGTGTTCACAAGCTATGGTCCTCATGGGGGACTTGAACCACCCTGGTATCTGTTGGAAGGACAACACAGTGGGGCACCAGAAATCAAAGTGATTCTTGGAATGCACTGATGATAACTTCCTCTTCCAAGAGGTAGAGGAACCATGAGAAAAGGTGCTATGCTGAACCTGGTGTTCACCAACAAGGGGGGACTGGTGAGTAATGTGAAGCTCAGAGACAGCCTTGGCTGCAGTGACCATGAAATAATAGAGCTCAACATCCTTAGAGGGTGCCCAGCAATATATAATAAACCAATGACAGCGCAGTGCATCAATGTATAGAAAATATCGAACACAAAATATCACCATCATTGCACTGCAGATCATAGTTCACCTTCCTGAGAGAGCAGTTATGATAGAAAATAACGTAATAAAGTCATTCAGTGGGTGCCATTATAATGAGGAAAACCAATGCAAGTCTATATAGACAGTGCAACTTTAGAGGCAACTGCTTCTGACTGCAGTCCTTCAAATGAAGTTTCCCTTTATTTCTGGTGAACTGTGCCTGTTGAAACCCAAATTATGCTCAAGGCTTGTAATAGTAGTAGAAGTTGTTCTATGCTTCTCTTTCAAATTTTAATATCGTTCGGCTTCTAACATTGTACTTTATTTCTGGCTTGATAAACAATTCTTCTTCAGTATTTCTAATAATCAAAATCAAATGCTGCCTGCGCTCTACTCACCATTTGTTTCACCTATTTGTTATGCTGTTATTTGCTTTTTTTCATGTACATAATAAAAAAAGTAATTTTAGGAAATGGATTCATTAATAACTGTAGTCATAATACTGTAACTTTAATTTCTTCCGAATGAAGTGAATAAATGATATATTACTTCTTAATTTACAAGTTGGAAATCTAGGGAGCACAATAAGGTAAAATGTTTTTTTATAGCTCAAAAATGAGTTCTGAATGTATGTAGGTACAACAATAATTGTGAGGAAAGGATTAATAAATCAGGTAATGCATAATAAAATTAGATTTAATCTGAGGGTGGTAAAAGTGTATGTGATACGTCTAAAGATGTAGTCTTGCAAGCTGTTACTACTGAGATCTTTTTTTGTTACTGTTGAGATATCATCTATTTTATCAGTAGCGCAGCAAAACTATGCGACTTGCATGTATCAAGACAGAATAAAAGTGGCTAAGGTGCAGTGCTGATTTCTGTGTCATCTGTGGCAGTTTGCGATGCTCCACCTTGTACACAACAGAAGGTTGCAGAGCACATCACATTTCCAGTAAGAGACTAAAGGGAACAAATGCAACTCACCTCTCGCGTACTCCTGGAAGCTTCAGGCCAACAAGGTAAGTCTGTGGTTTCTTTGGCCCTTTTCATGTTACCCTTAACTCATCTCTAGGGATTTACTATGAAAAAGAGCTGCCACTGATAAAGTTGGGAGCATTTCTACCAGCAATGAACAGTCCAGGTTGGCTGAATTGAGTGTGGCAATTAGTTGCAAAACAAAATGCAGATCAGGCACTACTCCCCAGCTGTCTGTGGAAATATTTTCGCATGGTCTAAATAAGATTTGTAACAGTTTTGAATCTCGTACAGAGACAGCCACTGGCATTGCTGCCAAGGGCAAGTTCCAGCTGCAATGTTCCTTCTCACTGATCTGCTCAGCAGTTCCTGGAGGAACGAAGTGTAAACCAACAGTGCTGTCAAGCTGCTGGGCATCACCAGTCATGATAGCAAGTGCTGGCCTTTTGTGGCACTTGCAGACGCTGTCATGGCTTGGGGGAACCTAGCATTTGCTGTTTCAACAGCCAGCACCAAAAATGTTGGAATGTAGTTCAAACGAGTAGCTGGTTCATGAGGGCAAAGGAAGAGGCTGCTAAACAGTGACAACTCCAGCTAAGAGAATAGTTGAGGTGTGAGAATTAATGTGATGTGTCTAGGGTTATTTAATGTGTAAAGAATTGTAATGACATTCTTCACGATGTGCTGGGCCTTGCTGAAGTTCAAAGCTCTGGACTGGATTTATGCTGGTTTTTTTTTGCCTTTTTTTTTTCTTTGGATGTGATAATTATGCTAAATAATGATTATTTGAAGTGGTTATTTTGGGAACTTCCATTATGTGCAATTTTTATGTCTGTGCAGTTTTGTAGTTAGGTGTAGTGAGTGTCCTCGCAGCCTGTAAGAACTTCTTCACTGAAATTTATTTCTGTTACTTTTACAGGAATTATGTTTCTGTAATTAATCCTAGAAGTCCCCCTATGATAGATTTTCTCTACATAAGAGAAATGTTCCTTTTCACTTTAATACTCTTGTGTTTTTCATCTATACAGACTTTTAAAAGGATATGCTTTTGATATTGAAGCTCATCAAAAGAGAAGGCTTGGCTACTGTGAGGTGTTTTGCTACCCTCAACAACTTAAAAATTGCCACTCTTTCACATTGACAGTACTGATTTACTGATTAATAGGCCCTGTTCTTGCCTTTATATAAAGCAATTGCTTTTGGCTCCTGCTGAATTTCCAAAGGAGCTGTAAAACAGACTGCTGCACAGAGTGCAAGTTTCCACCACTCAAAACTCGGTGAGAGCCACTGAATTGTGTTAGGGCAGCAGCCCCTGGCTTGTGATGAGTTCCTCAGGCAGATGACCTATTGCTCCAAATGAGGACAATCTTACTAGCTTGGGACTGTACAAATCAGTAGCTGCAACTGAATGGAACTGTGCTTCTCTAAAATACTGTGTTTCCGCTTTCAGCTTTTGTTATGGGAGCACCACTGAGCAGCTAGGTTAAAAGGATTCACACAAACCTTGTGCTCTCTCCGTATTTCCTCTGAAACCCAAAGTAGATCTTAAGTAGTGCATGGTTAATCAATTGACTTGAATCACTTGTCTGCGTGCCTAGTGTCTGGGATGGAGAGAATGCAAGCATCTTGGAAACAGGTATAGAGAAATCCTATTGATTTGCTGCTGAATGGCTCCTTATAGCAGTATGGAAACGTTGTCCTGGAGATTTCATACCTTTTCCAAACCTTCCAATTGGACCTGTAATGTCCATGCTGCTTTGGCTCTTGAAAATGTGTTTATTGTATATGCAAATCATTCACTCATCATCTAAGTGTCCACAAAGTGAAGTTGTTCTTTTTACTAAAACCAATAAATAGTTGCAAATATTTGTAAACAGAATCTTTATAATACAGCAAGAAACAGTTCAAGGACAAAATTCAGCAGAATATTTTGCTCTTTTCTTCTTCCAGTTTGCTGTGCAAAGCTTCCAGTCATACTCATGCACCCTGATAGTCTATTCAAGTGCAAGCTGCCTCAGGTGGATATTCTTGCTCTGTTATTTTGCATTCCTAAACTGTAGCAGATGTGGAGGATATAATATTTCGCCTTTTACTTCTTTTGCAGCACTGATTGCACTTAGGTCACTATTGAATTATCTTTTTTTCATTCTGCCAGAAATTATAGTATCATATTTTATAATTCATCTTAAATTCTGTAGTACTATTGACACACATCGAACTTTTTTATGGAGTTCAAAATAGTCACTTGTCTTGCTGCCTCCCCACCTCTGAAGTTTGTATTCCACTCTCTCATACAGAGTTTCTTTATGTTTGTGAATCTCACAATTTGGCATATAGCTTGTAATATCTTCAAGGTATCAGTAAATCGATTGAAGAGAGGTTTCATTAACTGAACAGGAACAGACGTGCGTGGGGTAACTTATTCCCCGTTATAGGAGCAAGTATACAACCCTTATAGCATTTAAGCTTCCAAGAGCTAATAGGTAGATGGTGTAGAATGTTATATTTCTATGAAGCTCTTGTCTAAGCTGTTTGGAGTTGTTATGCAAAGTTGTTATGCATATGTTAAATATGTCAATAAGGTACATCTCAGTAGATATTTAGCAATACAGCACAGTGAGCAATAACTTCTAACGACTTAGTTGGTTTAAGTAATATGTATGCTAAAAGGTATTCCATATTTAGATTTTGAAATTGTTTTACATGGCTGGGTAGTGAAGATCTGTAGAACTCCGTTGCTAGGACTATGCCTTGTCTTGTGCTCACTCAGTTAAATGGGGGTAATCAACAAGATTGAGTTGTGATTAGTGGCCTACAGCAAATCACATGGCCAGAAGTAGGAGTGACTGCAGACCCACAGCAAATTTGCAGAACACGGTCCTATTCTCTGTGGACGTTTTCTCATTGTGTGTTTGTGTGTGTGTATATATATATATGATGTATCTGTCAATAATATAATGCTTTGCACAGGTAATAACACAATGCACTCTTACTGGACAGCATAAGCTTTAAAAGATATGCCTTTCTCCACAGCCCTACTCTTCTAGTTTCCTGTTTTCTTCTATAACAGTCAGTATAAATCCCGAAGACAACCTACAAATTTAGTAACTACGGACTATTGAGATAGCTATTGAACTGTTTTATCTTTCCTTTCTCCATTTGTACCCTTTGGAGAAGGCCAATGAAAAGGTATGTGTCACTTATATCAGCCTATTTAGAAGACTTTGAAAGCAGATAGCCTCTCTTCTGTGTTGTAGTGTATCCTTATTTTCTGCCTTTAACCTTTTTCTTTGAGTTGACTTATTAAAGCGTCCATCAACTCCTGTTATCTTGGCTTCTTTCTTGCCATGCATTGGCCTCGTTCCATAATTAGGTCTTTCAAGTTTCATCAAGATTCGAAAGAGAACAATTTCAAAATGAAAAATCGAAAGGAAAGGACACAAACTGTCAGAGGATTTAGAAGAGTTCTCAAAAGCTTCTTACTTCTAAAAACCTCTCCAGCGTTCAAGATTTTTTCCAGCGTATTAATAAGGGCAACCAATACAGAGCTGGCAATAATCTAAAAAAGCCCAACCATTGTCTGCTTCATTGCTGTAGAGTAATTTCAGTAGTTACAGAAACGTATTTTTCTCGAGTTTGAGAACCTATAGGAAGCAGTCTCTTGTTAATTTGAAAGTTCTACAAATCTATTTTAAAACCATTGATGCAGACTTTGATACAGACCTATTATACGTCTCTTCCTCTGGCTCTCTGAATTTTCCCTTGAAAGCTTATTCATCACTCAGATCTAGCCTAAATCATAACAAAGAATATTAGGAAAAATCCGTAAGGTGAATCCAGCCTAAGTTTGACTTAGAACGATCATCTTCATTTTCATTCTGTACCTATAGATTTCCCTGTAATACATCTTACAATGTCTCGCTTGAGTATACCCCCAGAGAATCTTTTTTTCCTAACTCTCCTGAATCTTACGCTAATTTTGAAAATCACTTGTCTTTGGAAGACCTTATTTTTTCCTCCAGTAGATCCAGAGAAAATTGCTAGGGCTAGTTGTGACAAGGACTAAGACTTCTGTCAGCTACAGAACTATTTGCTTTTTTTCTGGATCTGAAGTCGAGACTCACTCTGTATTTTATGTTTACCTATGTACCTGTATTTACTGTGAACAGGAACTGATAGCATACAGCAAGTATTCTACATAGAACTTAAATTTCAGCTGCGATATGTTAGATAAAAAGGAATTTGTAGCTGCATGTTTTTTGTTAGGAAATAGTATTTAAACAGTAGCTCTTCTAGTTGTAGCTCCAAAATTAAGACCATTTAAAGTTCATTTATTCTAAATGGAAAATGTCTTGTAGATGCAATTATTCTGTTGCATAAAACCACATGGAAATTATTGTTATTCTGGGTGTAGAGTACTTTATATAACTGCAGTTGTGTAATGAAGTGAAGATTAGTATACTGCACATATGAGGCTCATACTCTAATTGTGAAGAAAAACGACTTTCCTTGCATTCAGCCTAATATTTTCTAACAGGGTCATTTGCATTATGGAGTCAAACCCAAACTGTGAAAGCTTAGGCATTTTGGAAAATGTGAACCTGAAATAAAAACAGTGAAATTGGTTGAGGTGTTCCATATTGAGATTTATATCTGGGCAGTCCAAAATCCAGAGATAAGGAAAACAGAAAAATGAATTTTTTCATATATATATTTAAAAGCAGAAGCACCACAGTTTGGAATGGAAAAGGCATAAAGCAGGAGGTCGAAGAAAGATTTCAGTAGTAGTGTTCTCTAGGTAAGATGAGTGTCACAGTTGAGGAATACATACTGGAGGTCTAGTCTTCTGACTTAGATTAGTTAGAATTGTTCAGCACATTCTGTGTAGCAGAAAAATCTTTTAAATTGGAATTGAGCTGTTTCTTTTACAGAATGTGTATTCACTGAGTTAATCCTAAGGAACTGAACTGTTTGGTTCCATTTTATAGCAGTTCACCTGCCAGTCACAACTAAATTCCATGTCAGTGTTGCTTGTTAGTTACCATAATTCACATTTTAAATAAGGAGATGAGAGAACAGGCAAGACGCTGAAGATAGCTTTAAAGTCAATTCTTCATCATGCACAGTGATGTATTGATGTTTAACGTCTGAATATCAACTTAAACATGGATAAATACTGGGTTTTACTTAGAAATAGTTCAAGTGAAATAACATTAAACTGATATAGATTGGAGAACATAAATCAACCTAAGGAAAAGAAATGGCAGGAAAGCAGTAAAGTAAATTTGTTGATTAAAACAAATGTAGAATACACATGGAAAAATACAGTTACAGTTAACCTGTTAAAACTACTTAGCATTTAAATTACAGTAAGTGTATGTAGGAAAATCACAACTAATTCCTTGCACATCAAAAATATGAAAATGTATAAAGCATACAGAGTTAGCAGTGCTCAGGCGGAACAGTCTTTCCAAATGAGCTCTCAGGAGGCTAATAGTCCTGTTCTCTACCTTGTTGTATTTGGTATGTCTATCAGAGAACTAATTTGATGTGTGTGAAGGTTCTGAACTCTTCATCTGATCCTAGATTCTCAGTGCTTGCTGTCAGAACGAGTCTACAGTTGATGGCAACCTTATAACAGCTCTAAAAGACGGTACAGACATGTAAGTCATGCATTTTCTCCTGCACTGTACACACACAGTGTTTACTCCTGGGACTGTTCTGAAGACCAAGAAAATGATGTTAGAGTCACTACAGAGTACTGGGCTCAACTGCTGAAACACATCTAAAATGGCTTTACCACTGCCAAAATCCTTTCTGAGCTGTACTTTTTCAGTCATGTAATCAATCTGATTTCTGAACAAATAAATATGATCAAAAGGACCAGTTTTCTCCTAGTAAAACCAGGAAGAAAATCTAGTGATAGTTTTTTTTTTTTAACATAATAATTTGAGTCAATTCTGAATCTATGGCTCAGCAGTAAAGAGCTCCAAGTTATCAAAGTAATTTTGAGTGACAAAATCAAAAGAATGTCTGTATTGTTCTGCAAGAATGGAGTTGTTAGCACTCTATTCAAATTCCAGTTTGGGTAATTACTTTCTCCTTACCTAACTTCACCTGCAGGTCCAAATGGATTCAATCTTCAATTCCAGTGATAAACCATTGTGTAAAATCTCAATAGCCCCTGCAGTTCACCCTAGAACAAACCATAATTCATGGGTGTCTGAAAGAATTAGTGTATGGTATATATTCATTTTGTACGTCCTTAGAGGTCCTTGTGAAGTGATATGTGCATATAAACATATAACATGACTTTCATAAATTAGATAAAATGGGGAAAGTGATTTCTAGCAACCAAATGATAAATGTTGTAAAATTAACCAAAACTTAGATAGGAAAGAACAGATCAATACGCTACTTCTTAGATCTTTTCTTACTTTCATTTACAGTTCTATCAGCTAATCAGCATCATTTGTTTCGAAATAAAGGAGGAGAAAGATGGGAGAGAAAAAGCTTGGCTAAAGAGAAAAAACTCTGTAGCTTAATCCTCAGCTGAAAGAGGTGCAACATTGAAGTCAAAGCAGTACTGGGCCTATGAAGACACAACTCCCTTTGCTATCAGTTTTCCACTCAAAGCAGGAAGACTGTTGTTACTACTTAGATTTTTTTTTTTTCCCTCCTGATGCTGGTTGTTAATACAATAAGGGGGATTCCAGAAGCAAAAGCTGGAGCATTTGCTCCATTAGCTTTCAAATAAGGGGGGAAAAATTCAGATGTGCATCCTGGACAGTTGGTGGAAAGTATTGCCTTGACTTTTTGAGAACCCCTGGTGTAATTAACAGATCTTTTACTCAAAATTATTTCGATAGACTTATTAGGAAGTTGGATTCTTAGGGAATGCAAAAATACTTTCATTTCTTTCTGTCTTAGTTATCAGCTGTCTACTCTGATTCATTTTTCGGTCTTGGAAAAAAAGATTTTTCACTAACTCATAGGTTTTCCCAATAATAATAAAAGTTATTACCAAGAGAAATACAAAGACTTGTATCTGCAGAGATGAATTTTGCTATGTTACTCCCAGATGCTTTTACAATCCTCTTTTTCATAGGCCTCTATGATTTGAATATATTCTTTATATAACTGTATATTTTGAATTTCTGTAATTCTTACTGTTCTTTCCATCCCTCCTTTTTTTTTTTCAGTGCCATCTATCCAGAATGTCTTCTAAGACCGTATGTCTGACTCTTACAGGTGGTTTCAGACAGTTATCAACGTGCACTTGAACACTGAAAACTATTTTGTAGCCCCTGGTGGTAAGTACTAATGATACTTAGCTCTTTTAGTATGAAAACCTGTATCATTAGGGAATTGTAATGATTTCAAATATTTGAGGTTTTGAAGTTTCCATGTCAAAGGTCCAAAACTGAATACTGAGAATCAATTCCGTTATCCACTGCATAAAGGTAGGTTGGAGATATTAATTACTAGAAAATTAATCCATCGGAAATGCTGAAGCTTATTTGGTTTTGTGTTTTTGTGTGTGAAGCACACTTTTGTTTATCGGTATAAATTTTGTCAATATTTCATGGATTTTCTGTGTTTTTCTCCTTTTTCTTCAGTGTTGTCAATGATAGACCTTTCTCTGGTCCCCGGTGACGTCAATGGCGATATTGCCACTGGCATAAAGCTCAAGATCTCCCTTTTGTTTGTACAGTAGCTTTGAGGACAAATGTCTTTGTAACGGGTATATTAATTCCAACCCATATTTCCCCCCAAACCAAGCAAAACAAAACAAAAAGATCAAATTTGGCAGTAACAGTAAAAGACTTCTTTACTGTAAAATCAGTAATTCTTATGAATGGAGTCAAATAACACATTTGATGTTCTATGAAAAGTATGTCACCTTATATATAAGTATTAAACAGATCCTGTCATGTATTTCAAACTTGTTGGAAAAACAAAGCTTCTCTTTTTACATTGTGCTACCTGGACAATTAGAAAGAAAAGTGACACCTAGTGACTTCGGTGCTCCAGTTTCTCAGCAAACGTAAATACTTGTCTCACTGTCAGTGGGTCCTAGAGCTATAGTATGAATTTGCATGAAAGTTATTCAAACTGTGTAACAAACATAATGACTCTCATTTTTGAGAGCTTTGAATATATTATACAGATTTCTCTCCTTCTAGTTTCGATCCTGAGATCTGGAAATGTATTTTCATAATATTTTTTGTGTACAATTAGAAAATATTACAAATCTCTACTGCTGTATACTTGTTTGTCTTTAAGTTTACATAATGAATTCCAATTAAATTTTTCCTTTCGATCAGATCATCTGTAGCTACATCAGCTACTAAACAAAGATGTTTCCATTACTTTCCCTGTGGAAGAAAGTATTTTCCCTATTTAGTCAAACATTTGTTTTCATCTCTTTGGGTCATTATGAGTGTACATTGAGATTTCTAAACTGGAAATTTTATTGGTGACAAAAGCAAAAGTTTTCTCCTGGGTGAACCCCAGTAAGATGCTGAGTACTGAGTCATTAAGTATAGTACAGTATTCTGTGTCTGGTATAGTTTGGTAACCTGTTTAGGTCAGTTTCCTTTGGGTGTAATTAGCACGATCAATAAACTGGTTACCTCTAACAGTGCCTGATATATGCCCATGCTTTTGTTTCATAGCTAACTTCAACCAAATTTCTCTTCTGGACCAAATCGTGCATGTGACTAAAATTTCTTTTCCATTTAACTAGTTTTTTTCTGCCCATTGATCCCCAAAACTGTGTCTCCAGGTTTTGTTTTCATGATGTGATCAGTTGAACAAGATGGAGGATGACCTCCAAATCTATGCAGTCCTTTAAGAACTAGCGATGCACCACAATCAAAAATGTTATGGGTCTGAAATGGTGAATAAATGGTGTTATAAAGAAGTAAATGTTTATTAGTAAGCGCAATCTAATTACCATGGGACCAAATCGTAATCATTGAACAATAATTATTTTAATATGCTGCTTTGCTGTGACCTTTGCAGAAGTGTCCTAGGGAATTGGAGAAAAATGGCACATTGCATGGAGTGTTGTTTGAACTATTGTAGTTAATTGTGCTTATTCTACAGCATACTGAATGAAAAAAGAACACAATAATTCTCTATAAAATCTTGTTCGTTTTTAGAGTATGCTCTGTTGAACTCCTGCATTTCTGTGATATTTATTTGCTTAATTCCTAGTGAATCAAAGTAATTTTCGTAAAGTAATTTGACATGAATGTAAAAAATAGACACTAGAGAGTACTGTGTATAACTTGCACTGTTAGTGTTTAACTTGTACTATTAGTGTACAGTAAGCATAAAAATAAGACAAAGTGCAATTATTACATACTCAGTTTAAGGAAGTGATTATTGAGGCAAAAATACGTTGAACAATTGAGGAAAAAGACAATTCCTTCACAGATCACATTAAAAGATGAGACTTGGAGTGATACACTTGAAAAAGAAGAAAAAATAGCTTTCTATAACAAACTCTTGCTATTTTAGATCTAATTCCTCAAGACTCTTAATCTGTACCGCATTTCAATCAAAGATGATGAGTGCCAGCATTTTCTTCTCACAAGAACACAGTGGGGGAAATAAAAACCACTTACTTGAAGAAAATGAGTAATCTGGTGCTACTTTTTAAAAAGAATTTTTTTTTAGCCTTCATAGGCTTTTATAATCATAGAATAATGTACAGGTAGTTTCTTTTATTACTTGGCCGTTACAGATAGCAGAATTCTAATGTGAATCCCTCCTGTGCTGCTAGATGAGGTGGAGATGCTGCACATGGGGAATAGGAGCACTGACAAATGAATTGCAGCACTAGTGTGAGCACTGGATGATCAACTTAGCTTTAAAGGTGCCTGAACTGACAACTTTAATCATTGGGTTTGTGAGGCAAACAATGAAGTATCAGATATTTCTACTTATATGTTTGTTAGCTAAGCACAGCTTATTATTATTATTATTGCAAGAAATTACACCATGCAATCTCTTTAATCAATTTGGCTCTACCGATCCCATCAGCAGCTCTACCTTGAAAGCAGTCTGACTTTTGGGCTTCTCAGTATTTCAGGGTGGTGAACAGTAACAAGACACTTGCTTTGAATTTCCAGAACAATTTCAATTCTTCATGCCCAATTTATACTCATTTGTTCTTGTGCCACGTTGCCCTGGGTATGAAATAGCATCGCTCTCTTTTTGATGCTTTGCTTCTTGATATATCTGTAGAGGGCAATCATATCAAACCTTGGGCTTCATTTCTGGGAGGCCTTGTTCTTCTCTGTCAGATCTACAGCTCTTCTCTGTCTGTGTAGCAGGAGTGATCAGAAGCTTTTGCAAAATTCAAAAGCCCTTTGCGCCTTCTGGGGTGACAGAAGCGCTCCTGTCTCTCTGCAGATGGTGAGAAGCCCTTGGCCTGCTTCATCAGAGGGAAATTGTTCTCTTTGAGTGTGGTGTCAAGTGTCCCGGTGCTGGCATGTTGGCATAGTCCAAAAGCAAAGAAAACCTCATCCTGTCTCGTGTTAGTTGCAGTGTAATAACAGACAAGTTTGTTTGCTCCTGATCTGGTTCAGAAGTATCATAAAAGAGTTTAGCTTAGTCAAAAAAAAAAAAAAAAAAGGGGGGGGGGGTTCAAAAAACCACACAAAATAAAAAAAAAAAAAAACCATAAAACAACAATAAAACAAAAAAAGAACCAAGTGCATACTGAGCTGGGAACATCCTGAGCCCTATCAATTCCTGATTGTCTGAACTGCTGAGTTATAATGTGCAGGGGAATATATGTGATTTTAGAGTGCCAGTAGCAAAGGAGTGCTTGTAATTCATTCCCAAGTTATTTATTCTTGTGGTGGACATAATTCCTTTACAGTTTCAGCAACGTGTCAGCTGGCTTAGATTCAGGTTAAACTTTGCTGGTGCATTTGCTGTGCTTATGTGGATGAAAAATAGGGTCTCAGGAAGGTCTGCCAATGGAGATTGCAAATCAGTGACTAATTATTTAACAGAAATATTACAGTATAATTAATATATTAAATATTATTTACAGAAATGCTATTTAACATCACACAGAAAAAAAAAAGGGGACCTCTGAAAAAATGTACCCTAGGAAAGGAAAGTAGTGAACTTGTGAAAGTGATCTTTAAACAAAATTTAGAGTTGTCTCTGTTTATATAAATCATATATTATTCCACTTGATGTAGTGTGTATGTCACTCCAATTAAGACTATTTGTTCTCTTCACTGCAAGTGAAAATTTTATCAGTGATTAGGGTAAGATCAAGATTTTTTCAGCAGTCCAACACGAACTCATTTGCAACTTCTGTGAGATAGCAGATGCTCTCATCATTTCACCACTCCATAACTCTCATCTGTCAGTGTGACCAAATTAATTCTGAAGAACGCTTTGAAGCTCACACGCTTATCCCGAGATTATGCACGGTGGTGTTCTGGACAAACTGAGTGGATGCAATGCAGAATTCTTCCTTCATTTGTAGAAAAACACTCACACGTATGAGTAAAGAAACATGTCTGAATATGACTTTCCAGATTTAATTTTTTAAAGACTAGCACAGATTATGTATAAAATTCTCAAAATTAAGCCCTATAAAATGTCTCTTGTGAACTTTAATGTTTGATAATATGTTAACAATAACATTCTGTAGATGTTATTAGCATTTTTTTATTTGTAAACCAGTAGGGAGAAAATGAGACAACACCTCTTTCAAATCCCCTGTCAGACCTATGCGACTGTCTTCCATTAAAAGCAACAAAAAAAGAAAAAAGCCAAGCCCATGAAAAACAGAAAGAAGGCTGTCAAGTGTTGATGTTTATAAAATCAAAGGTTTATATTATTCCATCAAGAAGAGCAAGCTCTCAGCCCATGTTACTAAGCAGTCAGATACAAAGCATGATGTAAAGTCAAAACTGTACCAGCTTAAATTTAAATGTAAGGAAGACTATGCTTGCTTGCCAGCAGGGTTGCACAGGAAGGGCATTTCACCTTACTTTCAAACAAAGCTTCATGATAATGTTCTGTCAGCCATTTCACCATCTGTTGGTATTTCCTCCTGTTTAAGAAAGAAACTGTAATTCAGGAAGAATATACTCTAATTGGGATACATGGTGACCACGATGTCTGGTACCTTTTTGTGTGCCAAAGTCCATTTGATGATGCAATTATTTGCTGACAGGCTTTGAGTATTTTCTGTAATTTCTACTCAGCCTAAGGAAATGATGCTGGTATATGAAAGTAGTTTTACAGAATGCTAGGAAATGTGGTGCATTTGGGCTTATTTTATATTAGGTTTTTAATAGCAAAAACAATTTTGAAATTCATAAGCAAAATATATCCAAATGCAGTAAACTTTTTGAGGAAAACCAGACGTATTGATGAAGAACTATTGTTTTAATGGTAAAGGAAATACAGGTTTATAGTGGACATATGAGAAATACCCTAGTAATGTTCTGGCAAATAGAATAATAAGACTTTAGATTTACGTTTTATTAAAATGAATCAGTGTATAATATTGTGCAATTCAGAAGTGTAAAAAAAATATTGTTTTCAGCAGTCTGGGTAACCTTGTTTATCACAGGCATACTGTTATATCAGCCAATGACTGGAATTCACGACACTTTGTTCTTCTGTTCTTCATGTTTATTAGGATATTACTTTTGCAAGTGAAACCATAAATGTTTCCTTTCCCTATTCAAAGACATCTCTTTGGTTTTTTTATTCAATAGCTATACAGCCATTAAAACAACGAAATGCCCAGTATCTGCAATGCATAGATGAGTATGCGCAGTAAGGTATGCGCCATGCATTGTAATTTACCTAATCATGCAGCACGCTACTTTTTTGGATAAAGTTTGAATCACATTAGAGGTAAAATGACGATAGAGCATATGATGGGAGGATGAACTCAAATGCAAGAAAATATGTAAGTGAAAAGATAAGAAGAAAATCACAGAAGAAAGCATTACTTAAACAAAAAATGTCACAGTTTACCTGGATCTTTAAGTGGTAGGGTTACTTGGAAGGTAATGTTGTTTTTTATTGGGCTATTTCTGACCAAAAATGCTGTGATGTCATTCTTATTTTCTGGATAGTTCTTATCTCTGTTCGGTCTTAAGAAATGCTGAATTGGATTGGACTAGTGGGATATCTAGTCCAATACTTTCTTGGTTAGTCTAAAGTGATTTACAGTTGTTTTTGTGTCTCTAGGTCTTTAACTGACTTCTGATGGTACAAATGGAGATCAGAACTTCCCAAACGCTTCCCAGCTATCAGTGCATGTATTTTTATTGTGATTGATATACATGATAAAAAGAACACTCTTTTCCCACCACCTTTGTAAGTAAAACAATTCCAACATTGATGTGCATTTTTCTATCCCTTTGATCATGTCTCTGAATCTTCCTCTGAGGCTTCAACTCTCTTTTCTGAACTCCTGTCTTTTCTTCCAGCAATGCTGCACATATTATTTTGGAGGAGACGATATTTTAGGTGGATATATGGTCAATTCTTGACTGTAATGGCACACTGAACAATTGATGTTTTTTCATTCCCTCCTTTTCTCTTTCATCATTGTCAAGTAGTTTGGAAGGCACTGAGTAACTTGCTCCAGACCCTGTGTTTTAGTACCAACTAGTAATTGAAAGGAGATATGATCACTCTGTTTGATTGTTTTCTTGCTCCATATCTGTGTTGCATTCAATTGCTGTTGTCTTTAAAGGTTTCTGAGGCAGCCAGGGAGAATATCCTCTCTTTTGATATGTGATTTGCTTTGTGGGGAAGTGCTGGGATGAATGCTGGAGGTAAGGGCTTGCCTTGCTTTCTTCTGGAAGAGTTGGATCTACAATGGGAATAGGCAAAGACAGACAACAGGCATGGCCTGTAGTTCCTATCATTTTGAGAAGCCCTTCAGTGGCCTGTAGCTGGTTAGTGCGGCTATTCTTTTGCCCTGGATTAAATTTATGGCCAGATTTATGGTAAAGAAGAAATTTTGCCTTGTGCTGTAGTGTTTTACTCTTCTACAGTGTGTTATATGATCTCGTTCCTCTGCGTATTTTCACCAAAAGTTTCCATTTTGTTGCAGGATATGTAGACGTAGGTAGTATCTTTAATCACGGCAGGCTTCTTCCTCTGGCATAGTTTCATTTTAGAGGCTTTTGATCTTATATATTAAAGGCCCTATTCTTTGTGATCATATCAGCATGTTTTGTGCAGTGAGGGGTGTTTTACAGTTTGTAGACTGGACACTGAAGAATTTTGCATTAACAGCTCTATGCCAGTTGTGTTTTTGGCTATAATCCAGTTCTGTATCCCATTAACTTAGAAAAAGTGGATTTAAATGACTACTGTTTTGTAGCCTGAATTCCTAAATGTGTGTGGAAGGGGAAGGGATAGAGAGAAGGATAAAGAAGAGCGTGAGGGAAGGTGAGCATGACTCCTTCTGGCTGGATGTTTGCAGGATGTGGCCTTAGACATGAGAAGGCTGACTTCTGAGTCCATGCATGGGTTTTGCTTTAAACACTCAGAACATGGCCTGAAATTTGCCCCTCTCTGTAGCCTATGCTGTACAGAATATCTTTTTCACTGTCTTGTCCACTGACTTTAGGAACATTATATCTGGGATTGTTTTCCAGTTGTACTCTTTGATTTTTGTGTTTTTGAGACTCATAGTACTTGTGTTTTTTCCCCGTACTGCTTAAATTGAATTTAGGGGTACAGACTTTAAGGGGAACGAGAAAGTAAAATGTTTCAGTGCTGTGCTGTTTAAATCCCTCTTAGATATGCATTTAAGATACGTCTCAAATATTAAGAGTTTCCGTAATAATGAGTTCTTCAGGAATAGTCAGAAAAGAGGGGGGAAAAAAAAGAAAATGTGCATGCATAGCCCAGATTTTTCTATCTCGTTAAACAACAGAAATCAGAGCAAACAATGCAGTCCAAGCAAGATACTTAGTTCAGACTGATCCTAGAAATTTGGAGATGAAGTAAAAAAGAATTACAGAATTTGGGCTGTTTTTCTTTGAGAGTTTAGTTACAAGTACTTTCAGGTTATTACTTCACTGCTCTCCAAGGTTTTGTGATGTAGGTGACCTTGGGAAATACATCTCGAATGTAACGATAGTATGCATTACAAAGATGCTGCAAAAATTTTATTTGCCGTCTGTTTATTTCTATACTTCTGGACTGAGAAGCCAAGATGCTGAACATGATGAATTCTCGAACAAATCAGGTAATAAAGCAGGCTTGGTTTTTTTGCGTTTCTCTTTTAGCTTTGTTTCTTTCTGAAGTACTAAGCAGGTCATGAATTCTAAAATTTAATCTTCTGTAAGTGTTTGTAATGAGACTGTGCAGCAGAGAGGCATGGCCTCTTCCCGTGAGGTTTTACTTTGTTTATGAATTAAGTCAGATGAAGTGTAGAATCTGAGATAAGGCATGAAATTTTTAGCTGGTGCCAGCTGGCATGGCTCCATTACAATCAAAGGAAAGATACCAGTTTTCACTACCAGCTTCAGACTCACTCCCAGTGGAAATAAAATAGTGAATGTGAGTGTTTCAATCATGAGCCTTTTTGGCTCAGAATACTGACGTAGCAAAGACTAGCTGGTTTCCCAAATCTGACATAATTTGAGATGAATTTGGGATTTGACACAATCTGTAGGTTTGCTCTCTGTCATCCACTATTGCTTTGACCTTGATTCATATTCGGGCTTAGCAGAAAGTAGGTGAATAATATGAAGTTCCTGGTGGCTGTAGTAAATTGTGGGTTGCTGCGTAGCTTTAGGATGAAATCTAGCTTTTCTTAAAGACTAGGACGAAGGATAAAATCAAATCTTTTCCCCTTCATTCCTCATGAGACACAAATTGAATTGTCCCACTGAGTCCTTGTCAGCAATATGACTATTGACTGATGCTCTAACCACCAAGTTTAGTAAAACCATTTAAGCTGATAAATATGCACGTCACTTTCTGTCATTTTACTTTAAGGTGGGCGTGGGATGCCATTTTCTAAACTGAATGTGACAACAAGTTGAATTCATGTGTAAGAATGCACAAATGGGTGTGGAAAGAAGGGGGTGCAGCTTTGGATTTTTCTGGAAAGTCTTTAAGATTTTCCAAAATCCTACTGTGATCCCAGGAAGACCCCATGCCAAACAAAATCTAGACTAAAAAGTAGAAAAACAGATGATTCATTTTAAATTAAGAGAATCAGAGGCCATTTTCTGGATTTCACTGCATGTACGTGTGTTTTTCCCTGCACTTGTCTGCTAGCACTGTCACATCTACATCAGTATGTAGATCAGTCTAGATCAAAAGAGCATCATTAGATTAAAAAAGCATTATTAGATAAAAAAGATTAAAAGAGCATTATTAGATAAAAAATAGATATTGCTTATCAACTATTTCTTGATATTTTTTTTTCAGCTGTGATTTGAAGTGTCACTGTTACTCTTAAAGTACCAGCATGTGGTGTTCTCTGGAACACCAGTTAAATTTGACGGGAGGATAAGATGCTGATAATGATGAATATGTATCTGTAATTTTTTCCATGGGCTTTTTGCGTCCTCAGAGGACTGTAAGCAGTTAAACAACTGGAAATGCTAACTTCTAGCTCTCAAAGGCTTGATTTCAAAACTTTTTCAAAGGCTTCTATTGCATAGAGAACCTCATGTCTGCTTCAGTAAGCGTTGCTCTGAAAGTAATGCCTCCTATTTATTTCCATGGAAACTACAACAGATACAAAGAGCTCAGTAATGCTGTTTGGTAGAGCACATTCTCAGCTACAAAGCACTTCAACACAGACACCACCATTAGCTCTTTGTTTTGACCAGTGATGAACAAAAGCCTGCATGACATGCTCATGAAAATCTGCACAAGCAGAGGTGGGTAGGGATGGTTCAGCCAAGGTTGGCAGTGTGCTCCACAGTGTTCCAGCTGGTGTAGGGCCTGGTGTTATCACATCAGGAACGTGACTTGTCTTTCATGTCATGGTTGCCACTGCTGAAATGCACCACCACTGCCTCACTGTGCTCACATCCACTGTTGGGTGGATAAATGTTCAGCAAGCATCAGTGAATGTCAGTGGGTGCCATTTTTTCCTCTGGAGGTATTCAGTTCCACACCTTTGCTTCATACACCCTTCCATGTCAGATGCCATTGTGACAGAGTGCCCCTCTGCTGCCATCTGTCTCATGCCAACAAAGCGTAAGGGAATATTGGTGGGGAAGGTTCAGCCTCTGCTGCCACTATTCTACTTCTGTATTTCACTCTATTTCTTCAACTGTACATTGGAAATTGAATGTATCAGTATAGCACAAAACACTATCAGAACAGGGAAGGAAAGAACATTGTTGTTCACTTTCATTAATAGTTGGGCAGCTATGTGACTGTGTGAAAGTGTGCCAGTATGTTTGAAAATAAATTATCCAATATCTTTTAAAATGTAAAATTAACATTCATTTAATATTCTACTTAAGTTGCATTTTTTCTGAGAGCTGTATCTTTTGACCAGATTTCAGTTCTAAGAGAGCCAAAATTATCCTTTCTTCCCTACAGATTTTTCATTAAAATTTTTAAATTACTTGAGAAAATTTCATTATAATTGTCATTGCAATGTTGGTTAGAACTGTATTGTAATTAAATTTTAACCGTCACCATCTGAGTTTCCATGTTAATTATGAGAAACACTGATTGGCCTTAATTTAAATAATGTATAGGGATCTTATCTTTTACTTGGCAATATTCATGAAAAATAGAACAAAAAATGCTACTTAAACTTTCCCTTTCAATAATCAAGATAAATATGAGGCAAAGTACAATTATCCCTTTGCTGGAACACAAGAGAGGTAGCCCTTTGTGAATCCTGCTGACACAAGATGCAAAAGGGAGTTTTATTTTGAAGACAGACTTGTTTCTCTATTTACATTCCCTTTGGATCAGTACATAAGCAAGTTTCTCACTTTGGAGTTTTATTAATGGAGCTTTATTAGGGTATTAATTGTTAAACAAGCAATCTCAACTGCTTTTCTTGCAAATGGAAAACAAAACAATTTTGTGGGCTGATTTGCCCTCTAGGTAGGCACTTGAAATTCTCATGGGACTGAATTACAAGTGTTCTCCTACCCCTTTTTTACGGGGTAACAGGTGGAAGTGCATGGAGTTTAAGCTTGAGCAAAATACATTTCATTAACTTTAGTATTTGTTAAATAGTTATTCTGCAATTATGGTTCTGGCTGTTCAATATAGCTGTACCTTTTCCTATGGTACGGTCATTCTGTTGAAGAAATTACCGACACTAGAAGGCTATCAGTATTATTTGTCCTGATTTCTTAAACTTACTGCAAACATGAATTGATATTTCAGGCTGTTAGTGACCTCTTGAGCTCTCAAATCTAATCTCCTGCTCCAAGCAAGTTCAGCTATGAAGCCAGACCGAGCTACTTGGGGCTTTTCTCAGTCAGGTCTTGACAACCCTGTAAAAACTTAGAAGAATAAGAATGATAAGAACTTGCACAAACTTGTGAGCTCTTGATATCGAAGAAGGTATAAATCTGTAGTTACTAGATTAAGGATATTAGAGGGTACAACTTTGCTTGATTGCTATAGTACCTGTTTATGGACCTGTTGCATTTGTTTAATTGTTTTTAATCTGCTGGCTCCTGAGGCAACAAATCTAACAAGTCTGCTTCTTGCCATATTTCTTTAAACTGTTTTAACTATCTAATGGATTCATTGAGTGCTGTCTGCATCTGTTTTGGATTTGTTGAATAGATAGTTCCACATTCACTCAGCCTTGTGATTTTGCTGACCCTCCAATGTACTCTGTCATCCTTCTCTGCAGTTGGAAGAATCCCAGCCTTTTTCAGCTCTCCCTGTAAACCAATTATTAATTTTCTGTACCTTTCTAACTCCATGATGTTTTCCCCAGAAATGCAGGGATTGGGACTGTTCACAGTGCTTGAGATGTGTGGAGAAGTCTGCTTAGCCTTGATGCCTGACTTATGTAATAGATAAATGTGTAAAATACAGCTTTAAAATTATGGTACTAGAACTGAAAGGAACTATAAGACTTGTCTAAAACAAAAAAAAAAAAAAAAAAAAGGAAATTAACTTTTGACTTTTAATGGTAATTGGCTGAAAATAACAGCAGATGAGTATGGTTTGTTGGGCACTGATGATAGCTGTATAAAGTCACAGTGAGGTGAATAAGGAACTTCCTTATTGGGTGACTTATGAGATGTCTAGTCTGTATATCACCTCAATAAGCTCAGTCCATGGCAACTGTTCAGCTGAGGATCTTTTTAAGATCCTGGAGGATACCTGATGGCAGATCTGACTGCTGATGAGAGAAAAGAGCCCACTCGAGCCTGATGGAAAGAAGCTGTGTGCATGAAGTCTACTCTGCATTGGTAAAATTGATTTAAAAAAAAAAAAAAAAAGTGGTAAAATTCCTTTGTTGGTTCTCAGCCCATTCAATTGCCAGTCTTAGGGTAAACTACTTTATCAGTTCCTATGCTCTTGCTGCCCTATCCAAATGTGCAGGAATTCACTAACCTTCTCTGCTGTGGCTGTATGAACTCCTTTACACCTGTGTCATCATGTAGTACCACAGATTCTCCAGCTGATTTATTTCCATGTATTTTTTTTATAAATGTTGTTACTAGCTTGAGAATCCTTTGAAAGGAGCTTTACAAGTTTTTTTAATCTTCTTAATTCCTGTCTTATGTTTGGTCTGTCACATTTTGTGACCTTTCCTGATTTCCGTATTTTGACAAACTTCACATTCTTTAAATGCTCAATTACCTCTCCTCAGGAAGTAACTAATGTTAGAAACTTTCAAAGCTGATACAGCTCTGAGGAACGTTTTGGTTTGCAAAAGAGGAAATATGTTAGTAGCCATAAAAGCAATATGGAAAGAACTTCTGGTGTCAACAAGTCTGCAGTCTTCATCCATTCTGAGCAAATGTAACATTGCATACGGGTCTTGTAGAGTTACAAGGGCTATTAAAGAACGGAGTCTTCCTTTCTTTTAAATTTTGCTAAGACTTTCTTCAAATTAGGCAAATGTATAATAGTGCCAATTTACCAACTGTTTAGTTATGCTATTTACTTGTAAATGTTCCTTTTAGGAGAGTCTGTAGAGATTCAGCGTCGAATTTGCATTTCAGTCCTGGTGGACAGGAAGCAATTCATGCATAATAACTATCAGCTTCATAAAACTAATGAATTCACACTGCTTGTAAATAACAGTTGTGTATCAAATTGCTAAATATGCAGTAGGTGGTAAATAACTGTACAAGCACTGACAAGACTCCTGAAAGAGAAATATGATTTGGGTTTTATCAGTAATAATTTCAAATGACTATTTAATTCTTCTCTTTTCAGATGAGATAGGAAATAGCAACCTCCCTGCCTGAGACAGTTGGGTGTTATGATACATTAGGAGATTACAAAAATATAGTGAAGAAACAACCCATTCCTCTAAATTAATCTCTGTTGGTGTTAGCTTCCTCTCTGTTTCTGTATTTAAATTGTGTTCATCGCTATCCTAATTCTTCTGTGTGCTGGGTACTTATAACACAAAGTTTGAGGCAATAATGCTACTTTTGTGAAGTTTCTCAGAAATTTTTGAGTGCTTAGAATTGAATTCATTTTTACCTTATTTGCATTACATCTTAAAATGAATTCAGAGGCGGTTGCAACACAGTTTGGCTTTATTCAACTGGGGGCAAAAGTAGCTTCATGCCAACCTTCTGTTAGCTTGATTTTTGTCACCATCTTGACAAATTATGCCAGCCTCTAAGCGTATCCAAAGTGTCATTACACCAGGAAGAAGTTAGATGGAATGAAGTGGCACTGGAATACTTCTGACATCCATTCTTCACTTCTATTCCATTGCGATGAAAGAGGATGTTGTAGTGACATCTGTGCCATCAATACATAATTAAGGGATCCCCTTAGCTGCTAGTCCAGAGAAGTTTTATAACACCCTTGCACATTATGACAGTGCATCATATCAGGGTAAAGATCATCTTGTTTTTCCAGAATAGTGCTTAAGCATGTTAAAATGGGCAATGGATAAATATTTTTTTCAGCCATTTTCTTCCCTTCTGTCAAATAATATTATAAAGTAACTACTATATTATAATATTATTTTGCAATAAATACAATATCTACAACTCTTTATCAATATGTATTTTACAAGAAAAGCTTATATATTTCGAAGTAGGAAAAAATGCCCCACAGTCCCAGCAAAAGTAACTGTACTCTGTAACCTCCCTGCAGCAGCAAAAAAAAAAAAAAATTCCTTGTTTGGATGTAGGTTCTAATTATATAAGGTCAAGAAAATTTGTAAAATAAAAATAAAGCATAATAATAAAATTCAAAGTAGGAATACCTTTGATCGTATCCAAAGTAGCATTGGACACTGAACCAGTGGAGCTGTCTCAGGAGAGAAAGTTGAGGCAACTGGATGGGAACAGAAAAAAAAAAAATTAGATGGATGAAAGCAAGTAAATATATACATATAAGAAAGTGAAAACAGAATATTTCTCTGTAAGGGAGTGTGATGTGTTTTTTCCTTCAGGTAGAAAGGGACAGGAGAACACTGCCTTATTTCTGGGAATGTCTGAGTTTATCTTTGTGTTTGATAGCCAAATCAATGTAATCCTTTTTATTACACTAAATTGACATACTCCTTGAGAAAAGACCGTTGCTTTGTGAGACGAGTCCTCAGGAATGCCGCAAAGACTGTTGAAGTGTGGTAATATTCAGCAGCGTTAGACATTCTATAGCTTGCGCAAACCAGGAAACTACTCTGAATCCTACTCTGGGAACCAGTGCTGCATGCAGTGAGCAGTTTAGTCATTCCAAAGGAGTTTTGATCAAACAAACATCAGGAGAAAGAATTCCCTGGATTCTAATAGGGGTCAAGAACCTGTTTTAAAAGTTTGTGTCTCCTCCATTCCTGCCAATGGCCATTGGGACTGCCAAGGCAAGACAATACAGGACTTTCCTGCAGGATAATATGACGACTCTTGGTCCTTGGTTGGGAGACGTAACACCATGAATAAATGTGGGAGAAGCATCTAGTATGAGAAAATGAAGGGGAATAAAATGGATTATACAGTAAAGGCTGATTAACTTGCTTTCATGCCGTAACAAGTTTGTCCTCTGTGTTTTCAGTTCCTGGAACCACTGAATATCTACCTGGATGTGCTAATCCCAAGAGTATAGACAAGGTTTACCATGTGAGCATCTGTCTTTGGTGAGACCTATTTATATAAGAACGCTTTCTTCCTCCCACTCTTCCCCTTGTCCCCACCAAAAGCTCCAGCACAAACAGCTTTGTGTGTATTTCAGGGCTGCTCATTTTGTCTTGCTTGCTTCAGAAGGTCAAGATGTGACTGTTGCTGACACACAAATCTTTGCAGGTCTGCCAATGTCTAGGGCATGTCTCCAATATACATCTGCAATTCAAGGGTGGTTTTAAGAAGTCCATTCTGTAGTTAGAAAATGAAGCCTTTTGTCGCTGATTCTTTCTTTAAAATAGGTTCAGGGAGTGCATAGATACAGGTGGAAAGGTTGCAGCTGATGTACAGGGCTGCACAGAGCATTTGAGTGTTGTGGGTCCGTGAGTATCAGTAGGATGGTTCTGTCCACATCTCATGGGGGTCAGCACTGTCTTGATCTATTGTGTATAAATACAACAACTCTAAGGAAGGAGAACAGTGATGTTGTAGAGGGTGAATTAAGGCAGTGTGAGGGAAGCTATGTAACATGTTATATTCTGATCCAAAATTAAGGTTACTCTGAGTGAATTTTGTCTAGCTGCATGGTGATACTCAAGCCATAACCAGCAGCGATATCTGCTTGCGTATGGCTGCTTGTGCTCGTCTGTACTTGCTGGCAGCAAATCTGGTATGAAGAGGAGGGAGGCCAAGTGGATCAAATGTAAAGAATATCTGGTAAGGTACGGGGTGCTGCCATAGGTGTGTTACTGTTTGGATGAGGATGCTAGGTGTGTGTGTGTTGACCTATGCCATTGGGATTCTTTTATGTGTACTTGCTGGGGAGTTCTGGGTAATGTGCATCTGACTACTTGTCGATGATGTTAGATCAGGACCCCGTATGTGCAGGACGTTATTGTAGCTGTGACTGCCAGCCATTCTGGTGGCTTGCAGCTAAGAATTTATGATACCATGTGAAATATTATGAAATTCTTTCATGACTGAGAGGTGATTACTCTTACCAGACACGCAGGTGCTAATGTAACACCAGAGTCTGCCTGAGATATATGAGGTTAATGATATGGCATGTGTCTGTGTCACAGAGATACAAAGAGACAGATTGTGCACCAGGATGTGAGATTTCTGGAAATATTTCATAAAAATGTGAGTCTCTTTCATAGTTTTCTGTGTATAGTGGCAGACTGACATGGAATCAGGTGGAGATGTTACTGGGGCCTTTGGCAACAGCAAAGAGAAGGAACAGCTAAGGGACTTCCCAATAATGATTGTGATGAGCTAAAATAGAAGCTCGGGCTTTTAGGATTAAGTGTATTGGAATTATTGAGTTATTCCCAAACTTTGTCTTTGAAAACTGAGAGATTATCTTTCATTTATGTTAAAATGTTTTCTACATTATACTCTAAATAATGTTGTGCTGTGTAATTGTGAAGTGGGAGGACCCAGAAGAAATTGAGTCATAAAACAGTAATTCTGTAACTTAGGTAAAGAAAAATATTCTGGATATTTAGTGAGGGAAAAGTGGGGTGAAAATACAACTTAATGAGAGTTAATAACTGAAGTTATTCAGTGGACTGATTTTTATGACTCAGTAATAAACCTTTGAAAGCAGAGGTTTATAGGACCAGAGCTGACACTATCTTAAACACCATAAAAATTCCTGTACTGGTACCAGATTTCTGGGTTTTCTTTATGTATTTTTTTAATTAGCTAAGCCTTTGGAAAAGAAACAGCACGTGTTATAGTAAGTACTACAGTTGAGGAAAGTTGAGTTTTGTTCTAGCGTAATAGGCATCATTTTCAATTATTAAAGGTTATTAAATTTCTGGCAACATACTGTAAATAACCATAATAAAAATGTCGATCTCTGCAGTTCAGTTAAAACCTTCAAAGTGAATTATGCTTTAAAAAAATCTTTTTTTTTAATAAAAGCTATTTATGCAGTTACTTGAAATAACTTTAAGTACTAAGGGTTTGTTTTTTTTTATTATGTTAACAATATTTTCTTCGATCGCTCTCCTGAGATGAAATGGGGGAAGAGAACTGGAAAGGTAACAGGGTAAAGAACTCAGGGATTGAGATGAAGACAGCAGGTAAAGCAAAAGCTGTGCGTACAAGCAATGCAGAACCAGGAATTCAATTGCTCCTTTCCACTGGCAGGCAGATGTCCAGCCTCCCCCAGGCAAGCAGGATCCATCACATAGTTATTTCTTCAGAAGACAAATGCTATCATCCGGAATGTTCTCCCCTCCTCCTTCTTTACCCCAGCTTTTATTGCTGAGCACAATGCCATATGGCGTGGGACATCCCTTTGGCCAGTCTGGGTCAGCTGTCTTGGTTCTGTCTTCTCCCAGCTCCTTGTGCATCACTAATCGCTCACTGGCAGGGTAGCACGAGGAGCTGAAACATCTTTGGGTCTGTGCAGTGACAACTAAAACATCAGTGTGCTGTCACCACTATTTTCATCAAAAATCCAAAATGTGTCATTGCACGAGCCTCTTCAAAGAAAATGAATTCTGTTGCAGCCAAAACCATGACCAGTGGTTAATTAGGTGAAGGCCCGGCACAAATAATGGGTTTTACCTCCTGGAATGTCAGTTTATTTTTTAAGATATATTGAGTGTTTACAGAGATATAGATGGTTTGCTACAAATTGAAATAAACAGCCTTAATCTTGTACTGCTTTGGATCAGTCCTGATCCAAAGATGAGTGACACTATAAAAAAGTAGCCATAAATAGAAGAACTCACATCCAAATAGTTTGTAACAAAAAGCAATGCAGTGAGGATTCACTCAGCTGTTCAAAATGGATTCTGTTATGTATCAATCACAACATATTTGGCTCCTGTTATCTTAATACTATCTTTATCTTTTTTAGAAGATGGCTAGTCTGTTATTTCATAACAGCATATAGAGAGTTTATGTATGGTTATAAAGTTGGCTGTGGAAATTATACTCCTCGAAATCTTTTTCAGAAGAAAGTCACATCAGGTTGGCCAGTCTGTCTGCATTGGGTGATGAAGGATGAGGGCTTTATTTTCAGGTTTTCTGCAAAACGAAAATGTATGTTATTCTTGCAGCTCAGATGATAATTCTGGGTCACCATTCAACATTTCCTTCAGGCAGAACTCCCTTGAGTACTCTATTTCTTGAAGTATTAAACAAGCAGGAGCCAAGTGAAGCTTAAATCTGTAAGATATCAAAACGAGACACTAGATTGTTTCGTATGCAGACGAAAGGGAGCGTAGTCAAACATTTTAAAAATTGGAGTATTATACTCCTTATGCAAAGATACACAAAATTTGTCTTAGAACAGTGGCTAGCAATATTAAAGGATATTCTCAAGTTAGACTCACGAGGTAATAAAATGGAGGTGGCATCACCGAAGTTTGGTTTAGGATTTTGAGTGCTGACAGAGTATGGGAGTTGAGGGCTAGTTTTCTTTGGGATTTTTACAAGGATAAGACCCATGTTCTTCTGAGGAATTGACCTTCTTGTCAGTATTCGTTCTGTTTTTATTCTATCGTACAAGTGTTTTTCCTCATCGTGGAAGCTTTAATTTGATCACATTAGTGTTCTACTGTTCTCTCACCATAAGTAGAGTTACTTAGTGGCTGTTTTACAGTTTGGTGTAATTCAAACAATTATATTCTGTAAATTGTGGGTGTTAGTAGAAAGCCAAGAGCAAAGCAGCTCAGGGTGATGTAAAGCATAACAAGCTGGGAATTTATACCACTTTTAGCTAGCAAAGCAGGATTTGCTCTGCTCTCAGGTTTGTTTCATAGGAAAAAGAGTAAAATAACACATTCAGTTTATGGTTAAATGATTTTAGCAGGTTTAGAAAGATGCACGCTCTTCCGTTTGTTACTGAAAACTGGCAGATCAACAGAAGACTAATTCTGTTTTGAAAGAAATATTTTGGATCACAGTGAAACCATGCTGCTAATATTAGCCAAGTTGGCGAATTAACAGGAACTCCTTGTTTCGTTATTGTTTCTTCTTTTGTATTCTGTCAATAGACTTTGAAGTGTTGGAAATGAGCCAGCATTAAGGACTAATTTCCATTTAGCAATACAATGAGGTAATAACCACACTGAGTCTGATCAAAAGTTTTTCCCCTTCAAACTAAAAACACTTTATCTGTTTGTAGCTTCAGTGTTTATACAAAAATACCTGGTAGCTGTAATATTACATTAAAACAAACAAACCCCCAAATGACAAATGTAGCACTTGGTACTTCCTGAAGCAGCTAGTGCTCAGAATCTTTAGAGTATAAAATCCCATATTTAGCTCAGTCATGAATGTCAGTGTGTCCTGTGACCAAATTTAAACCAATACAAATGAGGGTACTACCTGCACTCCCTGCACACAGCTCTGCTGTTTCCCTTACTACTCCCACACAACTACTTGCAGTGTTTGCTGCACAGTAGTCAAATGAACCCTATATTTAATGCAGAAAGTGCAGAGTAGATGGGAAGAGGCTTTTTTGCTTAAGTCTTAAAAGCACTGGGCTAAATCCTGCACCCAGCGATCTTGTGTGAGCAATATTCACATGATGAAGTAAACGCTTGCCTGGAATAACTTGGTAATGTCTTTGAACAAGACTTGATGGGAAAGAGGGAATTAACTGGAAGAATGGAATAAGTCTTGATAGGCTTTGAGGATCAATTAATTATTTTTTATGTAATACTTTTTTTGAGGTTATTTTGGATGCCAGATCTTTATCTCTAAGTTTTAAATTTTTAAGCAAGGAAGCCTTGAAAATGTTTAAAATTGTCACAGATTAAAGCGTTTAAACCCAGAGCTTTTAAATTTCTAATGACTTGTTTTATCTAGTCATATTTAACAGCAAATTCTAAAGCAGTAATTAAATCTGTAGGCCAAATTCAGTCCTTAGCTGAATACAGCAACCACTTAAAAACTTAGGGCTGGTACAACAGTTCATCTTTACAGTGTTATACTAAGGATTCACGTTGTGTATTACAACAATATCCTCAGTGCTTTTTAATTATTTTTTTTATATATATCTAGATTTTGTGCTTAATATTTAAGTGTATATTACCATGCCATTTCTTTGGGATCACAGTTAGTATAGAATTAAGTTGTTTGGCTAATTGAGGAGAGTACTGTACTTCTGGGAAAGCTGGATGCCAGTTCCTGGCCATACATAAGCCTCTTCAATCCACTGAAGGCATGGATTAGTGATTTATCTATGAACTCTAAGCTACCTTTAAGTGTAATTTTCTTTGACTCTTTCCCAGTAGTAAACTTCGAAAGATCTTGCCTTTGCGGAAAGAAAACTAATGTTGAGACTCTTCATATGTTTCCTGAAACAGAATTTTTCACTCTTAATTCTAACTAGACCACAAGAAGCTGGACTTTGAAACCCTGTTGAAGCTATGCTGGAGGTGACCCATCGTAGAAATCCACAAGAACTCAACTGCTATGCAAGGAGGGTGAATAAGCCAGAGGTAAGCACTGACAATTTTTAGAAAAGGTGGCCAAGTTGCATTTCCTGTCTTAAGATCATTCTTCCAATGCTGTCACACGGTAGGCAGGACAGAAAGCATGCCTGGATGGTGGACAGTGCAAGTACTGGACTATGATGCGGAACAGATGGATTTCTCTCATGTTTTCTTGCGAATTACAAAAACAGTGCAAAGAAAGAAAGTATGCGTAGGTAACATTATCTAACAGCATTTACCCTGCACACAATTATATTGATGTTAATACAGTTTTTACTGATGAAATTGCAGGAAAGTTGCCCCTAGTATACTCAGGTTTTATTTTATTTTGTTATTACAGGCTGTTTAAATCATATTTATACAGCCTCTTCAGAACAGATCACCACTGAGGAGAGCAGGGATATATGAAGCAGAGGAGTTCTTGTTATCACTTGTCTGTAGATGATGGGAGTGACGGGCAGCTGTATCCACTGGATCAGTCATGTTGCTTTGACAGGTAGCAAAGGGACACAGTGTGGCTACGTGCCACTTTCCCAAGTTTCATTGAGTCAAAATTCTTATTTTTTTTTCTGTCATCTTTGATGAAATGAAAACAAACTGTACATTAGTTACCTGTGTGCCCCCAGTGTGTATGTAACAGAAATTCTTCTACCAGAGACTGCCGAAGCTTCATTTATGTGTGTACATACATGTATCTGAAGAGGGAGAGCATATTCTTATCATCAGGAACTGTTGTTTTAAAAAGAACAAACCTGGTAAGTAATTTATCATACTTGCTTGACAGTTACACCTCTGCAGACTGGAGAGTGCTCCTAAGCTAGGGTCTTGTCGTGTCCTGCCCTGCTCCTCAAATAATATCCCCTTCTATTTCCTGCAAATTCAGTGGGTTTCTACTCACTACATACTACAAAAAAAAAACTGTGAAAAATTAAGGAGAAATTAGTATTATATTTTCTCTTCTGCTTTGTAATAGCCTCCCCAGGAATGTTTGGCCATGGGGTCCTGAAATGCATTGATGAATAATGAATGATGATAAGATTTTTATTCAAGATGTATTCATTTGGGCTTAGAAGGTGTAGGTGGTGCCCCTTATCACCAACTTATTTTGCAATAACCAAGCACTGAAACATGATAAAATTATGAAATGTGTTCTGTGAATTTATACGCTCCAGATTTCACTATAACTGTATTTAAAGGGGTTATCACTTGCATTGTGGAGTGGACTGCATGTTGCTTTGAGTATTGGTGTAACTTTCAGAAGTGGTGGACAAGAGAGCCAAGTGGAAAATGCAGATCTTTACTGTTAAGAGGACTCTGTTTCAGGTTGTTTCTCTCTGCCTCTCTTTTTTTTTTTTTTTTAATTGAAGTCACATTATCTTCCATGGGGTATCCTGATTTAGTAACAACTGTGGAGGTGGAATTTTTCCCCTTGCTGGAAATATCTCTGGTGAATAACGCTGGCCTGTGCCCTACACTGCAGGGCCACTGGGCTGCCTGACAGCACCAAGAACCAATTAGTCCAGGGGGTGGGCATCTAAAACAAGATGGCACTAAGGGCTTGCTTTGGCTATTTCTTGCTAAGACATTGACTAGCTGACTTGTCTGGAAATAACTGCTAAAGGGTACTCAGTCATGAGCTCTGCAATCCCGTTAATTAATACTTGTCAGAAGAACTTTACCCTGGATGCTTAATGTCTGGTTACTCTGACCTTTACAATAACACTTGCAGCTAAGATAACTGTTTAATAGGACCCTGTCTCCTGAATGCTGGCTTTCAGAAACAGGCACAGCGGGCTTCTGACTCACTTTTTTTATTCAAGACATTCACCCTCTCTGCGCTGTTTTTATGCAGAATATTTCACCTAGACACCGTGCAGACACATCTGTGGCTGTCGTCTTGTTGCCCATGTCCTTTTGCAGACAGACAATATGTTCTGCAAGCACTTCCCTGTACTTAAAATTTCATTGTCTTCCTTTAAACAGAAGTGGTTTTCTTTCTCATCACAATATTTTCCTGTTGTAGCACTTTATAGCTTTTATCTCATTCAAACTAATTCACTAAGCATCCATTTAATCAGATCTGCAATTTGTACTTTGCTCTTAGCTTTTAATAAGCTATTAAAAGCCATTCATAAGATGTAGACGTGTGGTTTGGGTTTCAGAGCTGATTGTCCAAACATTTTCTCTCCATGTTTTTTCAGACAATGGTGTGGCATAATCAGGTTGTGGGTAGGCAGAGGAGCAGCAGCAAAAACAGGTCCTTCAGCAGCTCGTACGTAAAAAAGCTGCCACAGAAGCGGGATTATTGAGGTTACCAGATTCTCAATATCTACAACCAGTTGGTCATTGAAACCTCCCAGGAGGCAGCTTCCTCTGATCAGAGGTTTGACCACAGGCTACCGGATATCTGCACAGGCTACTCTGCAGGCTTAGTCTCCAGGCTCCCTTTGCTTTTGTTGGTGGTCAGGTTCCATTTTCAAGTTAAATAGCCAAATCGGATTCCTTGGGGCTTTCTGGAGCTCTGCCAGCCACTTCTGCAGCCACTTTTGCTTGGACTGGTGGTGACATGAAACACTAGGAGCCCCATCTCCCCAAACACCACAAAACAAACTGAGAGCCTGAGGCGCTTGGTTTCCTGCACAGGGCAGCTGGCAAAGGGTCAGACGGTATCACCTCAAAATGTGGAAATCCCCCCAGATTTGTTCCCACAGAAGGTTTCAGCTCTGAATCAGCACTACTAGGGGAAACCTGTTCCATCAGAGTATTTTCCACCTGATCTCATCAGCAGAACAGTGAAAACAGCACAAGTTACAGGAGTAGATTTTGAAAAGGTCATTGACTAATGCTCATTTTCCACCTTAGCATATAGAAGCTTGAGAGCGTGTTTCAAGAGCAGAATGATACCTAAGTGCTCAGTTGTCTACAGAAAGTGTTTTATTTTTTTCTCTAAATGTCCTGACCTGAATGTCTGGTACTGATGCTGCATGCCTGAGATTGCCCTTTGGAAAATTCCCTCACATGTGGCTTGTACATGTTGGACTGAATTTTAAAGACTTAAAAGTTCTCTCTTTTTGCCTGCAGCACTTTGAAATGCTTGAATTACAGTCGTTTAGAAAAATCATTTTATTTTATCCTTATTTATCTGTATGCAATAGACTAAACTCACCACCTTCAAATACTTCCTGATTTTCCCAGAGGCATATCTGACATCGTGCATCAAAAAATGAGGACTTTCTGCATCATAGCCACCAGCCTGCACAACTAAACAACCTCTATTTTTTTCTAAATACACAGATATGTATAGACATCAATGCTTTAAAAGCACGCTTTATTAACAAACAGAGTTCTAGCGACAATGAAGTTAGAAATGTTGACATTTTAAAATTTCAAAAGTGACAATAATTGTTTCTGAAACAAATGGAGACAGGAGAAAATGGGAACGTTGTTTTATCTGAAAGGAAAAAATGAAGGAAAGTGTCGTGCTTTGTTTTTGCTATAATTTGCAGGCACGCATATGTGAGGAAAAAGAATTAGAAATAAAACTATACAGTAAAGCCATGTTTGCTGGTTGCACTTTATCCTACCATATCATGATTAAATAATTCAAATAAAATCAAATAAAGATTGCTAGTGCTAGAAAATACAGAAAACAAAAAAAAGTAGGAAACAAAAAGGCAGCAAACAGGAGTTGCAAGATATCACTCATGTCCCCTGTGCATCCTTGGACAATAAGGCAGCCAGTGCCCTTGTATTGGGCTGCTGGCCATCACACTTCCTTGACTATTTAATCCAATATCAAGGGGAAATCATTAATCAAACAACTCAAAAACAAATATTCAAATGGCAAGAAGTATGGTTTTCATGATTCTGATTTACCTACTGCATGACATAATTTACACCCATCTCTGCCTTTTTCTGTATTCAATTATTGATAGCAAATTACTTGGATGAGACACAGAAATGATTATCTGCCATTTTGTTTTGGCTATTTGCTGTTAGTTGGGAAGCAATAAATGATATGGAAGTTTTTATAGTAACAGAAATACGTATTAACCCTTATTGAATTTCATAAAATGTAATTTTCATTTTAATTCAAAGGAACAACTTTGAAGCATGAATTTCAGTTTAAATATTTAAGTAGCGACTTAAACTGTAATTGCTGCAAAGGGGATGAAATGCTGGATAAATACATTGTCTGGTAGACAGCTCTTTAATGGCATGATACAAATCAGTTGCAGTTGTTGGGAGTCCTTTTGCTGACTCCAAGTGTTTCAAATCAAGCCTTTACTTACTGTGCTTTTGTTGGTTATTTTTCTAAGTGCGCTGTACGAAATCCTACAAAGCACTTCGGGAGCTCTCCTAGTCGGGCAGGAGCAGGGTATGAGGCAGGCACTTATGGTTGCTTGCTGTAGATGAGAATTTTTTTCAATTGCTTTATAAAATACTACAAACAAACTCTGTCTAAATTTTGTTCGCTTCCTGTTATACTATGTCTGGGCTCCCTGTAAATGCTCTCATGAGTCAAAAAAACTGCAAGTACCTGAAGAGTTGCATTTTGAGCCATAGCATTTCATGTTTCTGGAAAAGAGAGAGCAAACAGCGTCAAAGCTGAACGGTCAAAAGTGGTAAAGGCACGTTTGGGTTAGTCTGCAACGGAGGGTAGAGGGAAGAGGAACATAAACTTGGTAAATTCCTTGAAAAGGATTTAGAAAGTCATTTAAGAGTAGTTCTTCATTAAATCCCTCAAAGTAATGATCTGTCTTATGCATGTAGTTGCAGAAGTACATTTGTCTATTTCTATATAAAGGATGCTTTTGTAGTTTGAGTGTAGTGCAAAAATCTCATACCCTGCATTACTTGTAGTGTACTCATACTCCTACAATTTCATTTCTAAAATGGTAAAAAGAAAAAAAAAAAAAGGTGGAGTTTCTATACAAACTGCAGTATGATTCCATCTTCTTGATCAGAATTAAGTAGCAATGTATGTCTGATATAGCGCATGGCAGAAATTGTACAAGGGACAGTTCTGGAACAGTCTAGTCATAAATGAAGTGCCAGTTGGTGGATTGCCTTTTCAGGAATGGCAGTGTGCACAGATGCTTTGTGTCATAAATCTTTTCTGTTCATGTTTTTTATTATTATTTCCTGGAAGTTTTTCTGCAGCAATTAATACCTGCCCTATTCAGTAGTTGGTTTAGGAGATCATAGGCATTAGCACTGCAAATGGCTCCCCCTAGTGTTTATAATGAGTATTGCTTACTGAAGAAGATTTTCCTTGTGATGGCTTAGAAGTAGCTTTGTAGAAAAATGAGCAGCACACTGGCGCTGTTTATTGTTCATGACTCTGTGTAAGTTTATGAATGTTTCTGTGTTTACTGCATGTGTTTCAACAACTCATTAGTTCTTAGCAGCAACATTTTTCTTGTCTGAAACTAAAACTCAACAATATTTTAGGATATTGGTCTTGGCGTGTAGAAACACCATCTTGACACTAATTTAGATGTTAACTCAGAAAATATTAATGTTAAAATGTTGGCCCTCTACAAGAATTCATGTAGTCTTCTTCAAACTAAGCTCTGTCTTCTGTATGTGTGTATATACTTACCTGTGCATGTGCTTTTCTTGTGTGCCCAGGTGGTTGGAGAAACTTGACAGTTTGGAATAGACAGACTCCAAAGGTGAGTACCCTGTGAGAACTCCTTGTACTTTTGAGGTTGTTTTGAGTACTGCGATAGTGCTTTGGTTATAAAGAAATGACTGGCAAATGTTTTTTAACTAACTGTGCTGATGAACAGGTGAGTAGATGCTACTCAATGTTACTAAGCCTTCTGAAACCCTATGGTTTTACAGTATAATTGTACATATCATAGTGTTGCAACATTCATGGGCATCAGACTGACTCATACAGAGCTCAACAGCTTTTTCGGGTATAAATGACAACTCTTTCATTTTTAGCATGCCTGTACAGATGTTTGTGTAACCCTAACGCTTCCAGTTGGAAAGCAGTAGGTACAGAAATACATCAGAGGTGAGATAAGGATAACAATCATATGAATATGAATCATAGTTTCTCTTTTATTTTGAGGGACATTAAAATAATCTTCTCTTTAGAAACTGGGTAGCTGAAAAGAAAAACAAAATCAAAAATTATGTGAGCTGGCTGCTCACAGTTGTAGTAGTTACCTGCTAATAATTGAAGGTGATAAACCTCATCCATCCAGGAAGAAAGTTTAATCCTCACTGAAAGTATTATTGAGTTCTAAATGCTTATATATAAGCTGAGTTTGATTCTACATAATCCAAACCTAGGGTAAAAAAGCTTTGTGTAGGCGTCTTAATTCTAAACCTTGTATGCTGAAATATCATTGCAAAGGCAGTGCTTTATGAAATTTCAGTGTAATTGTATTTATTTTAAAGATGTTCTGTACTATTGATCTTGGTAACCTCTCTCTGAAGAGTTAAGTATGTGGTTTTGTTAGAGGGCAGCTTTATATTTGGTTTTCTAAATAAATAATATTGTTCGGTTTCTGTTTAGAAAAATAACTCACACCGCAACAACAAGAAATCCTCTAAAAAGCTCACGAGAACACTATAATTTGCAGGAGCATGATCAGAAATACACTTATCCAAGGTGACAGAAGCACTGCTGTGGCCAAGAGCAATGAATTAGCTTCTACAAACTGACATGTTTTGAGAGAGCTACAGAAACAGCATTATCGAAAACCACTACAAGATTTAGAAACATTACATTGCACATGTGACAAAATCTGTCATCAACTGTTAGTGACAGCCCTTAATCAGGGCTCTTCTTAGCTTAATCTGTTGCTTGCTGATTTTTTTTTAAACATCTGTTATCTCTAGAATAAGTGAAGATTTCTATAACATAGAATAGGAAAAATAATGTTCCTATGATCACCACTATCTGAAGAACGAATCAATGCCTTTATCAGTGCTACCCAAAATCTCAAGAGAGACAAAACTCAATATTACTTTTCTGACATTGCTAAAACCAGCTTTCCCTATTGCCATACGACTGGCATACTCACCACAAGCTCACAGAACAAGCCTAGCAGATGCTTATGTAAGGAATTCAGGAAAGTATGTTAATTACTGCATTTTTTTCAAGAAGTCTACATGATTTTTTAGCTAGGTGTAACGCTTTCACCAAATGTTGCGGTTTAACCCGGCAGGCAGCTCAGCACTACACATCTGTTCGCTCACTCCCACCTCTCAGTGGGATGGGGAAGAGAACTGGGGGGAAAAAACAAAGTAGAAATTGTGGACTGAGATAAAACAGTATTTACTAAGTCAGGAAAGGAAGAGAAAAGGAAAATAAGTGTTCATAGTAATATAATATGTATTTACAAAAAAAGTGATGCACAAGCAATTGCTTACTACCTGCTGACCAATGCCCAGCCAGTCCCTGAGCAGCAGCTGCTACCCTGGTCAACTCCCCATTATTTATTTATTTATTTTTTCATATGATGTCATGTGGTATGGAATATCCCTTTGGTCAGCTTAGTTCAGCTGTCCCAGTTCTTTCCCCTCCAAGCTCCTTGTGTCCCTCAGCCCCTCTCACTGGCAGGACAGTACAAGAAGGTGAAACGTCCTCGGCTCTGTATAGCACCGCTCAGCAACAACTAAAATATCAGTGTGTCGTCAGCATTGCTTTTCTCCTACAGCCAAAATATACTAGATACTAGGAAGAAAATCAGCTCTGTCCCAGCTGAAACCAGGACACCAAATATCAATGGATTTCATGTAAAAAGAAATAATTTAATACATTTAGAAATTTCGTGTTTTAAAGTCTGATAACTGTTGCATCCCTTTAAGTGTTACTCTTCTCAGTCTTGTCTGCATTTTATTTATTCTTAAGGTCTTTACAAGAACAAGTTTTCACATAGGACAAAAAAAAATCAGTGTAATCCCTTTTAACATATTTATTATCAGGGTAGGAAAGGAATTGAGAACAGAAATTAGCTTGTTTTTTTTCAGGGTGTGAAAGATATCACATAATTTTGAATCTACATGTAATCATCGGCCAAAATCCGAACCCCATTTACCACTTCAGCTTTAATGTTATAGTAGATTTAGGGATACTTCTCACCACAAAGCTGATGGTTTGGGAACAGTGTGTTTTTGTGCTTTGTGGAATGAAAAAGATGAAAGGAAGTATTCAAACGTCTCTGTGTGTTGAGTAAGGAGTGCAATTTGTGCTTCATTACAGAATCATAGAATCCTTAGAGTTGGAAGGGACCTTTAAAGGTCATCTAGTCCAACTCAATGTACAGGGACACGTACAGCTGGATCAGGTTGCTCAGAGCATGGTCCAGCCAGACCTTGAATGTCTCCAGGGATGGGGCTTTCACACCACCTCTCTGGGCAACCTGTGCCAGTGCTTCACCACCCGTACTGTAAAAAACTTTTCCTTAAATCTAACCTAAATTTCCTCTCTTTCAGTTTGAAGCCATTTCCCCTTGTCCTATCCCCACAGACCCTGCTAAAGAGTCTGTCCCCTTCTTTCTTACAGCTCCCCTTCAGATATTGAAAAGCAGCTATCGGGTCACCTCGGAGCCTTCTCTTCTCCAGGCTGAACAGCCCCAGCTCTCCCAGCCTGTCTTCATAGGGGAGGTGTTGCATCCCCTGGATCATTTTTGTGGCCCGCCTCTGGATGCACTCCAACAGCTCCATGTCTCCTGTGCTGAGGACTCCACATCTGGATGCAGTCCTCCAGTTGAGGTCTCACCAGTGCAGAGCAGAGGGGCAGGATCACCTCCCTCACCCTGATGGCCACGCTGCTTTTGCTGCAGCCCAGAATTCTGTTGGCTTTGTGGGCTGTGAGGGCACGTTGGCTCATGTCCAGCTTGCCATCCACCAGTACCCCCAAGTCCTTTTTGGCAGGGCTGTGCTCTATCCTTTCATCCCC
>JAOWBO010000070.1:22572124-22582579 GCA_028564985.1 Crax fasciolata
CAGGTCTCTCTGGATAGCATTCCATCCCTCAGGCACGTCAACTCTACCACACAGCTTGGTATCATCTGCAAACTTGCTAAGGGTGCACTCGGTCTCACTGTCAATGTCATTGATGAAGATATTGAAGAGTATCGGTCCCAGCACTGACCCCTGAGGGACCCCACTCGTCACCAATCTCCATCCAGACGTTGCGCCATGGACCACCACTCTCTGAGTTCGACCCTGCAGCCCGTAAATGATTATCAATCATCTTCAATACTGTGCATTATTAGAAAAGTGGTAGAGAAGGTAATTTGTCTTGCACCCAATTCCTAACATTTCAACTTACTGTTCATGGAACATAGGTAACCCAGAGGCAGACTGTTATGATATAAACATGATGGTGGATCTTCTATGTTAAAGAAACAAACTTTAGTTTCTCTTGAAAGTGCATTTTCTCCAAAAATTTGTCGCTCTGGACCAAGTAGTCTCACAAGTATGAGCAGAAGTCTCATTCCATCAAATTCATTCTCATCTGTTTTAGATCTGCAAAGAAATGTGAGAGGTCTTGAGCTGGATCAAAATGATGGTGTCTAATGCCGTTTATTTGCAACCATTCCATCTCTGCAGGTTTCAGAATAAAAACTGTGTTGTTATTCAAGCTTTGTTGAGAGATGAAGGCTTGAATGAGCTCTTTCTATTGTTTTACTAGGTATGCAAGTCAGCTGAACAGTGTATAGAGGAAAGTTTTTGCAGTGTGTGTAGCTCTGAACGATTAATCTATCCCAATAACAGCACGCAGTATGTGATTTGGCAGCCACTTTACCCCTACAGCTGCTAGTGCCTCACCAAGGACTGCAACTTGGATTTTTCTCTTGTGAGAGACAACTGGAATATAAGCAGAAAAAGTTACAGGTGACAAGAAGAGAATGCTGAGCTATGATTAAGAAGGTAAAACCAGCATTTGAATCCCATGGGAAACCTCTGAGTGCAAACAGTTGCCAAGCTGCTGATGTTATCCATAGCCAGCATTGCTTCATCGTAGCAACGCTGATTAGGGAAGACTTCATGGCATAGTTTGTGGGCATTTTGTGAGGCAAAGAGGCTTCAGAAAGATATGCAGGGTTTTGCCATCTTGTTGAATGACAAGTGGATACTAGAGTAACACTTCAGCCCCTCCAGACAGTGAAAAACCTGGCCAGATACCAACACGTTCTTAAAGGAAAGTTTGTACAAATACTAAACCTCCCAAAATTGAAATTGCTCACTCGTGTCTGCATTCATGAGATATTTGCTTTTGTCACCTGGAATTTGAAAAAAAAAAAAAAAAAAGAAAGAAAAAACAACAAAACAAAGAAAAACCCTGGTAATGCAGAACTGCTCTGCTTTGAGAAGCTAGAACTGTCAACGAGTCAGAAGCTGGTCAGAACATGAATGCTGTCACTTGAGAAACCCTATCTAATAAGTGTTTTACACACAGGATGGAAAAAAATTATGCTGCAGGTTGAAATCGGAGGGCAGAGGAACCATGCTTTCAGGGAGAGTGGGAAGTCAGATGTATGCATGATTCATAATTTTCCATTGGCTCACTCTGGATTGCTTTCCCCTCACCAGCTGAGACATTAGGGTTATTCTCAGCAGGTGGCTAATTTCTTTTTCATGCCATCCGTGGGTGGTCTTTGTGTCCATGCCAGGTGGGTCTTTGTGTTCTCTAGTTAAGAGCCACCCTCGTGCTACTTGGTTTCATAGCTGTGAACAATGCTTCACAAGCACAGTTCTGCCTAAGGTAAGGGGACTTTTTTGAACAGGGAGTGTGAAGAGGTCAGGGAGATGAATGCAGAGCAACCATTTGAATTACATACGATGCTGCACGTCTTTCAAAGACTTTTGGAGAACACTACTGTTGAGGTTATCAGTCTACTGCTTCCACCTGAGTGTATCTTTAAATTCCAGTGATAGAAAGTGAAATAGATACTTCAGCTTCTCAAAAGCTAGCACTTCTGCAAAGAAAAAAAAAGAGAGAAAGAAGTGAATTTTATGAGATAGCTAATGTCTCATGCTCTGCATGCTGTGCGACCAGACAGGTGTTTTGTAAAGAACCCTTGGGGAATGTCTGCATTGATATAAAAAGGAAGGAGTTTTCATTTCATGAATCGCTAGATTGGCAGTGATCCATTACAGCTTGTCACAGATGTTATGGAGCAAATCTGAAGTACTGCCCTGAATTTTATACCTCTGTGACTGGAAAATTTGAACCCAGGGATTTGCAACTTGGGTGGCTATAGCTGTAATCACCCATGACAACCTTATAAACTGTTATTACTGTTAGTATTTTGGACACTTTTTTTCTTAATGAACTTTGAAACTGGATTGAGTGATTAATCCGTTAATGTTTTCCTAGTGATAACTACTCTCTGATGTCAGAGACAAATGATGATAGCTTGGAATATGAAGCAATTCATGGAGTAAATGCAGAATCAAGTTGCTATACAGGACTTGTGAGTTGGTCTCTGCACAGTGATAATGTAGCCCTTAGACATACACTGCATACAGTAGATTCACTAGAGAGTTTGGTATTACTTTGTTAGTGAAAGTATGAGTCCGGGGACACTCATCATGCTCAAGCAAAAATTCCGTGAATGCTCAGTAGATTCTGGTGGTGAAAGCTGAGATAATTACATAATTACTTAATCTTCCTACTTCAAGAAGAGCAAAAGACTAGATGAATGCCTTTGTGAGGCATAGAAAACAGCATTCTTCAAATGTGCAGAATATTGACATGGAAAGAGTAGCATTTTTCTTTTCCCCCTTTTTAATCCTGGCAGTTATTTTTTTGCCTGAGAGATTTATCAGTGGCAGAATTACTTGTATAAGTTCTGAGGCAACTACACTTGGCTTTCTTTTATTGCTGTATATGCGGCTATTATAATTTCTGTGCCATTCTTTTATTCTGTCCCAAAAGTCTTTTGCTGAAACCATTTTGTCAGTCTTGTGTTAGTAACTTGAATTTTAAGGACAGTGCTTTTGTAACCATTTTATGTGGGGATGTTTGTACTATTAGCTAAACATAATATACAGTCATATTAAATGAAGTGTAGTTCCTGAATAAATTGTATATAGCAACACTCAGTGCTGAACTTGGACCTTATATATTTTGGTGTAATAGGATTTTGTTTTTGACTGTTCCCAGCTGTTGCCACTTTGCAAGTGTCATTCATTGCAGATAGCGTGAGCAGAATACATCGCTATCATTTCTGCAGAAAATATTTTTGACCTTGTGAAATTCTAAAATTTTATTTTGTTACTTTGAAAGCGAAGATACAGCATGGAGAACATCAGGCAATCTGTAGTAGTTAATCTACTAGCTCAGCAGAACACCAAATTAATTGAAATTTGAAAAGGACTCTCCATCTGTAGCAAAAGCATGTTCTCAATTACGTATTGAATTAAATAAGAGATAGGAATATTTCTGAAAGCTCAAAATTTATGGTTTCATTAGACTGAAAAATTAAACCTAAAAATGTGTAAAAATCCACATTAATCATTTAGTTTTAGCATATAAATGCAAATGGCTTGGAACTGAGCTTCATTTCATACTGTAAGTAGTAATTACCTAGTGACACCTCATGAGCTTCATTAGAACCCTGCCTTTAATAAAAGTGGGGAACACTAGGGATCTGCACAAATAAGAGTATTATGGGATTTAATCAGAGTGAAATGGTGATGATAAAGCTTCATTAGATAGCATTTCCAAATATAAAATCAAGAAAAATGATAAGTGGATTACAAATCCATTTTCAAGTCTTTTATTTGGTGAATTCTCTTCTGTTCATGAACTCTTTGATTTGCCTGAATCAGTTTTTGTACTTGAAACAATTGTACTCAACAGTTAGTAGATGGAAAATGCTTTCTGTCAAACTACTGTTCTTAAGCAAGGCCGATCTTACAACTATTTTTCTTATTCATCAGAATTTGAATATTTGCTATTCACAATTTGGGATTTTTAATGATCCTTTTTAGCGTAAAATTGTTTCTGGTTTGTGGCTGGTGTATGTACTGTCCATAAAATGTAAGCTCATGTACAACCATATATACAAGAGAACTTTCAACCTGAAGATGCTGAAATATTTTCCTCGGTTTTGCCTTATGAATTAGAATCAATCTATGTACAGAATTTAGTAGAACAAAAGAAGAGTAGCAAATAGAATTCATGGAAAGCAGGTGGATTTTCTTTCAAAATCTCACAACTATCTTCTTATACTTCTTTGATGTATATTTTTCAGTTTTAATCTCTCTCATGATAACCGATTAGAAGCCTGAGTATTAGTAGGGATCATTTAACTTCTAACATCTGGATTTTAATTTCCCTTTTTCATATGTTCAAGAAAAGATTAAAAAAAAATTTCAGATGAAACACTGATTCTATAATATCATATTGCTTTCTTGTTGTTCAGCATATATTAGTCTTAGTATTAGTCTGTATGTGAGAACGTTATGGGAGGAAAAGGCAGCGGTAAAAGCACCTGCAGAATTTAATCTAATATTGAAAGCCCTTGTTGAATGTTGAAGAAAATATACTGGAAAACATTTCTTAAATATAAGGAATTAGCTACTCTACTGCTACACTTAAAAGTTTGTGCTTCCAACTTGTAGCACCTGGTAGGCAATTGTAAGGGAAACACGAGGTCATGGCCTGAATTAGTGATTGAGCACCTGGTGAAGGGCGGTGGCTGGCCTAAGGAACACCTGTGCTCCCCCTCCACGTGACCAGGAGGGGTGGACTCAGGGTGGAACTACTCTGGGCTCATTTAAGAGCCAGCTGCTAAGAGGAAAGGATCTCCTTTGTGGGATCTGGCTGTTCCTCATCTTGGTGGGAGATGGCTATTGTGTAAGTTGAAATCTTTTGTTTACAAGCATTAAACCTTTTAATACTTTACCTGGGATAGGTTCTGTGATTGCACCACAGAAATGATCTTGTTTGTTTTTTTGAATGTTGCTCTCTTCCCACATGTCAGACCTGGAGAGGTAATGCTTTGATTATTTTTCAGGCTGTTCTCATACAACTTATTCTAGAGTTTTCTTTAGTTTAGAAAAAACAAATGTTAATTTTCATTTTCTGTTCTGAAATGAAATAATGCTATGCGGTGATAGAAAAAATAGTACAGAACTCTCCTTTTTACAGGTATTTGGTATTTAAAAAGTACAAGGGAATCATCTTACCTAAGCACAACAGAAGATTTTAGGATATATACTCGCTGTGTGTAGAGATGAAGACAAGGTAATTATAAATTTCTTAACAACAATAAAAAGACAAAGACCTATCTGTCACTCTGCAAAGCAGATTTTGGATGAGAGGAGTAGACTCTCTTCCACAATTCAAGTTTACTTGTGTAATCCAAGTAAGTGAAATGATTAAATAATCTTTCTGTTCTCACAGTAGTGAACTCAGTTCTGCATTTTGCTGATGTTTTATTTAGTCACCTCTAAAGCTCTTTCAAATGCTCTTACTGTATGTGTGTGAGGGAAATTCTTTTGATAATGGCCTTGTCGGTTTATACATAGGACAGTAGCAGTTGCTCTGTTCTGGGCATCGTGCTCTACTGTGATGTTTTGTTTATCAGGGTTTTGTTAAGGTAGAACAAATGGACTTTTGGTATTCCTAAAAGGCACTAAGGCCTTAACCCTTCTTTCATTCTTTGTTTTATGATCTCATCATGCTATTGTAATTTGTCTTCTCATTTACAATCTTAAAGTCTTATGTGTCTCTTTCCATTGCTTTGACTATTGTGATGTTCTCACCACTGCGTCTGTGATGTTTATAACTAGGCCAACTACTACCTTTCTAGACTCCTCTTCCATCTGTTCATACACAGATCCAAACATCCAGTTCTTTTTACCTAGTTGTGCAGAAATTAAGCTTGTAGAAATTGGGAGGTTAGCTAAGAAAGGTCATTGAACAGTTGGGGTTTCTATGCCCAACTACATAAATGGCCTACACAAGGTATGCTTCAGAAGATGCATGTGATTTTTGCACTTCTTCAGTTGTATTTTGAATTGACCGAGGCATCCAATTGTATGTCATTGATCTTACTGATCTCCACGAGACTGATTTTTAAGGAGTGGGTCAGAAGAAAAAGGTTGTGATATCATGTCTTTCAAGATTCCTACATAATAAAAGTAAAGGGTGAATCTTGGAGAATAATTCTTTATTTTTTTTTTCTTTTTCTGGATGGGTAGCTGGAATTTTGTATGGCTTCATATATTTTTCTCATTAAAGGCCACAATATTTAGTCATTCTGTCATTACATCCAATATGTAATCTAGCCATTCACAGCAATGATATGTTTGTGACTCTAATTATCTATAAGTTCTGCATCAATGCCTCTTCTGTACTATGATTTTTACTGGTTTTGGTATTCTGAAATTCCTGTTTTTCTTACGTAGCAGAAGAATTCTTTGACTGTTGATTTTAATCAATGTAATCAATTTAAAATTTATTACTTTACCCAGTGCTCATTGCACCATGCAGTTACAGCCTTAATGAAACATTAGTGCTGCTGTTTTTCTCATTAAATTTTCCTAAAGGCATTTTAGAACCCATATATTTTCTTCACCACTGTTAGTGCTTCATTACAATAAAAAAAGAGACTGTACTTTTCTGTAGTTTTTCTTTCTAGCACAATCAGTGTGTTCTTGATGACCTGTTTTCTTCCTAATAGCTTCAAATACTTTTCTGTCCTATTAAGTGTAATGTGTGAATTTCTCAGAATAACATCATCTGTAGTTATCAAATTCTTCATACCTGGGACTGAAAAATGTCATATTAAGGTCAAATGTGCTTAGCTCTGTGTTGTTTCATTAGCAAATGACCTCAGAGGGTAAGATAGTTTAAAGTAACATGGTATCAAGTAGATACTAGAACTTCTGGAGCAGAGAGAGTGCATACACATAACGTTTCGTTTGTTTCAATCACTTATAAAATCTCTAATTATAGATTTTTTTCAAAATCATGTTAGTATCAAATTGCTTTTGGTTACATTGAAACCTTATCTGATTTAACAACATGTTTACAACAAGCAACCATTAGACTGAGAGGAAGTTGAGAAGTCTCCTTCTGTCACAGAATGATTCCTATGTCTTTATCTTTCTTGATATTACTGGAGTCTGTGGAGGAATCCAAGAACATTTATTGTAGCAAGGGTTTGTAGGACTGTCCCTGAAATCTGAACCTGTCCATCATAAATATTTTTGCTGCTCAGGAAGCAGTGCCTCCGGGCTGCTCAAACAAACACAGCTGTTCCATTTTCCAGCCATATGTCTAGACTGAAATACAAAAATAATATATTACTTACAGCATCTGTGACATTTAGTGCCAGAAGTACTAATGATAGATATCAGAGATATTAATGATAGATGGTCAAATGCAGTAAAAACAGAGCTTAAGGACTTTCACTTCAGTTATAAATGGTTGTTGAGTTTGAATCAATACTTTTAATGTTGACATTCGTGTCATAAAATAGTTTATTGATGTGTTTTGGAAATGACTACTTTCCCCACATTTGAAGTGTGAATATTCAGAAAATACTTATGCAGCAGTTGGGGCTGACTCTTGACCACTGTAAAAACAAGAGTGAAATTCACTTCAGAATGAATCCCCAACAAATAATAATTAAATAGAATATATGTAACTGCATTATCTAATGACAGTTGTGTCATCTAGAATGAACATACGTAATCCTTTACTGTCTCTAGATGCCATTACTAGTTACTTTCAAACGCAGTGTTTCTGAGTTTCTGAGAAATCAGGTATGTTGTTGCAGATGCAGCTCAGATAGTTAAGTGTGAGTTCATACCTTTCCCCGAGCATGTCACTATCTCGAGAGTTGTCATCATTTCTATTTGCCAACCGAAGAGTGCACTCAAGCCATCACTGACTTCTGTAAAATTATCTGGCTAAAAAAAAAAAATCACTAGTTTATGGTAATGTGGAGTGCCAATGCCTAGACAGAGCCAATAGATCTGAGGAGACATTAGTGAGAAGGAAAGAGTGGTGTGGAGTGAAAAACAGTATTGGGTTTGCCTAGCCAAAAAAATATACATCAGACTATTGTTTTATGACCCCAAGGATGTTCTTAGACTTTAATCTCTGTATTTAAGCACGGTAACGTTAGCTGGACCAAGAGATGACTGGTTAATAAAATAATGAGTGAATAAGTTATTTGCATAAGGTGTTTATTGGAATATATGATTGCTTCACCTGAAACTGGGTAGTCAGAAAGAAAAAAGTCAGTTGAATGTGATGACTTTGGGAGGCTAGCATACCTGATCAAAATGATATAGCTACTGGAGAAGGTGCACGTGCACAGATTTGATGCTTGAAATTAATAACAGGTCGTACACAATTTTAGATATGAATTGAAGTTGAGATGTGTTGTCTTATACCACAGAAGTAATAGAAATCTTTTGAAGCTCCAGGATAGGAAATATTCTATGACAGATGTAGCAAAACATAGTGCTGATGTCTCTTTAATAATAGATCTCCAAAGTTAAGAAACTCTGGACCAAATTTATACTATTTTTTTTAGTGTGAATCTGATTTTTGGAGCTTGTTTAACCCTATCAATTTAACTGATGTTTTGAGGATATTCCTCAGTGCAATGCTATATTGCAGTGTTATAAACTCAGGTTTGAGTCTCATGTGAGTACTGATGAAGTGAAAGAGCAGTAATTCAGAAGAATAAAAGGCTTAGCTTTTTTATTTACACTTCTACTGTTTTTTTTAAAAGTAATTTCAATCCAGGTTGGAAGTAGTTTTGGAAATATTTAATTCTACATTTTCAAACTTTCAATATTTTCACCAGTTTTATTGGACTTATCACCAAAATGTAACCTGTACGTTGTTATTGTTTTTTATTCCACTACCTGTGGCAATTGAATTTTAACAGCTGTGCAAAGAATTTAAAAAGTACCTTAAGGTGAAAGCTCTTGTGATTAATTGTTTCTAGAACTACCCTTAGCATGATAAGTATGTAAATATTGGATATTTTTTCAATATGTCTGCGTTTATTTGATATTGCCAAAAATAATAAGGTAAATTAGAGATCATTTTAAACATACATTAATAGAAAATAAGCAAGATACAATACTTTCATTTGGAAAAGGCATTGCAATTAAAAACAGGCAGCTGTTACGGAAAACTTAAGGTTTAATAGGGGGAAACTATAAATCATGATTTATAGTGAGAGAATGCAATTTCTGGAAATGCATCAAGCCTGAATTACACCTGCTCCAAATGTGCACACCGTAAGTTTTTTATCTAGCCCTATGTGATCTGCAAAATGTCACTTAAATGGTAGCCAAGGATATAATTTATACTTCCCCTGAGAAAACAGAAACAAAGTTAAAGCTAAAGAGAGTAGCGAGCACATTGCACATTCTGGTCATCAATTCTGCCTCATAACATCTCTACAAAGTCCCTTTTTACTGCAGTTATTTTTTTTAATACTAGCATTGGACGTTTCATGGTGTCTCTGGGGTCTTTGAACTTCATGGGAACATATATTTGAGGAGCAGTTTTCTACCACAGACTCAGTAAAAGTATAGGGAACGGCATTATTTCAGAGATGATCTTCAGAGTGAGAGCGTAGGTGAAGGGACAAAGAAATGTTTATGTGGGGAAAGCGTTCAGCTTTTCTGTATAGATTGAAATTGGCAGCCACATCTGTGTAGGAGAGTGCTGAATAGTTAGTTAACTATTGTGTAATGTGACTGCAGCTATGAATTTATTAATTTTCCATATTCACAAATTATATGAGGACAAGCCATGTGGACAATGTCATGTGACGTTGCCTTGCAGCAAATGAAAGTTGAATTGTCAGTGGAATAACCTGAGGCAGTCCAAACAATAACATCCTAGCTTCTTTGTGAAACTCTCGAAGCATAACTCCTGACAGGTTTTTACCTCCTGATGCATTCAGCATCTTGTCACATGGCAGCTTCAGTTCTGGAGGGCCCGAGAGATGAAGTCTTCACCACCTCCTTGTTGTTCTTCCTTGCTAGAATGAGAAGGGTATTCAGCAGTTCTGCAGAGATTGTTCTCGTGATGTCCACTGGAAGTGATGGCCACCAGCAGAAGCAATTGAGGTGGTGCCTGGAGCTTCTTCAGTTACTGATGGCTTCATGAAAGGTAAGCTAATACACGAAAGGCTGTTTCAGAAGTAAGAATATATCCATTCCATTGATAATTATTGTTTTAATCAAAACCAAACTGTATGTTGTTTTCTATGCTAGTTGTGGCTGTATCACTATGCCAATAGCCGTGCAGTATTGCCACTGATGATAAAGATGGGAGCACAAGGCAGGGGAGTGCTGGCATTTTTTCAGAGCTGTTAGCAATTCAGTGTAAGAAATAGTAGAATGTTGTTTTTGCAGGACCCTCCTTCCTGTCTCCCAATTTCCCTAACCTTCCCCAAAGAC
>JAOWBO010000070.1:22582679-22636238 GCA_028564985.1 Crax fasciolata
GCTTGGGGTGCCTACCTGCTAGGTCACCCACTTTGCAAAGTGTTAATAAAGGGCCATTCACCTAATACTCTGCCTGAACCTAAGTCATTGGCCATCGAGTGTTTCTTACATCAGGAACTGAGAAAACACGAAGTAACGCCAAAGAAATGGAAATGATTAAAAAAACCTTAATTGTTACGAAAACAACAAAACACCCAACCAGAAATAAAAAGCAGGGACCAACTTTTGAGTATCATGCTCATGTTCCCAATCCACTTTGATTTCATATTAAAGCCTATAAATCAACAGCACAGTTGGAGAGAGGTGCATTTTAAAATTCAGATATGCTTGGTTAGAACTACAGTATTGCATAATGTAGATATATCCAGAAATGTTACAGTTTTTATCTTCATTATCTGAGTTGTGGAATGATAAACATGCCAAGATGTTGTGTAACTATTAGATAATTTTAGGAAACAAACGTTCTGATTACTATAGAAAATGGTGTTTTGTTGACTGCTCAAATGAAGATTTGAGACATTCTGGGAAATGACTGCCAGATCCAAGGATGAATGTATATATGTGCACATCTATTTTGAAAAGACGGACAGCTCTGTTTGTTTTACTTCTGTATGAAACCAACATTCAAATTATGCTTTGGACTAGTCTGTGTCATGTGTTTTGACTTCCTTGCAGCACACTGTGGTGATTTGGCCCTGGCTAACAGCCACGTTCCCTCCCAGCTGCTTGCTTACTGCACCTGCTCAGTGGGATGGGGGAAGAGGAAGAAGGAAGTTTGGTCAGGTAAAAGGCAGATGGACTGCTTACCAGTTACTGTTGTGAGCAAAATGGGCTCAACCTTGGGGGGAAAGACAGCCTAATCTACTGCTAACTAAAATAGATATGCAATTACTAATTTGCAAAATGGAAAACAAAAGGAAAAACATTAAAACACCGCATTTTACCCTGCTACCCCTTTTTTTTCTTCTTTTTCACTCTTTTCTGTCTTTCACTTGCCTCTACCACTGCCCCAAATGTTGCTGAGGTTTTGGGGTCATGTCAGTACATAGTAGTTTCTCTCTACTGCTCCTTCCTCCTCACGCTTTTCTGCTTTTCACAAGCTGCAGGGGATATCTGCTCTACCAAAGAGCATAAACTCTTCTTTTTAGCACTTCATGCCCTTTCTTAAATGTGTTTTTCTGGAGGTACCTCTAAGTAACACCTGGGCTTAGAGCCTAGTGATGCCCTGTGGTAGATCCATTGCAAAACTAGCTGGATCTGCATGTGTCTAGCACAGGACAGCTCTGGCCTCCTCCTGCAGTGGCCACCCCACTTGGCCACCTACTCCCAAAAAACACATGCAAAGGTCCTGTGAAAAACATATGGAGAATGTTTGTGTTTCACATGGAGAATACTTCATCCTAAGAGTAGACCTGGGAAATATTATAAAGTTTGAATCGTATGGGAAATTCAGTTCCCTTTCAAATGTTTGCCCCTCTCTGGTACACATAGTGGGTGTACTTTTTCTGCATTCAATGTGGAAAGCTGAAACTACAAACCCTGGGTGTCACCGATTACAAATTAAATGATATAATCCTGATTGCAGCCAAGTGGCTGAACTTTTGTTTTCAGAAAATAGTATTTCTTTAATTCCTTAGCACTGGTAATTCAAGCTGTCATCTTCCCCCTCCCTGCTAAAGTCATTCTGAAATCTAACACTGATTAAGAAAAAGTATATCACCCCTGGAAAACTTAACCTTAAAATTTCTAATTTTCGAGAGCTGACTTGCGATTAACCAATTACTTTTATTGTTTAGCGCTCAGACTTTAAAAGCCTTTAAAAATGCTGTTATAGACGTCAGTTGTTTACGATCCTGCAGTTGTAAGACACAATGCTATTTGCATCTTGGCAGGTGTTTCATCTCTGGTGGCTGAGAGATACATCATATATCTCTGTTTGAAAGCTCGTCAGTGGTGTTCTATATTTCCTGTCATTAGCAGCGCAGCTGTAGGTCCAACCACATCCATTTTGGCACAGTATCTGTTCTTCTAGTTCACCTTTGCAGCAGCAACTGTTAAAGAAAAAAATCCCTCGGATTTTAGTCAGTGCAGTAAGTATTTTGTAAAGATTAGTAATCACTCAGCACTGGCATATGCCAGCAGGTGAAACAAAAAGACTGTATTTGACCTTTTCCAACAAGAACTTCCAACACCGTGTAGTTACAAGATTTGCTTACTTATAAAGTAAATATCTACAAAATGGTGTGCAATATTGCTGAAAGATTAAAATAAAAAAAGGCTATCAGCAAAGACATATTCAGCTTCTGCCCAAAGTGAAAGATACTTCATGCTGAGGGCATAAAGGAAAAAAAAATGCCAAAAAAAAAAAAAAGCCCACAATCAGAGAGGAAAGCTGATGTACAAATGAAATAAGTATATAGTATGTGCTGGATATGATAAAGAGTGGACAAAGCAGATTAAACATTTTCACGCAGCCTAGCTTATTCTTTAAGGAAATAAAAAACTGTCAACAAGAGGAGAAAATGTCATGAAATGTCAGCAGCAGAATAGCCAAAAACCAAATCAGAGCATATTCCTTGGGATAAAAGCTGCATAAGCTCCATGAAATTCTCCCAATGAAGTTCTAAAAGAACAAGAACAAGGCCTTAGGGAGAAAATGTCAGTGCTAATAGATAGTCAAACAGAAAACAGCCCTACTGGGGCAGAGTGAGAAATAAATGTATCCCAAGTAACATCCAAGTACAGAGTGACCTGAGTGAATGACCTAATACAGGAGTCTTCAAATTTAGAGAGAATAATTTTTCTTGAATAGAAGCAGAAACTAAATCAGAATTTTGTTGAAGGGTTTTTTTCATGATAAAACAGCCCAAAAAATAAATAAGGCACGTAGCCAAGTTCATCTGGAATCTTTTCTACAATCCACGTATATTAATTCTGCAGCTTGAGACCATAACTGTCATAAAGACAATTGCAAAAGATGCTAGCCAGTGATGCATTGCTGCTGGTTTTAGTTCAAAGAAAATATACTAATACAGTAATTAACAGTAAATCCTGTTTGCAGTTCCTTTTCAAATACACAAGGAGTGTAGGCAGTGGGGGCAGTGAAGAACAGTTCACAATCCAAAGAAATCTGCTCTGAAGTTGTGGGAAAAGAAGACAACACATCTACAATGGACAACGAAATCATCCTGAGTTAAGAATCTGTGCTTGAATTTTGGGCCAGGTGCTTCTCATTGCTGAGACAGAACAAGTGAGCTGTGCTTCCAGCAACAGGTATGTTGGTAACACAGGTGTTTTTGCAGCTGTGAATTTAGTGCTGTGTCTACATGTGCAGATAAAACCCTACAGCATTGTACCCTTTTCTGTGCACCTGGATTTCCCCAAAGTTGTAATTATTTTTAATTTGCTCTAGAGAAAGTCTTTGTGTAAACTAACAGGTACAATTTTGATATGAATGATGATTCGTCAGAAGTGAAAGTGAGGAAATATCAGCATTGGAGTATGACTTTAGATAGAATGTCTTTAGTATTTTGTGAGAAAATCTGCGATTTCACATTTTGCAAGGAACGTGGCCTATCTTGTGAATCCTAAGCAACTTTAGATGACACTGGGGCATTGGGCTACTCAGTACAGTGAAAAGTGATGGTTCCTTCAGGTCTAAGCAGTTGTTCCTCTTTAGGAAGCAAAGTGAATTGTGTTCTGGTACTTTAATTTTATGTGGTGATGTATCAAAATAGCCAAACAAATGCAAAAGTTTTTGAGTTGTTCCATATGGTGGATCTTACATGCTTAGTGCTTCTCAAGGTCTTTTCTCGTGTCAGGAAGTTTCTCTGTTCTGCACTTAGACACTTATTCTTTTGCAACTAAGAATGATTTCAATCCATTAATACAGAAGACATCATAGCCTCAAGTACCTGAAAAGCAATCAAACTGGCTTTTCGGCTTCCTCTGCCTAAAGCAAATTCTCACCCTCATCTTTTTTCAGACATTCCTCTTGTATGTTCAGAAGTAAAGTGTCCTTGTTACTATCTCCTGATGTTTTTGTACTTTGTACAAAATGGCAATCTATTAATATAAATTATTAACCACTCATAATATACAGACCTGTGAATACTTTCAGATTTTCCATCATCTTACATATGTATTGTATAGAGTAGAGAGAAGGAAAGAAGTTGTAGGTAAAGGGGTTTTATGGTAGAAGAGATATATTACCGTGACACAAATGGAAGATTTCTATCAAAAAGAAAAGGAAGCAACTCAGGTTGAAGAGATTAAGTCTAATGTTACTGCTGCAGAAACAATGGAAGTAACACAAGGCTCCAGGCTCTGTGTCTACTGGGAGTTTAGTAGAACGTCTTCAGCAGCAACGTCCAAATAATATATTATTGGTCCCTGTCCTTCAATGCCAAGCTAGCATGAGAACATTAAAAATAAAGAGAAAAGTTGGGAGAGGAGAAATGAAAGAGAAATTAAGAGCCAAGAAAGCCTGCATCAGTATAACAGTTGAAGTAGGAAATATATGTAGAATCACAGAACAGTTTGGGTTGGAAGGGACCTTAAAGTCTATCCTGTTCCAGCTCCCATGGCGTGGGCGGGGTCGCTGCCACCCACCAGATCACAGTTCTCAGGGCCCATCCAACATGGCCTTGAACGCCTCCAGGGATGGGATCCACAGCTCTCTGGGCAGCTGTGCCAGGGCCTCACACCCTCTGAGTGAAAAATTTCCTTGTAACATCTAATTTAAATCTCCCCTCCTTTAGTTTAGAACTATTCCCCCATATTCGGATCACTATCTCTGTTTCTCACGCTGTCCCACAGAAAGGGGATGGGAGGAGGCATAGCTGGTGTCAGACATAGGTTTGGTTTTTGATGGTCCTGTGTGGAGTCAGGAGTTGGACTTGCAGATTGTTATGGCACTGGGTTGTTCTGGTGCTGGTTTTTCCAATTCTTGTTCCTGGACTTCCTCTCTCTAAGCTAAACAAGAGGATTGAGGCAGATGGGACAGAATTGTGAACTTCACAACGTGAGAAGCTACGCACTACAACTGTGTAGTATATTGGTGATGAATAACGCTGTCAGAACAGGAGCAAGTGGTCTTCCTATACATCTTCCCTTACTTTGACTGCTAGAGGATACAATCCTCAAAGACTTACAGTCCATGAGTATAGTCCCACTGAATTTTAAAACCAGAATTTATGTTTGTGTTTATACAGTATATAGCCCCTTCAAGCTTTTCATCCCTGGACAGATACAGCAAAGGAAAACCATCCAGAGTCGTAGAGGTCCTGCTCTCTATGGTGGATTTCATTGCACTTTTCATTCTGGCTCTCCAGACTTGGCTTTATTTCCATTGAAATTATGAGGGAAATTAAAGGGTGCTTTTAAGTCTTGTTATTAATTGTGAGATTAATGGGATGTTCAGCCTCAAGATGAACAGAGTATACACCTAGGGACGAGAGAAAGTTGTGAGCTCTGAGGATCTTGCTCAGTAGAAGGGAGGAGTGTTAGCTGGTGCTCCAATAATTAATGGTTAAATTTACCCTTGGGTAGTAGGTAGTAGGTAGCATAACTTTGCAATCTGGTAGCTCTAAATTTCACACCTAATTGTAGCAGTGGGAGTTAGAACATAGCTTTGAAGATGTAATGAAATTACCATAGGGAGGAACAGACTAATGAACTGAAGTCCAGCAAAAAGTTATAGCTATGTTGCTGTCATCTTGAAAATCTGTAAATAACAGCTTTGAAAACCTTTGAGGGCACTAGACAATGGATTTTATGTGTATATGAGTGTGAAATGTGGATTGGGAGGAATAATTGAGTTTGCTATATTGTCAAGTATGTACTTGGAAAAAAAATCACTTGGTCATCATTTAATATCCTCTACACACCTTTCTCAACTTACTTGCATTTTTAATGCAGAAAACCACAGAAGATCTCTTCAATCATGCTGAATTGGTTTCTGTCAAATAGTGCATATACAACTTTGTAAGTCTTTTAATTCTTCAGCAAAAAACTGGGAAAGAGACATAATATTCCTCTTGGAATTTTAAAGTAAAACTTCCTTAGTTGCATGAAGAACTCTGAAATCTTAGTTTATTATAATCCTAAAATGACTTATTAATGAAGTGGCCTATCTTAAATAAAATTATCTTCAGTTAATAAAATACAAATGAGTGAATCCATCCATTAAGCAACAGCTACTATGAAGAGTGAAAGAATAAAAGATGAAAAGATAGAAAATGGGAGAGAGACAGGCATACAAGCAATAAAGCAAAATGGTTTCACTACTCCTTGATTCCAGCGATATCTTGGTACCAGAGGGTGCTGGCCTTTGGTAGTGGTGGGTCATCCAAGATGCGATGGTCAGTTGATGACAATGATGGATATGAAGGACCGTGGAAATGGATGATCACAATGAACATACATGTTCTCTTCTTTATAGTCCAGAGTGGTTGAGACTGCTCTTTGGAGTGACAATTCCTGTTGTCTTTGGGACTTTTTGCAGGAACTCTTGTTCTTGTCTTCCAGGCCTTGTAAATTAAAATCAGCAGAGGTAAGAGGAAGCAGGTAGATGCAAGCTTGTATCTTGCCTTCACAGGATACAATGGTATCATCTCCTAACTATCAAATTTTCAGTTTTTACCCAAACCTGGACACTATCTAGCTTGTGAATTGTTCAAATAATGGAGATTCAGGAGTCACCTGTGTCATCACCTCAGTCTTTACCATCACATAATATACTATTATTTTTGCTCCTATTTCGCTGCTCCATTACTTCTTGTCCTGTACACTACTGTAATGCAGGAATAAATTACTTTTCCTTTGTTCCACATTCTTTTACATAATTGGAGCTGTACTGATGACCCCATTCAGTTTTGTTTTTAGGTTAAAACATTGCCCAGTCTTGTCTCTTACATTTTCTTTCCTGGGCCTCTGACCACCCTCTGATCTCTAAGCTTATCAAATTAATTCCCATCCTTCTTGGACTCCCAGTAACCAACTCTGCACTATTCATATGAGAGCTCTACCCATGATAATTAGAGAAGGGAACAGATTTTCAGCCTCTGATGCCTTATAATTCTCAAATCCTTTTCTATAGATCTGTAACCTAAACATTTTTTTCCCTCCTATCTCCCCTGTCCTATATGTATTCAGATATTGTTGGCTTGCATCAATTTGTCATCTGTATATTGTCCTGAAATTTAGATGCCATCCCTCTCACCTTGGTGCAGATTCACTTAGCATTCTCTACTTCACCATCCATGTAATTAATAAGTTATTGAATGTATCCAAACTCAGTACAGGCTTCTGTATGTCCCCCAAAACACTCTTTGAATTTCATTAACTGCTTTCTTACTATGCTTATCCAACTAGGTTTGCAACCACTGTCTAGCAGTTAAATCAACCTCAGCCTCCCAGCTTTCTAAGAGTATTTTATAGCATTGTTGTATATGATGTGTACTCCTTCTGCAGAATGTTTACCAATAGTTTACTTATGTCATGGTTTCCTCAGAATTAAGCCAAGCTAGCTATATTTATTTCCTTTTTGCTCATTTTTTTTATTAGCACTGTACTTACTATATTATATTAATACTACGTCAGCATTTACAATTTATTTTTTTCAATTTTTTTGATGCTTCATTCCTCCTTGATTACGCAAAGAGAATTCTCAGCTTGTCCCTTAAGTATCTCAGGAAGAATTTCATCCAGTCCCAAAGTTTCAAAAACGTGTAGCATACAGTTTACTTTGTAAACTTTTCCTTCCCTTTACCTTAAAACATTATTTGCTAAAATAAAACAGTATTAGGTAATTACATGCTTGTAATTTATTGTTTTAATGAAGGCTGATGAAAAAGGTGACAGCTTTCTCAGCATCCCCTGTAATTTATTAATAGTTTCTTCATTTGTTACCAAATTAAACACTTGCCCTGATCCTTTTCAATCCGTGAACGTATTTCTTTGGCTTCTGTATATCATGGGATTTCGCATTTCAACCAGTAATCTCTGTATTTTGCTAATAACTGGTATCACTAGATTGAGGACATTTTCTCAAAAACCAGTTACTGGGTATGGTCTAAATATATTAACAATTGGATCATAATAAATTTCATTGGAAATTAATTGCAGTGGTGAAGCACACAAAACATGGTTATGATAGAGGAATAAAGAATACCTGCTAACAAGAGATCAAAATGTCTCGTTAGTTCTAGTTCTCTGAGGAGCCTTTGCTCCATATCTAGTAATGGGTTGTTTTATTTCCAGTTAGAGTTGATCTGATTTAAACATTCAGTTATTAACCCTCTCTGGTACGTTCCCTTTCCTAGATGAATTGCATCTTCTCCTTTGTGTGAATACACTTATGTTGAAAGATCAAGTCATCTTTTAATCTGCATTTCATCTCTGAGAAATCAGGTTTTCTCCTTGCAAAGGTCTACCTGCAGCAGCACATCTGTAAACTTACTGGATTTATTCACTGTTTGGCATCAAAATACGTTCTAGGAAAAGATTAATTCAGTTCTATGATGGCTGTTAAAGGGTGGTCAAGGTGGAGAAATGTTGAGTGTAAGGGTTTAAAAAGAAAATGCTAATAGCGTAAGGTATGAGATACAGAGACAAGTTGTGCTGAAAATGTGAGAGGGCAAGGTAAGCAAGGAGTGAGGCCTCTGCTGGGACTAAATAATGTAAAGATTATTTCAGCTTTTTTCTACTGTCTATTTATTTATTTGACTAGCTACTCAGCCTGGACTTTTTAACTACTTGGATAACAATAAATTTAGATTTCATCAACATGTAGAAAATCTGCAAAATAACTTTATCCTTTTAAAAAGATGAGTGAGCCTGCCTGAACACTTTGTTTTGAAACACATCCCTGAAACATAATCATCCTCAATTTCTGTATTTGTGGTTGAATTAATTAAAAAAAAAAAAAATCTTTGAGCATCTAAAATGTAATAAACCAAGATGGAAGATAAGTTCCTACACGTGAAAAATGTGCTGATATTATGATCGTCAAGGTTTGCTTTTAATCCCTTTGTATAACGCTCCTTGTAACATATACAAACGTTGCTCTGAAAGTAATGCCTCCTATTTATTTCCCTGGAAATTACAATAGCTGCAAAGAACATGATAACACTATTTAATAGAACAAATTCTCAGCTGCAAAATACTGTTTTTCAACAGTCACCACCATGAGCTGATTTGCATGGACGAGCTGATTGAGATGCTCTTCATTTTAGACAGCTGTGCATGGCGCCATCCGGAACGTGGCTTGTCTTTCATGCTACTGTTGCCACTGCTGAAATGTACCCCCCACCACCTCACTGTGCTCATATCCACTGTCCCCATAAGTGTTCAGCAAGTCTCGATGAACGTCAGTGGGTGCCATTTTTTCTGCATGGAGGAATTCAGTGCCACCCCTTTGCTCCACCCGCACTCCCATGTCAGACGCCATTGGGTCAGAGAGCCCCTCTGCCGCCATCTGTCACACAGCAACAACATGGAACGGGAGATGGGTGGGAAGGTTCAGCCTCTGCTGCCATCCCACCAACATCTGCCTCTTATGTTGTGGGCCAACATAATAAAATAGGAGGTATTACTTTCGGAGCAACCCTGTACGTATAGGCATTGTGTACAGGCCATATGATGACAACTTTGATTTCAGGTACATTTGGAAAAAATATGGGCTCTAATCTGGACAAGTACATATTGGTTATTTAAATTAATTTCTTAATAATTACTTTTAATTCTTACTATTCATCAGTTTTATTGCTTATCTCCAATGTGGTGAAAACTCAAGCTATCTATATCTGAATTAACCTTTCAAGTGATCTTAGCAGTAATGCAAGTGTTCATATTGCAAACGTAGAGTTAGACCTGAACAGAGTTTGTGTAGGTTGGAACCACAGGCTTGATTACTAACACAGAATGTTTGCATCATCATCCTCTGAGTATCTGGGACTCCATTAGATTGCTGGGTTGATCAGGAACATACAACTGTCATTTTCCTGTTGGTAGTTCCTTTTTGAAATGGAAGTTCTACTTAACCTGAGGTGGAAGCCTACCTCTGTACATGAGGGTGTATTTCTCAGTGAGGCACAACTCTTGTTATACATGCTGCAGTTGACCTACTAAAAACAAGACCATTAAATGACCAAGCACTTCAGTAATGGTTATATTTCTATTGGCCCTCAATTTGTTTTACATTATTCCACCATCAACTTTCTTCATACAATAAAACATATCATCAAAGCAAGGAGCTAAGATAAAAGTGAAGAAAAGCAATAGAATTTCCCCTTTTTCTTTTTTTTTTTTAACAAGCTCACTCTTTGATCATTTCCCATTTGATCAAAGAGTGCTTTGATGTTCTTTGAAGAAATATGGAATTTTTCGAATAAAAATACAGAATTTGATTCACAGTTTTATCCGAAGAAAGTAAGTGAAAGAGCTGGACTGGTAATCTGTAGTAGGTAAGTCTGAGGATCTACAAATAACTGGGGGTGTGGGAGAGGGGACACATTAATAAAAAGGAACATGAACTAGTTACAAAAGAAGTGAAAACTGGGAAAACAACCCAAATATATAATGTCACTACCTACCAATCAAACTGCAATAAATGCCTTCTTTTTGGAAGGATATGTATACTTGTGTGTATATGTGAGTATTAAAGCATAAAATATATTGTCAATCCCTGCCTGAACAATATTTACCACAGCTGGATAAATTTGTTTGTAAAGGATGTAAAGAAGAGAGGAAGGAAAGGCTAGGAAAACAACAAATATATTTTTAGCCTTCTGGGTTCTTTTGGTAGAGTTGCATAAGTGAGCTTGTTTGTTTGTTTTTAATTCATGACTGCACTGGAAATTGGAATAACTGCTTTAAATGAATTGGAAGAGCTTTTTTTTTTTTTTAAGTTGTCAAAATGAACGTCCATAAAGTCTAATTTGGGTTTAACTCATGCTTTTCTGGTCTTAAAAAGAATCCTTCAGTTTTGTGTTGGAGGCTGAGTGGTGAAGGGTAGACAGAAAAATCAAGTAAAATTTTCTTTGTATGTTTTTGACCTCACAAATGACCCAGCGTGACAAAGCAGCAGAAAGTGCGCTGCAGGTAGAAGACTGGACATTGCATTTAGCCTAGGAAGAAAAAGACTGTGCATTCAAACTACGGCATGTATATTTTTATCAAATCACTTTCGTTGTAGAATACTTCTTTAATGAATACTTTGTCTAAACTGAAAATAATTTAGTAATGCAACAAAACTGCAGATTACTATTGATTATTGCTATTTTCGGGAAAATGAGTGCAGTACTGGAGCTGTCCCACCTAAAGAATCTTCCACACTATTCACCTTTGTCTTTGCCCTCTGTGTATTGATCAAAGTCCCGTTAGCAGATATTCTTGGTATTCAAGCTTGTAAGTAAAGCCATTTCCTTGAGAAGAAATTCCAAAAGATTTCTATAAAATAAGAATGAAAAGGTAAAAGGTCTTCATATCTTTGTGCTAATGTTTATTGTAGATCTTAGTAGCTGATTTGTGTTAGAACCCTTGCTATGTTTACTTGGCTCTGACAGCAAGGGTACCCAACCAAGCATAGAGATAGATAAATGAGACCTATGCTAAACAAAATATATGTTTTAAGAAAGTATAAAATGGCGCACAACAAGCAGACAGACAATTCTCGAACATGCAGAAGATCTGAATAACAGAGATCCGAAAGAGGTTACCCTGAGAAAGGAGAAAGACTGTGAGCCTAGAGGGTGGGTGGGAAGTGGATGTTTCAAAACTTTGTTGTATTTGCTTTGTCCCTGTAGCACAGGCTTAAAATAGAAAGAACAGTACAGCTGACTCCTACACATCTGCTCAGCAGAAATCCAGTCATTTGACTATTTTGCACATCGTTCATGTTTTCTCCTCAGAAAATTGCTTGGCTTCCTAAATCTCTGAAGTGGACTTTGGCATCTTAGTACTCTTTTTACACACCGCCCCCCCCCCCCCTTTTTTTTTTTTAAAAAAAACCTACTACTACCAGGAGAACTCCCTAAAATTTGAAACTGCCTTTTTTTTTTAATAATATTTTGAAAATAGAATGTATAATATGAAGTTGCTTGATTCTAGGTCCATGAGGTCATGTTAAAAACAAATACAGTCATAATATTCACAAACGTGAAGCAGGGCATTGAAGGATGAGGACCACTTAAGATTTCAGAATGAGGAAAGCTACAACTCTGAATATGTTATAGGAGCCACAAAGGTAAGTGAAATGTCTGTTTCTGAGGCAGGAGAATCTAAGGAATGACACATACAGAAATTGTCCCCCAGAAATTCAATCCAAATTAACTTTAAGTGATTAAATCGCAGTCTGTTTAGATATATGTTGTGTATATTCTTTTTGATGATTAAAATGCTTATTTCATGAGTCATTTCTACTCTTCAGATTACGATAGGAAGCTTTGTCCCTATCTGATAAGGAGTTCATATGTTTCTAAGATTCTATTCTGAGCTTTTTCTCTCTCTGTGGCTCTCATGGCAGTGCTGTGGTTTCTTTGCAGATACATTTGTTTATTTTCATATATTTGATCTGAAAATAGTATCAATTGATTCCTTGTTTGATTATACTTGCTAAAGAGTGAGGGTAGTTCTTGTTTGTTTTGTTTCTGTAGTTTTCAAAAAACAAACAACAAAAAAAACCCCAAGGCTGCCAGGCTCAGGGAATATGAACTAAATAGAACCATCAATAGTAAGCATAAAGCACAAGATTGAAGTAGCAGAAAAGCAGCACACAGAACAAACAATGTGATGCTTTAATGGAAAATAGTTGTTACTTTTTTTGAGGTACTGTACTGATGTATGGTAACTACTTTTTCTAGCTTTTTCTTGGAAAACCATAAAGTTTTATTCATGAAAAGAATTTTTACAAAGAGACAGATCCAGTTGACATCTCAAATGGCTAAAAGAGAACTGATAAAATGGGAGGAGACCTTCTCAGAGGAAATTTTATGTGAGAATTTACTGAGTATTATATTTTAAATGAAAATTGTTAGAAATCAGAAAACACAAATTTTAACCAAGTACAAATGCAGTAGCATATAAATGTGCTCTACATCACTGAGGCTTTTTAATGGTAATTTGGAGGGCGTGCTTAGTTTTCGATGCAAATCCTGTCAGAGTTTACCTCCAATTACTTCAAAGGATTCATACTAGTCTGTAAGCCTCTGACCTACATCCTACCTGCCCTGATAAAGGAAAAAATTAGCCTAGGTAGATCCCTTCTTGAGGTGGAAGGCACAGATAAGAGAGAAATCCTGGCCCATGGGAACCTGTTAAGAAGACAGGAGCAGCGCATGTTCACATAATCAGTTGCTATAATTCCAGATGGAGAAAAGAATTTTCTTTCCATGTTTTAGCAATGACTGTTGTTTCCAGCGGATTCACACATCTATATATAATTTACTGTGGTATTGTGGTCACCTTTCTAAAGTAATAAAAATAGCATCCATATCCCCCTATACATCTTCTAAATTGTTCTTTCTATGCCAAAAATGTATGCAAAAGAATGGTCTCCATTTTCCCATTTCAGTACAAATTTATTTTTTGTTTAGAAACTTGTTGCTGCTTCTGTGGAACAGAAATGTATTTATTGTGAAGTGAAGCTTAGAAGGTGTCAAACTTGCAGTCAGATTACTATTCTTGCAGCTGTGTTTATACAAGTGACACTGAGGTAGTTGCTGTCCTGTTGAGCTTAGATGTTTCTTTTTCTAAAATGTCTGCAAACGTGCCCACTACTTGCTTCTCCTACAGTTTTTGAAGTTATCATGATGCTGCGTTTCAAAGGCTCCATGTTCTTGTTACTGTCCAGTCCAATTTATCCAGCACACTGAAATGACAAGTGTGAGACAGAAAGTTCTTGTTGCTCTTGACAAAAGCTGATATTCAGTCATATGAAATTCAGATTGCGTTTGGTAGCTGGTTATTATAGTGTCATTTGGTGACTTTGTTTTTAAGCAGCAAGTTGTTTTGCATATATTTTGGCCCATAAGCACAGAAACCAGATTAACTCTGGAATATGAAGAAAGGTCCTAATATATCCTGAATGAAGATAAACGTGTTTAATTCAGCACACTGTATCTATCCCTGATGCGAATATTGGTGGTGGTGAAAACTCTACAAAACTCATTTTATCTCTTGGTCTTTGGGTCTCTGAGCAGTCAGTGACTAATTGCTTGAAGGTAAGGCAGATGGAAAAAAAAAGACAGGACTTTCTGTGTTTAGCAGTAAGAGCAAATAAGTATGTTCTTTGCCATTTTGCTTCAGTGGACTGACATGCTTTTCATGCTGGGTGGATCATCTGAAAAAGAATGAAGCTAACAGCATTGGATGCTCTAAAATAGATTATATGCAATCTGCACTGAAAACAGCAAATGTATGCTTTTCAGATTTTATGTTAATGAGCAGTAGAGTGGCAACGTGCTCATTTATCGTTAAGAAACTCACAGCTTCAGCAATAAGAAAAACATTAAATAAGACTCCAAGCATGGCCAGGTAAGTGCTTCAGAACCTGATATGCTGATTTTAAAGGTTCAGCTAAGACATTGACTGTGTGATTCTGCTGCAGTGCAAAATGAAATGGTCTTACGAAAAGGTCCTCTATGTACAAAAGGTACATTGCAGATTTTGGGGATACAGGATTCCCATCCTTTATTTTAGAAAAAGGGTTGTGGCTTATCCTGTGCAAGCAGATACAAGGGGATTCATTGTTCCTCTGGGCAAGACACCTAAGAGAGACATTGCAGAGCATTTGATGACTGAGTCATCTTTTCTTCCTCTCCCCTTTCCCTTATTATATGGCTGAATGGAGAATTAAGTCCAACAAACAAAGCTGATACACTGAAACTAGAAAAGTAATAGATTAAGAAATGGTAACAAGTTGAGAAAAATTGCAGATTAATTTCCCTCTGTAGTGTAAAAAAGAAATAGGGACGTAACCATGCCCTTATAATTTTCTTCCAGCTCTGTTCCTGTGGTATTACAGTTTTTTGCTGTCTCTTGCTACTGACTGCCAGAGAACTTTCAATCTGACCCTATATTACTGAACCTCAGTAGCAGATTTATTCTTTATAACTGAAAGCTATACACTTCCAACTGAAGTGTGTACCCATAAATGAATCACAATAAAATAAAAATAATTCACACATTTTTAATATGTGTATAATTCTAAGCTCAGAATGAGTATAATAAAATAGTGGGTCTCCTTAATAAAGAAAATACCCAGATGGGATCACCATCTACACTCCATATGGTACTGAATCCCTCTGTTCTGCATCCCACTGTGCTCACAATGTAATCCATATGGGCATTGCTTAATTGGTTTCTTATTCCAGCAACGTTTACTGTCTCTGTTCGTATCTTCCCATCAAACATCCACTTATTGCTGAAAGAATGTGTTATTGTGCGTTGATTTCCTAGATTGTTGGAAATGTGAGAGCATTCATTTCTTTGTGTATCCTTCAACGCTGTGGCTTTACCCATTAGTGACGAGGTAGAGAATACTTATGCACATCTTAGATTTGAAATTCCAATTTATGAGTGCTCATATGCACACCCTAGGCATGATTACGTGCACTTTCCTATTTTAGCAGAGGACTCTTACGATGTGCATGCAACAGAACCCAGGAACCTGCAGGAAGGTCATGGAAGTGCACCACGTGGCTCTCTGTGAGTTTCTCTAGGTCTGAAGATCTTAAGGACAGCTCTGGGATTGCTTGCATGACAACTGAAAATTCATAGGTGAGAGACTTGAAGGACAAAGGGAGGACAACTGTCACTTCACTGAGGTTTCCAGTTTCCAAGGTAAATTAGCAGTGCTTTGTTGAGTTGAATGAGTGTGATGTGACTCTAAAGCCAGTATGATGAAATAGCATAGGAATATATATGGATAGAGATTGTAAAGATAAAAGATATGAAAAAGAGATAAGAAGGAACTATGTTAATGACTGTATGATATAGTTATAAAAGAATAAAAAGAAGGAAAAGGCTATTTTAGTTTACCTTTTATTATGCAGTACAAAGCTATGTATACATATATATGGATATATATACATATTCCCTACCATGAACAAGCAAACAAAACCATTAGGAGTTTTCTTGCATCTTTCTGAAACTGTGCATAGTAATAAGGAGCATAAGGGAAGCATTGGGACTTGTGACACAGCAACAGAAAATTCATAAATAGAGGTGCGCTGAAGGACAAAGGAAGAAATCAGCATCTTTGTTTTTTGGGAAGTCAGCATCTCTTCTACATAGCATAGCTTATACAAAGGAAAATGTGTGATAAAATATGCCCTATTATATCCTTTAATTTTTATTGCTGTCACGACACCTGATAAACTGAAGCTGCTGATTGCCTCTGGTTCAATGACAAGCTGTAGCTGTTTCTCTTTATTCCCCTTGCCCTTCCCTGCTGCCTGTAAGAGTATTTTAAATGGATTGCCACTATAATCCATGTGACAATTTCTCACTGTATTTATGTTCAGGTATATTATGTTCACCTATAGATTTACTGATGTAAACCTGTTTTTCAAGCTCCAGAGTTGTTTGTGCATACGGTTCTACATGTACCACGTCAGCATGCGTATATCACCACTGCTACCGCAGAGAAGAGAATCATAAAATGAGTTGAGGTTAGTAGGCATTTTTGGAGATCGTCTGGTCTAAACTCCTGCTCAAAGTAGTCTCAGATGTGCTCAGCCACCCTCACAGTAAGAAAGGTCTTTTTTTTATTGTGTTTAAATGGAATGTGCTGTATTTTGGGTTGTGCTAATTGTCTTGTCATTGGTCCCATGGAGGAGAGTCTGTCTTTGTCGTCTTTACTCCCTTCCACCTCTTCCCCCCTCAGATATTTATAGACATTGAAGAATTGAAGATCACCCTATAAGTCGTTATTGTCAAGAATAAACAATCCCAGCTCTCAGCCTCTCCTTGCATGACAGACGCTTCAATCTCTCATTCATCTTTGCAGCCCTTTGCTGGACCCACTGCAGAATGTCTGTCTTGCACAGGGGAGCCCAGACCTACATGTGTCACTCCAGATCCATCTCACTAAAGCTGATCAGAGGGGAAGGATCACCTCCCTGAACCTGCTGACAACGCTCTTCCTTGTGTGGTCCAGGAGGCTATTGGCCTTCTGTGCCACAAAAGCATGCGGACCTAGACTCATGTTCATCTTGTCTGCCAGGACCCACAGGTCCTTTTCGACGAAGTTGCTTTCCAACCTGTCAGTGTGTGGCCTTTACTGGTGCATGGAGTTACTCTTGTGCAGATGCAGGTCGTTGTTTTCCCTTTTGTTGTACTTCATGAGATTCCTGTAAGTGTGTTGTTCCAGCTTGTCAAGGTCCCTTTCAATAGCAGAACAACCAGATGGTTTATACTGTCATTACACCTGGGAAAAACTTTTCCCAGTGTTTGTATCATGTCCAAGCTTTGTAAAGAAGGTGCACAGTCCCCTCATGCAAGTCGTTAATAAAGATGCTAAGCAGTATTGGTCCCAATGTTGACCCTTGGGGTATACAACTAGCGTGTCTTGGATTGCTGGTGACTTTCTGTATTCCTTCACTGACCGATAATCTGTTTGCTCAAGTTCCTCATGAGGACCGGGGCCTGCAAATGTGAGGCTTCTTCCAGTTGTCTGAAGAAGGCCTCATCTACTTCTTGATTAGGTGATCTGCAGACAGACACATAATCGTCCATTTTGGTCTGCCCTCTTATCCTGACCCACAAGCTTTCAGCTGTCTCGTTATTCTTGTCGCATAATCTTAAATATGAGCAGAATGTCTAACTTTGAAGAATCTGATCAAAACCAGAGAGATATTAACCTGTTTCACATCCAGGGAGGTCTAACATGGGCAGAGAACAATGAAAAAGATGACAACAAATATTACTTTTTTCACTTTTCTCAGGATGTATAGGCTGACATTTAGTGCCTACAGAGTTTTCATTTACTGTAATTTGGGATGGAGTGCCAAAGACCTCACTTGCAAGTGCAGAAAGGGGAATAGTTTTCAAAATGACATTTTGCCATGGGCACCAAAAGTATTTTTACTCACTAATTAGCATCCACTTTTTAATGAGTAATGGGATGTCATTTGTTATTGTAGCAGACCCTTCTGTCTTTGTTCTCTGCTCTTGTATTTTTAGCAACTGCATAATGTAAATAATATCTAAACACAAGTGTAGATAGCTGATAGCTCCCAGATGAGAAGACTTTCAAAAACTAAGCAAACCATAGCCACTTGATTCTCACTGAGGAATAGAGAGCTGCCAGAGAGATTTTCAGATATGCTTGGACTCCTCTATTCTGATCATGACTCCAACTGTCTTGGAAGTAGATGGGAATTTAGACATAGATTTCACTGGAAGCACTGTTGAACCCTGTATGTTTCAAATATTCTGGAAAATTTCACTCCTCGCTCAGAATATTCCACAAGTTGATGTCTCGGACAACATTTTTATACAGTTGGCAGTGTATTGACTTTGCAGTAAAATCAGTTGATGATAGCAAGTCTGGTCTAGCTGTACTTGGTGCAGCGTAGCTCTTGCAGTTACAGCTTGACAGGTTCAGTATTTGTGCTCCTGACAAAGTAATGAAAAGTGAACCTCTAGATTTAGTTGTTCACCTGAGCACCAGGTAGAACTGTGACCTAAAGATGACCCTCATAACGTAAGAAAGCACTGATTTTATAGGTTTTATGACCTTTGAGTTTGTTTACTTTATAAGAAGCTGCCTTGACTTCTTTTTTCTCTTTTTTTTCCTCCCAGATTTTCATAGCGACAAAACTTTACACCAATTACTTCATGGTTAAAAGAGATTTCAGGCGACAGGAAGGATAAATAGTACTCAAGCTCGTGAGTCCAGAATTCATAACAAATACTGAAAATTTATGAGGAAACACTTTGTATATTGTAAGTTTACTTGATCATCTCATTTCTACACACAAAGGAAATGCCTTGTTGTTGAAATGATATCCTATACTGATGCTTTGTTGTCTTCATAGCAAAAATCTAAACATAGTACACATTTTAGTAGGTCCCATTTTCAATACACATTGTGGTTAGACATGTAATTATGCAGATAGAGTGAATTGAATGACTAGTTCAGTCAATCTGAGGTGGGATTTTTGCTTTAACATCTGCAAGTAGTTCTAATCACTGATTTTCAGACTTTTTTAAAAGGGCTTAAGTGGATGTGGAAAGGTGGAATCTCCTTCCATGGAGACCTTCAAAAGCCACCAAGATGTGGTCCTGGGCAGCCTGTTCTGGGTGGCAGGGGGGTTGGAAAAGATGGCCTCCAGAGGCCATCCAACCATCCTATGATTCTGTGAATATTTGTTACTGGAATTAGATTTTTTTTGCATGTTTGCTCAAGTGTGGTCAAAGTCTAAACCCATCCAAGCACCAAACATATAGATGGCATTCTCTGTAGCGTTAAAGCAATTTGCTTGGTGCAATAAATTAAGCAACACTGAGTTTGATATGAATTTGGCGACGAATCGGATGTTCTTCAGTAGTTTGAGTTGTTTGTTAGCATGAAAAATAAGTCTCCATCCCATTTACATTCATCTTAGAAGTGTGTAATGAGGGAAAATAACAAGAAAACATATGAAAGTCGACTGTATAACAGTGCAATAGCAATTAAGAAACATAATAAAACGAACGCAAGCGTCTAGAATTATATCCTAATTAGAATGATTTTCTGTGCCCGGTTTGAGCTAAGCTCTGGGTTACTTATTCTAGTGAGCAAATACAGTTGGGCAAAGGGCAGATAAATTTCTACATCTATCTATGTGCCAAAGTGGTCTTGTTCGTAGTGTTTTCACATGTGATTGCCACTGGTCACCCAAGTTGAACATTTTACTTAATTCTTAAGCACCTAAATATGTGGTTTAGTTATTGAAGATGGAAAACACTTATCCTTCTCAGTGGTAATAAATATTCTTTTGAATAATATTACTGTTTTAGCATGTTATATAGGAACAGGTACTGGAAAAAAATAGTAATCGAGTCATTGAATGTAGTGTTCCACAGCTGTAGACAACGTGGGCAAGCATTAAATACAGTTGTTTCTCCTATTTTTAGCATGAAGCAGACGGGGGGGGGGGGGGCAAGGAAAGAAAAACCCCCAAGCATTTAATAACCTTTAACATAGATTTGATTTTTTTCCACTTCCATCACTTAAACAAAATCAGCATATATTCTATTGTCATGGCTTCAGAAACCTAGGACCAGCTGTTGTGTTGTTGAACTAATCAGCTGAGCTTAACCTTACCAACTTTAGAGGCATTAGCTGGAATTTCAGTAGTATTGCCTGGTTCATAGTTCAGATCAGTGCTGAGATACCATTAAAATATTTTTGTCTGTGGTACAGAAAATAGACAATTTACCGCAGGGAATTATAATGACTTTCCAAAACATTACGATACAGTTCTACTTGCAGTTGTTGAAGAAAAAAAAAAAAAAGGGCTTAAAAGCCTTAGGAGAGTCTGTCCTAGCTAGTACCATTAAATATATTGTTTGTAGTTTTCTGAATCATCTGCCACACTTCAGCACTGAAAACTTCATTGAAGTATATTGCTGCCCATAGAAGGAACTTTTGGTCTATTTTATTTGACAGTTAACTAAAGTGTACAGTTTTCCTTTCTTCTCTTTCATGGCCAATTAATTTTCCTTAAAAACCCAGTCTATTTTGTAACCACTAACCAATGTTTCTCCATTAGACCAAGAGTTAGAAGGTGTTCCTGAGCCGTGTCTCTGTGAACTTTGCTGATAAAATGTTCTTTCCTAGCTCTGATGAGGACCAGTCAGCTGAGGGACTCCCATTAATTTAAAGCAAAGTTGAGCAATTTTGCATACAAACTATGGAGCATGTACATTCAAATGTAACTGCCAGCTTCTTGAGAGTAGCTGTGTGGTGCATGGCGCACAGCATGTGGCACCGTCTGCTTCCAAACTCTCTCTGAGGGCTGCACATTATCACACCAAGGCTGCTCTAAATTTGTGAACAGTTTCCAGTGGTCTGTTCCAAGATTGAGGGATTGATGTAATGCAAGGACCTGTGCTGTGCATCAGTCTTCATCAGAAGATTAGAAAGCAGGATGACTGAAGCTCATGCCCCGAGAAAATGGTGCAAGTTTCACTGTGCTAACAATGGGGGAAGTTCCTCCAAAGAGAAAAACAGAGGCTTATTAGTATTAGAGCGTTTCTTATTAGTATTCGAAGTACAGAAGGATTTTAACTTAAGGACTGGTCATAGCTGCCAGATAATTACAGAGACCCAAGTAGCATCATGATACAGGGAAGAAATACGAGCTGATACCTGGAGAGGAGTTGCACTTCCTCTCCCTCCAAGGTTGTAACTTCTGTAAAGAAATGAAGGGACGTAGAGATGAGGTTCCTATGCAGGTGAGACAGCTTTGAATTTTTTTGGGAAGTATTTTGTGGTGTGTTTGCTTTGTAAAATGTCCAGGCATCAAAGCCCGAGAACTTCCATATGTATTTGTATATCATGTTTGAGTGGACCTGGATCTGTGAAATGAGAGGACTAGGGACTCAGACTAGCCTATGGCTTAATGTTCTGATGCTTGTAGTAGTTACTTGGTAGGTGAGAGAATCACACCTGGAATGCCTTACTCACAACAGAGACTTAAATCCATTACATTGGTTTGAAATAATGCTTCTGTTAGGATACTGATCATCACAGAGTAAAATCTGCTCATTCATCTTTCTTGCAGTAATTCAAAATGTGATAAAGTCCTGAAATTTCTTGGCTTGAACTTCCAGCTTTCACAAATGAGATGGAGCAGCTGTACTCTCTCTAACCTCTCTTCCTATTCCTCTCTTGAAATTGTCATGGAGAATGGAAGTAATTTTAAATCATAAAAGTGATTTATGAACTTGCTCTGGTAGGTGTGATTTTTTTCTAGTTTTTTAATTTTTATAGCTTCACTTATCTTTTAATCTGTAGAATAGATTTCGTCTTTGAATCTCTGTTTGAAATATTTATCTAGGAACTACCTTGCTGCATCACAAAAAGGGGATGGAGACTTCAGTGGAATCTTCTCAAATTGATGAAAGTTAACATATTTACTGCTCTAGAGCTGGGATACAAATGAAGGGATTTGATAGCATCTAGCAGGTGAATTTTCTACAGACAACTTTTGGTGGCTGTAGAATTGCCGAGGATTGGTCCAGCTTTCAGATAAGAGAGAAATTTCTGCTGATATTGAGATAACTCATACATAGAAATCAAGTGCTGCGCTTTTTGAAAAAACGGTTATGTTTCAAGGATTGGTACCTTAACCCACCACAATAATTTTCTTCATGTATATTTTCTATAGATTCTAATTTCTCAGTGATTCTGTGAGGGACATACCTTGATTTGCTCTATCCTCCCATGAAAATTCATGCAAACTGTTTGTTCACGAAAAAATGTGGAGATTTTATGCATGAGAGTAGTGTTAGTGGAGCATGAATGATCTTATTTATGTGCAAAAATGGGTACTCATGCTGAAATTTCTGAGCTAGCTCCGCTGCATAAGCAATCTTTTTATATCTATGAGTTAGAAAATGATAGTCAGAGAAAGACCAAGAACATTTTAAAATATAACACAAAAATTGTTGTGAGCTAACATGAGCAGAAAAGTTGGATTTAGGGAATCGTCCTGTAATGGCACTGGAGAATCACTAAAAGAGCTGTTTTCTGCTGCTTGAGCTTTTTGAGGAAAACAATACTATTCTGAAGTATTTGGCTGGCTAGCCACACCTTGATTCCTGGGAAGGTGATGGAGCAGCTACTCCTTTCAAGGTACATCAAGGGCAAGAAGGTGAGCAGGACTAGTCAGCATGGATTCACCAAGGTGAAGCCATGTTTGACTATACTGATAACATTTCATAATGAAATGGCTGGCTTGCTAGATGAGAGCAATGGAAATTGTTTACTTATACTTCAGTAATGCTTTTGGCACTGTCTCCCTTAAAATCCTCACAGAGAAGCTGCTGAAGCATAGTGTAGATAACCAGGCAGTAAGGTTAACAGAAATCTGGCTGAAAAGCTGGGCCTAGAAGATGGTGGCCAGTGATACAGTCTAGTCATAGGCAGGTAATTAGCCGTGTACCCTTGGGGGTCAATACTGTTCAACGTCTTCATTAATAATCTGATTAATTACTGATGATACAAAACAGGAAGGAGTGGCTGATACATCAGAGGGCTGAACTGCCATCCATAGGAAACTCAACAGGTTGGAGAAATGGCTGACAGGAACCTTACAAATTTCAACAAGAGAGAGTGCAAAGTGAGCCAACCTGGGGAGGAACAACTCCAGACACCAGTATATTTTCTTTTTTTTTTTTTTTTTAAAAAAAAAAAAGCACTCAGATTTCAAGTTCAGGGATAAAATCCGAAGTTTTGAGAACTATGCCTTGTACAGAAATTAGTAATGTAAAACTGAGGAAAGGAAGGAAAAAAGCATAGTAACTTGCTTGCATTGACACTAGTCTTCAAGTTGAATGTCATGCCTATGGGTTCTGGGCTCAAGTCATGATTTTGAACTTGCCTGTCTCAGCTAATGCAGTGGTAGAGTAATCATAATTAAAATATACGTTTTAATGGTTACCAGCATTGCATTAATCTGAAGTATCATAGTTTATGCCCGTATTTCAGACAGGAGAGATATATGCTGTAGTTGTTAACCTTATCATGGTTTTCTAACACAGCTATAATGAACACAGGTGCAGCTGTACATGAATTTGTCTCTGCTTTTCTTAGTTCAGCTGTAGACCTTTTTACACCAATTGACTATCATCCTGAAAAATATCACTGCTCTGCAGGGCTAGCAACTTCTTTATTGTCTAAGTCAGTGCTTTCAGTTGAGTGTTAACATTTACTAGGTGGCCCATAAATTTTCACTTAAGCATTTAAGCCTACAAATACCTGAACCTATATCATGTGCAATACGCTATTCACAGTGAAAGCTTTTGGGAGTGAGTATTGGAATATCTTGCACATTTATTGTCACACTTCAATATTTCTGTGTTGCAAAATGAATTATGGATAGATTTACATTTCTCAGAGATTCTTCACACATTTCTAGGCCTAGGTCAAGCAAATATTGTGACAATTAGAATGCCGGAGGCTTTCAGGCTCCAGATAATTTGCATAGTTCACATAGCTTCCAGCAAAAATTAATGCAAATTTATATAACATTTATTTGGGAAGCTTACCGTTTTTTACAGCTGAAGTGAAAGCTTGAGGGGAGTTTGGCAGGGTTCAGCAAAAATCAGCAGGCAGAGTAAGAGGAACTGAGACAACACAAAGCAGTGTGGCTTTTCAGCAGGCAAGGCAAGGAAGTCTGATCCAGCAGTGAAACTGTGTGTCTAGAATAGGCAGCAGAAGTCAAAGAACAGCTGAGCCAACAAGTCACATCTCAAGGAGCAAAAAGAGGAAAAGAACCAAGCTCAAAACCTCAAGAACAAAATGGCCTTGTGAAAACACTGCTCTGGAGTAGTTTTAATAAGACTGTGGAGTAACTTAAGGAGAAAGATGAGGTGAGACAAGCCTACCATGAATGATGCCATAAAACCACAAGGGATCAGAGGCTGTTGCCTATCTTTTTGGCTGCGAGTTGTGCAATCTGTGTATCTTAAGAGTGTGCTCAGACTCAGTATTTATGCTAAAAGTGTATGTGACTTGCCTGCTGATCTGATTCAGTAACTAACAATGCCAGTGCATATTCCTTTTGCCAAGTACAACTGCAGCTACATTAACTGATTTAGCAGTGCATAATAAATCTTTTCTGAATTCCAGCTTAACTGCTATGAAATATTCTTGCAAACTCCTTTGCAGTTTCTACTACTTTTTCTTTGGGATATCTGTAGAGCCATTGTTTTTTTGAGGGCTAACCCTGGCAATTCCACCTGCCTATCTACTTGTTACCAAAAATTGGTATCAGAAACCTCACCTTTGGGTTTCGGTACTTGACAGAAACGTGCAGTAACCTTTCTGATATCTATAATCTGTTAAATTTTGTGAAATACCTATGTAGAAATGGTAATTCCATTTTTAATGGATTTCATACTTTGAGATGCCTGTTATATCATGCCTTTTTTGTGTCTTTATCAGCTTTTCTTGCTGCACATGACATTGTTCTACCATCTACTGCAGTTTTGCTAAATTGAGAATCCGCTTTCCGCTGCTAAACACAATTTCAATGGTGATGTACTGTCCTGTAAAGGTGGTGCCCTTAAATTTAACAGAGCTAGACCCATTCAACTTCTGTAGCCTTTCAAAAAACATGTAACTGACTTAATTTCTTTGTTCGTCCAACTGTTCTATCACATACCTATGATGTTAAATGTAGAAATACAGACTCCAGAAAAAGATTTTTAACAGTTTGTAGGAGACACAGTCTCTTTTCTTTGTTAAACTGTGAACCATCACCAAACAAAAACTTCTGGGATTTCATGACCTGTAGATACAAGCTTAATGTCTTCTTTGACATATTATGCTATGCCTTTTTATATATATTACGAATTTACACATGTGTCGAGAGACCGGGCTTCTGAGAACAAACGGGACGAGCTCATAGAGTTTGCAGGTAAGTTCTACTTCATTGCCTTTCGGCAATACCATATATCCCCTTAGAAGTGCAAGCATTAGCAATCACGCGTGAAAACATTTGCCTAATTGGCTGTGCTGCCTTGAGCAGTTTCATGATTGGTGATCACGCGCAGAGCACGCGCATGTTCTGATTGGTTCACAGTTCTTTTATCTCACAAGCGATAAGTAGTCCCCGGCTACCCCCCTGAATCTCTGACCTCTAGTTACCTTTTCAGCCTTCACACAAGTTTCTCCTCTAAGCCGCGTTCGGCTGCCCCTATCCCAACAATGCTGTTCTACAAAATGACTGGGTGAGTATAGGAACCATTCTGAAAGTCTCAAGGACAGAAGAGGACAGGACATGCAGGCAGACAAGTGCTAGGGGAGTACCCAATTGCTGACTTTGAAGGGAAGACTTTTTCTAGCAGAACAAAAATTCAGGAGAGTCACACAAACCATCTCTTACAAGATGATGAAGCAATAATGATAAATGCATAAGAGCTACAAAAAAGGGATAAACCAAACCAAAATTACACTCACAGACAGAAGGATGACCCAAAGAAGGCAAAGAGAAGGCAGTAGAAGCTGAGATAAAGGATGTGTTTTAGGGTATTCATGATCAATCTTCAGTCTCTCTGCAGTTCTTTCAACCTTTGCACAGCCCAAAAGACATCATGTTTCTACAGGGCTAATTGCATATAAAGTAGCCTGTTATTTCTGCCCATCTGTATCATATCTAGAACTAAAGCCACAATTTATTGAGAAGTCAGAGCTAATAGGGATGAGGTATGAGAGTTGCCTTAAGAATGTGTTTCATCTGCTTTTCTGACATAACGCACATGTAGACCTGTCTAGCTAATAGCAGAGGTGAATACAGGTGCATGTAGCTCCTAAGCGATAACTGGAATACAAGGACCACTAATTACAGGGGGCTTGGTGCCACGTGTAAAGTCACAGAAACACTGTGTGGACCTAATGACTTCTTCCATTCAGCTGTGAAATATTTAATCCAGCTGCAGATGTAGGGAGGGAACAAGAGTGCATTTTAAGATAGGATGGATACTCCACAAAAATGACCACACAGCAATAATCAATAAAGCAAATGTAATCAAAACTAGAAAACACATTTCCTTCCCCTCTCCCTCCCCCCTTTTTTCTTCTGCTCAGGCAGGAAAAATGTTGCTTTACATTTGAAATCAAATCATGTCTCCTATGTTGATGAGGAGCTAGTATTTGCCAGTATTTCTATTGCTGTTAGTAGTAAATTCAGTATCTTTTTGTGGCTTAAAACAATTCTATTTCTTCTCACATTCACAATTTTTGTTGACTGTGCCATATCTGTGTCAACTCCAGTAAAAAGAAATTCAGCTTCAACTCAGCTTTGGTGGAAGAGAAACAAAGAAGAAATGGAAACAGAGCAAGGTGTAGTAAAGCAGAACAACCTTAAGAAGGGTCTAGACTGGATCTTCAGCAATAACTCCAGCTATTGGTGTTGTAGCCTAGACAAGAGCAAAGCCTGAGCATTCTGGTACTGTTTCACTATTGGGGAAGCTTGCAAGAAGTCAGGGTGGGAAATGATGTAGGATCAGCTTCAATAGTCTGGTCCATCTGTTCACATAGGCTATTTCAGTTTTTTGGCTGATCAGAGGAGTTTTGAGATAAGTGGTACCATGCAAATGAAATACATTATTACTTTATTTGACAATGTTAAAAAAAAAAAAAAAAGACAGGAAAAACTCTGAAGAACAAGGTTTTGCATTCTTGAATACAGGACGACTTGCTTTTCCTCTCTAGGCCTTGGAGTGACAGTGTTCAGATCACTGGGATTAATCAATGGGATCTTACTTAGACAAGGCTTTCTGTTACTGATTGCATTGGAAAAAATTGCACCAGATTCACCAGAGGTACCAATGCTGACACCTGTTAATTAGTTAATTTAGAATAACCAGTACCAACATCCTCTGCTACTGATTCATGAAAGGATGTTTTTCAATATTGAACTTTGCTACATAGTCATGAGTAAAGTGTGAAAGATTTGAATTTTTCTCGTAGAAACCATTTTGTGAGAAGAAAACAGGAGAAATTAATTTATTGGCTGCTCTAAAATTCCCAGTCTTTTTAGACATTCCTTTGCTGATGGTGTATGAAGTTAATAAGCATTGCAGGCTCCATTCAGGCAAATTTGCCACCTAAAACACAAGGTTATGAAAACTTACCCTCAGTTAATGCTTTTGGTTGTATGCATCACAGAAACTGTAAACTGGAAAAAATAACTACAACACAGTACAAACAACGCACACCACTTAGGAATCCACTTCAGGCTGTTATTAGAATGTCAAGACCAAGCTTAGGATCGCATTTATCCACCACACCATGAGGAGCTTATTATTTGAGATGTATGCAAAAATGCTTTCAGAAAGGCTGTTAGAGACATGGATTTATTCATTATGGACAAGGCATATCTACAGATAGGCTTGTGCTGATTTAAGTGAGTGAGACCCTCTCAGTCCCTATATATGTGTAAATGAAATGCTAGTTAACGGTGATAAAGCTTTCTTCTTCTTCTGTATGTGGACTGTTTATCTTAGCATGAGTAAGCCTAGCTTTATTGCTATGCACTTGTTTTGTATTTTGAGCAGCACTTACTAAGCACTTACTAAATATAATTTTGCAGCCTTTGGCTTATTTTTAGGTGGAAAATAATTAAAAAATAAATCAAATGTGTGAAGTGTCTTTCAGGTGATTGTAAGCAGAATTGCTCAGCACACAATGCTCACAAATAGGAAACTCAACTGAGAAAATACCTTTTCCTCTGGAGATTTTTTTTAAGTCCAGATACTCCAATACAGGCAGATCTAGGCTCCAAAATTCATTCTGTGTTAATCTCTCAGCTTTGCAATGTATTTTTTCCCACTTGCAACTGGTACCACCTTTACTTCAAAATAACAGAAGCAAAGATGTCAAGGTCATGCTTTTCCAGTTTGCTGAAGCAATCTAATACCATGACTATCTAGGCCAGCTGCCAGCAGAACTGGACTTTAAATATCTTATAAAAGCATCACTGCATATCTGGTTTAATTCTGTCCCACAATTTGAAAGTCTAATGCAGGAAACTACATGAAAGAATTTCTCATTCAATCATCCTCACCTTGTTCATATACAGAAAAGCATCACATTGCTTTAAAGATACAGGAAATAAAGCTAACAACAAAGGGCTTTTATGCCTTTTGAAAAGAGGAAAATGGAGCAGTAATAGATTGTGAATGGCTTGGTTGATATATTACAGAGCTGAAATAATAAGCAAGAGACAAAGTCTTCTGAGAAGGAGTATCCCTGCTTAAAGAATGTGCCTTGACCTGCAAACGGCAAGCAAGCATTTATATCTTGTCTAGGTTTGAAGATGAAACAGGATGATACAGGAGAAAGAAGCAAAGAACAAACACAAAAAGCAAAATCTGTTTACGTGCTTTATTGCTTTAAACAATACCAGTAATGGCAATATGCCTGTTGATAGATTGACCTTGATATACCTGCTGGCTACTGAAGTAATTTCAGTTCATTCCTGAACAGCTCAGTTGAAGAGCTTTTCTAAACTACAGCAAAATAAGTGGATGGAGAACAAGAATACCCTCATGTAGTCCATTACCATCTTCTTTCAGCTTGATTGCTCTCACAGCTTATATTAATCACATTGCCTACAGCCATCATGAAATGAACAATTAGGTTATGAAAATAAACAGTCAAGTGATGGCTTACCTCAATTAGTCTTTAGTTTTCTCAGACACTACCACTTAGAGTCATGAATTAATTGCCTGTTGCTATCCTCCCAAGAGCTCACCTTAGCTAAAGAATTTTATGGCACTAAAATATGTATCAAGGACTGTAAGGGTTTTGTGCCTGCATGAAACTTAGAGGGTAAAAAAAGAAAAAAACGGTATGTATCTACGTTCAATTCCCATTGGAAAAATACCCACATTATAATCGATACAAGATCCACATCATTGACTTTCAGCAAACAAAACCAAATGTTTGTCCTATAAGCAATAGAATATTGAAACTGCAGTACCCACGGTCTCAGTGCACATTTTAAATAAAAGCACGTAAGACCAAAAAAAAACAGTGTGTGGCATGGTCACTGCAGGCTGAACGTTTAATAGAACAAGAAAGGCTTTATATGCCAATTAAAGAACACTGAAGTATGGATCAACTGACGTTATTTCACGTGTGAAGCATGGAGTCATGTAAATGCAGGCAGAAAGCACGGACACAAAAAAGAAGATACAGAAATGGCTGTGAGAAATATCAATGGCAAGGGAAGGAGAGGAAAACCACACATGCATTTAAGCTGAACAAGTGGGAAAAGTTCTTTTTTTTTAAGGTTTGAATTTGAGAAACAGAGAGAATGAAGCGATGGTGTGTAAGGTACAAGTGAGGATGGAGAATCAGGACTGTAGCAACTGCAAATCACAAACTATAAATGAAACATTCCTCCAGAAACTGTTATTCCAGAACAAATTTGAGATATTTTGACAACACGGTATGCAGGAGATCCAGCTTATTGTCAGCTAAGAGACTATATTCTCTCTGCAAACTATTACACATCAGACAGACAGAGAATGCCCAATGCTACAGACTACTGGAAAAGCATCCAAGTTAACATTAAACCACTCTCTCAATGAGCTAACTCTTGCTTTTCCTTAAGCCCAATTAGGCTGCCTACCACAATCAGCAGATGATAAGAGTACAGCAGCTACAGATTCCTAGATCCACATTTGTGCAGCTGTATGGAAAGGCCATTGCTGAACACAGAGTCTTCTGCAAAACTGAATGAGCAATGTTCTGGAAATATAAATGCCACAGGTAGTGATGTATAGTATAAATTTGCTGGGTCAGCAGTAACTGAGACTTTATAGATCTCAGTTAAACTAACGTATGTTCCTAGAGGGAGAATAAAGTTAATTCACAGGGTTTCTATTGACATAAAAATGAGAAATTCCTGGGTGTAGTCACAGAGCCTCACTAGCAGCAGAATTCTGCCATTGATCATCACTCTTGTTAAATGTATGCTTTGAATAGATTTCATTTCAAATTAACATTTAGGGTCCTGGAAAAGGAAGAACTAAACCAATAAAGTGCAAGTCTATTCAAATATAAAAAAAATTCAGATCAGTTCAGCATGGGGAACTCAGCTACGCTGGCAATCGGCATAATATACGCTTGTACTGACAGCTCCAGTGGAAGTGCTTTAAACAATTACCAGTGTTCATTTGCATGACATCATCCAAAATAGGCTGTAACCATTTTCCATAAAGGTTCTTATTTGCCAAAGACTGAAAGCTCCGATGTATTACTTTTCAGCTGCAAAGTATCATTTCTGCATTTCAGCTGCATCTCAAGGTCCACGAAAGGACATTTCCCCAAGCATTAGAACTTGCCAACACCTTGCTTTCTGTAACGCTGCCTGTTTGCTGTGAATTTTCAGAATATTGTCCACTACTGAACCCCCCACCATTCCCACCTCTAGAATGTAAAATCTCTGCCATTAAAAGATGGTGTGTAAATAGTGCTTCTCAATCACTTTGTTTGTACAAGCTCAGTATGTCATTGTGATTTATACAGAGATAAGAAAATGCTATACCGGAAAGCCAAAGCTCTTTGGCATTAATTAATGCCAAAAAGTGGCATTCTCCCAGCTATGCTTGTCTGCACTTTATGGTAAATCCTGAATTCCGTGATAGCACTAGTGTCTCCATCTAGAATAATGCTATCAACATGCATGGGAGTTTCCCTGATTATACACATCCTGGAAAGTTGTGCTTTAAATAGAATTTGAATAAAAGAGCAGTCCTCTTCATTGCCAAGATTTATCTCTAGTCTGAGAATTCTGTAACTTGACTCCAAGCCACTGAGGACCTCATTAGACATATCTTTTGCAACATACATTTGCCTTCCCAAAGTAGTTCCCTAGTGCTATGGTTCTGAGTGTTCTGTGGGGAAATTCTCGTCAATAAAGGATGGAAATTCTTATCCATTCACCAAAGAAAATTTTATCAGAGGGGTAATTGGAAATTCTTGAATCTCAGTCTTTATTAATTAAATTACAAATTAATTGCAACTTCACTACCTTACAATAGCAATTTCTCTACAACTTTGTGGCAGTAAAGGAAGTTTCAATATGTAAAGTTTTCAGTACAGTGGTTGAACACTGTTTAACTGTATGGTAACTTGACTAGTCACATGGAACCTTAATTTTCAAGCTTCACCAGCAAGCTAATCCCAACTACCTACCTCATTTTCTATGAATCCCATGTTAACTCTTTCACTCTTCTGCTTTTGTGGGCAATTTTACTCCCCAGGCTAAAGCAAAACTGAAAGAAATTCATCTACACAATCCACAGGACTTGTTAAATTGGGAATGTTTTGCTTATCAAACCTTCACAGTCACTCTGAAGTCTCGTGGGTGTTCCAGTTGTACAAGAGCTAGGAATACAGCATGCTCCTTTCTAATTGAAAGCAGTCTATTAAAAGTGGTTGCACTCAGAGCTTGAAAAGCCTGTCTGGAAACATAGGTGGCATCAGCAGTGCATACCATCTCCTAAGCTATTCAATTTATTTATCAGGAGCTAAGTCATTTGATTTCAGCAACACAAATTTCACACTGCACTGAGAAAAGCAGTATTAGAATTAAAACTGGTTTAGAGGAAAAGATTATAGAAAACTCAAATGTGGAGGCTTAGGAAGGATCGGAATTTTACACTGGGATCAGTGTTACTTCTCCCATAGTTTTCTTCACTAGAAATGTTGCTACAATGTAGAGTAGCTCCACGTGTAATCAAAGTTGCAATCCCACCTTGAAGTATCTTAATCTGAACATCCATATCTTTACCTAGACGCTCTCAGAACTACAGAAAACAAGTAAGATTTGGGCAGAATTTGACCTAGAAATAAATTCAGAGCATACCTTGTACTCCATCGCCACAGAATTTTCTCAAGGACAACGCACATCTCTGACATGAACGGAGTTTCCAGAACCTGCCCTTAGAAGATCATTTTGTCAGAGGAGGGTGGACAGCTTTGCCTGCTGCTTGGTACAAGATCAATGCTAACGTACAGCTCTAATAGGGAGCAGCCTTAGCATTTACTGTGGTCATGGGCACAGACAATCCTAAAAGCTCATGTGACTTTCAGGGCTCTCCTGAAAACATTTTAAAAACATCCCTTTCAAATACCTCAAGTTAGTTTCAGGACCCTTGAGTAATTCATGTCTACGTTCCAGGTGATAACTAGACAGCAAATGTCTGCTACTGGGCAGTGCTGCTGCTTCGTTCCTCAGTGTTGATGAAGGATGTTTCTTTGCCCAGAAGCTTTCCATTCACAACCCTGCAGGGGCTTTAAGCCTGAAGAGAGGTAAGATCAATGAAACCTTTGTTTTGATAAAATGATTCTGCTAAGGTGTGATTTTTAACAAAATTATGATTTTTGCTGGCTGGAATTATATATGATTATTTTCTTCTCAAATTATGTAATTAGATTTTAAGTTTTGGGACACGAGGACAAATTAACAGACAAAAATAGAAAAAACTACAATGCTTTGTAGTGCTTTTGTCTGGCTTTTTTGTGTTTTGATGGCTGCTTATATTATATTACACATGAAAGCACAGCAGAACATAAGGATCTCTCAGTTCATGAATCATTTGCAACTTTAGGCTCTGTTTTTTTTTTCTCTCAGTAAGACTAAAAACCCAGTTTTAAATGCCCTGGCCTCTGAAAGAGTGCACCTTTTTCTTTCAGATCTACAGCTTCCATGAGGCTGTATCTGAGTGAATAAAATAAACAAGCTCTTAGGGGAAATGGAAACATTCTAATTCTTTGAGTAGTGCTAAGTATGCGTACCTGAAATTTTTGCCACCTTAGGGAACAGGGTGCAGAAGTTCTAGAGGGAACTCCCTACAGATACAGAAACCTTGTAATAAAGTACTTCCAACCGTTAGAGAGTCTGGATGCTATCCACCAAACATCCTCAGAATTATGACTACAAGAAGCCAGCTATTGTGACAGCCTGTCCCAGAAATAGTTATAATAATGAACACCCAAGAATCATTTAGCAGAACAATGTATTTCACCCTGTCTTATTTAACCAATGCAGCTGAATCATTTTTATTTTAATTAGTAAATGCATTTAAGCTTAGGATTGTACCACTAAAGAAGTTGTTGTCAACCTGTCTGCTGAAGGTCAAAACACCACTGAACCCACCTGATATCACGGGGAATTACTTGAAGCTGCATGTACCAGGGAAAGAATTTACTCATAAATATTTTGTGTGAGGAAGCAGAGTAGGAGTGTCAGTCAGCCACAACCAGTCATATATATTGTAGACAATAGCAAGAATTCATATTTTGTTCAAGCTGATCCTTCAGTTTCAGGCAACAGCATTAGCAAATACAGTACTGTGACACCAAGACACAGTATCCCTGGCCAGACTGGCTAAGTATATAATCTCTCAGCAATAGGTAATGTCTAGAGGCTGCTTTAAATTTATCTCATATTTTTCTTATAGTTTTGAAAAGTTTCATCACAAAACAAGATCAATATTAACATTCTATACTAATTATTCCCTTTTCTATCAGAAAAACACTGTGAAGAGGTATAATATTCTGGCTTGAGATCTTTCCTAGAAAAAAGTGATTATGGTTCAATAAAGTAAGCTTAGACTCTATTTTCATATCAACTAGGAACAGAAGGCTATCTTTAGATATTTTCAACTATCCATTGCCGGATAAAAGATCAATAAAAATAAACAGAAATGAACTGTCCTTTGACTTCTCATTCTCAGAAGTCCTGTGCTATAAAAATATCCAATTTATTGTACTTAATTAATTCTCCCTCTCACATTTTAAACTTTCAAATGATTAATCCCTTCCCTTCTCCCCAGTATATCTTCACAGCCACATTAGGAAGAGTGAGAAGACAGTTCTGCAGGGAGCCAGGCTCTCCCACCTCCAGCTGGCATCCCATCCCTGCTGGTGGGTTATTCTGATCCCACCACTGGATTGCGCACACCCAAATCTGCACAGTTCCAAGTTACCATAAGTGACAGGATATATGATTTGATAGGATACTAATTTAAGCTAATAAAACTATTCTGGTTCTGCATATATTAAAATATGCATATGTTGAATAAATAAATCCACAGAATCTCAAGTCCGTAACCCTTTATCACCTAAATGATTCTGCTGATTCTGTAATTCCATCAACTCTGTAATACTCCATTTACTGTCAGACATCTGTCTGTCACCCAATTTCATGCCATCTTTTAGTAGAAGAAAGCATTTCCCCAGGACATGTGGAGCTCTTGGTCAGAAAATGGTTTTAAGGAAATAATTCATGCTGATTGTGCCAAGCCAACCCTGCAGTCTCCTCTCCCAGAATGCATGCTCATTATTATCAGTTGGATGATGTTTTGAAGAACATTATGTAAAGCAACATGAACTTCAACAAACTGGCCTTAATGTTCTTAATTTACAGAACAACTGTCACCCATGGGTCTGTAAGAATGACTTTCTGCCGTCTAAATGGAACAGATGCTAGAGTACTTCATTGGATTCAATACTCACTTTTTAGCACTTTTTTCACTGTTCCCAGGGTTTGTCTCCACACAAGTGCCAACATCACTACTCTGAGGACTAGTTTAGTGCCGAGACTAGAAACATGGAAATAGGGAAATCCCTTTTAGATACATCACAGGCTCAGGCTGGCCAGCAGTGGGGCTCAGCCTCCCCACAGAACCGAGTGAGCAGGAGAGAATGTTGAGGCATTCTCTCAACAGTGCATGGAGGTTTTAGCTGGCATAACTACTGGTGAGAGTTTTCTAGAGAAGTGCAACTTACTCCACGAATGTTAAACTGCTTCTGGTTGCCAAAAACATGCAGCCTTCTACAAGAATGGGAGACTTAAAAGGCAAACTTCCCCTCCCTCCATTCATTGGTTGTACAAGGAAGTTCTTTCAATGCCAAGATGTGGAAGCAAATCTTTGGAGTTGTAAGTCAAAATGAAGTGTTAAACTGAGTTACTGAAACATTTGAAGACTGAGGTGTTTGGAGTATCTAAATAAAAACACTAAGAACAAAACTACAGGCCTGCTTTTGATTAGTTCAGAAGTATGGGGTGTGAGGCCTTTTGAAAAGACATTTACTCCCCTGTCCAGTGCAGTAGGGGAATGAGTGGTGGCCTTGACAATTTGACCCATAGCAAAGTATTTTTATCTGACTTTATACACGCTCTACTTGTCAAGATCAGTTTAGTCCTAAAAGGAATTTTCTTATCTTCCATGTTGATATTATTTTAACCATATATATTGAAGTGAAATCTTTTGTAATATCAAGACCATATTGAGCTGCTGCAGAGCTACAAGGCATCAAAACAAAGTCTCAGAAGAACATCTATTTTGCACAAGTCATTTGTTCAGCATCTTATTAATACATTTAGAGCTCTTCTCAGCAATATAAAACCCTGCTCTTTGGAGATCACAAGACACTGTAAGAAAATGCTAGGAGAAAATTCTGAGAGTTATAATAAATAAAGCACTTGCCATAGTACCCATAAGTGCAGAGGTCTATCTGCTTTGTTACGCTCCAGTAATGGGCATAATGGTTTTATTTGCATAAAACTCAGAACCCATTATACTGTAGCTGTTGCTTCACATGCTCTTAAAATCACACAAGCTTCCTGAACTGTCATGTCTGGGGCTGTTTAAAAAAACCTATACAAACATTTGTTATGTTTTTATGAGGTGATTTATTTGCATAACACATTTAGACTGGAAACCAAAAATTATTTAGAGTAAAAGACATTTCAGAAGTGAATTCATTGGACTGTCTAACTAAGGAATGAAATGTGTTTCTGCTGCTGTTAATAGACACTACCAACAGGCCTTCCCTAAATGACAGAAAAACTAAAATGAGTCACCTTCAGAAGGTAATACAGAGGAAAGTAACTGCAAGAAATATCCTTTTTCCTGAGGGCGATTTTCACGTGGTCTTATTATTAGAAGAAAAAAATTATTTCCTTTTCAATCTCCCTAATTCATCTACTCACAGTGCACTCCAGACAAACATCGTTAGGGAATCCAGCTGAGCAGAAGCTGGAGCTAGTGCAGGTAGTATCCTCACAAGGCCTACACTGCCACATTTTAAAAATAGAGGTAGTGTGCTATTTACTGTCATATCCCCATGCACTCATGACGTTAGAGCATCACAAAGCATTAGAGACTATAGATCATACTGCAACTTAAGATACTTTGAGAAGTTCCTCGTCATCTATCAAAAGACGTCTGATATATTAAGTGCTCCATGAAATCGCCATCATCCTTTTAAACATGTTTGCAGCATTTTTTCCCAACCCTTAGACTTTTATGGAATGGTTTCAAAGATGAAAGTACAAATTAGCAATATTATTTATTTTGATAGCGTTGTTAAATTTGAAGTAATATAGCACCTCATCTCATAGAATTGAGCAAGGAAATACCTAATGAGAGAGAAAGTCTGATAACAACTCTTGCTCAGTGGTTATCCGAGACTAGCAGAGCAGCTCTTTGGCCAGTGATTCCTTATTCCCTCATGATCCACTGCTGCAGAAAGGAAGAAACCCCGCTGGCATCACTGAAATCTAGTGCAAGTTCAGAATGCTAGGTTTCACTACAGCACTCTAGTAAGAGTAAAGTAGAAGACGAAAAACCGCTTTAAATCAGTCTATTGATGAATGTACAGACTACAGGTATTGGGTATCCTCTTCTCATAGCGCAGAACATATCACTGTCCTCTCCAGTTCTTCAGCTATTTGCTCAAAGAGCTTGCCCTACAGCATACTGATTTTCTGGGTTTCTATAAAAAATCATAAGTAGCAGTAGATACACCATGCCTTTTATATCATGCCATTGAACTTCAGGGGCTCAAATTTTTTATTACTGTCTGCAAATGTGGAGTTTTTTCAAGCTTTAAGTATCAAGTTGGATTCTGATTCAAATTATTTTTTAGCTAAGACTTCTGCCTTCAACATCTTTACTGTTAAGAATGATGTTAAAAAGCAGAGAGAATAGAGCTTATGAGCCTCAGAGGAATGAAAGTGTACATGGGAGCAAGCTGGACTGAGTAAACATGAAATTTAGTGCTCACTGTCACAGGCAGAGCTAAGGCTTTATCTGCCCTGTGAAAAAACTGAAGCAAACCTACAATAAAGCTGAAAAGTAGCAGAGATACAAGGACACTGCAGCTCTCATTGACTAAAGGTAACAAAATATTTCAAAGCCAATGTCATTTACTGATAGGTCTTAAAATCTCAAGGCTCTTTCAGACTCTGTTCGAAGCTATTTCAAGAAGCCTGGGGCTGTTTTCTGAGTGAGATATTCTAATTGCAGGAAGGCCAAGGCCTGCTATCACTGGCATCTTGGCAAGAGCTTTGACCAGTCAGAAGAGGAACAGAGACAGATTGTCCCAGGGTGAGGGACAGACAGGATGACAGAAGCCTTTCTTCTGCATTTGGGTCGAGGGCCAGGGCTACTGTCACAGCTGAAGTGGCAGGGCTACACATGCCCGAGGAAAAAAATGCTTTTCATTTCCTTGCAAAAATGCCAGCTTGCAGACTTCCCTGCATCTTGTTCCACAAGAGCGAGGTGTTGTTCTGCTGGGTGAGGTACAGAGAGGGGTGTGGTAGAGGCATGCACCACTTTTTAGGTAAGTAGCTGTATTTGCAGCAGTTTTCTATAGGCATTTAGAGAGGTCATCAACTCACACAGCTATGGCATCACCTTCTGCATCATGCTGAAAACAAACTCAAAACCCACCTGTCTGTGTCTGTGCTCACTCCTGGCTCCTGCTGGCTACTGAGCTGACTGTCCTCCCTTCCCTGCACCTTCTGCTCCAGCTGGATCAACTAATGCTAAACTTTTAACTTCCAGTCCTCTTTCCACACCCTGAAATCCTAGAGGCGAAGTGTTCAGTTAGCCTTAGCACTTTTCCTTGCTATTCATTACTTGAGGGGCAGATTTGCTCCAGCCAGGCAGCAAGCAGGGGCCCTGCCAGGAGCCTTTCTGCCAGAGGCCCTGATCCTGCCGTGTTTAAGGCAGGGTGAATGTCCTCTGATTTCACAGGGCAGGGATACTGCCCACCTGCTTCAGTTCACAGAGCTGAAATGTTCAGACACAAGGTTTTGACAAGTCAAAGCACAGTTCTGTTGTTTTTGTTGTTGTTGTTTTTTTTGTTTTTAAATATTTTCCTTCACTTTTGTGATTTAATAGCTTGATTCCTACATCTCACAGACACATGCAGGCTTATCAAATACTCACATAATACAAGCCACATGAAAACACTAGGTATCAGCGTCTATCTATATTTTTTGTTGTCAAAATAATTTAAAAACAACACATTGCTGGGCTTCTATTCGACATGTTAATTCCGCCTTGCAATGCACAGTATCAGAGTTATATTGCATACTAGTTCTCTGCAAAGCACCTTTAAGTTCAGCCTTGCTTTATATATCTGCCACGTGATAATAGAGGTGGGCCTTACTGATGCACTGAGTCTCACTTTTAATGTTTGAGGATACTGAGTACTGAAGTACTGGAAACTTACTGCTTGCTGGTGAGCTCTTCAGCTTTGTTTTTCCACATTAGAATTCCAAAACCTATAAGTGAAAGCATGCTATAAAGCTCTTGCTCAAAACCACTGAGCATAATCACACAAAAAACATAAGCATGAAGTCATTTCCTGCCTTATTTTGAGAAAAAGGCAGTTTTATGTAAACACACTCCATGCAAACTCACTCTTACACATATTCCCTTGAAAAAATGTCATGTGTTAACCTTGATTTTCATGGCTGTTAGGTTTACATTATGTTTGTGACAGACTTGGGTTTGCTTAGTTTGGTACCGTTATTGCTTCTCATTCAAGCAGTGATCCTAATACACGCTTAATCCCCAAGTCTAGTTCCTCGGCCCAGCAACATCACTGCTGCCTGAGATTGGGTTCAAGCCACTGTATAGCCAGGCACGTGTTCAGCTTGGACACAGTAACAGGAAGACTTTGGTCAATAAAGCTACACTAAACTCCTGTATTCAGAGAGTGAAATCAAAATGAGATCTTGTGTATGTTTTCCTAATTTTATTTCAGAAATCAGTTTCTTTGGCTTTTCTCAAGCCATTGAACACAAATCCAACCCCAGTACAAGATGTGACTCCTTGGAAGCAACAACACAGGCCTTCCCTGGCCTCCTCAGCAGCAGAGGTTTGACATACTGAATGTCGCCTGTTGATTTGCACTAAAATTTGTCATAAATGACTGATCAGGGAATTGGGAAAAGACTACTTAGAGGAACGGGTCTTCTAACAGAAGGGGAACAAAACTTTCCTGATATGCTGGAACCACTTGAAGGAACTACTTCTGTTTGAAAACTGATTCTGATGGGAGAGAAATAAGCACAATGCAATAGTCTTTCAAATCTCAGTAGGTAAAAGCGTACATACATATATAATCAAAGTTATCACAATTGTTTAGACAAAGATGATAGCAAATTCTAGCCCTTCAGTCATCCCTGTTTTCTTTTTCTTTTAAATATATATGTTTTTAAATGTGACATCAGATATAATTAGTTCTTCCTTATACACATCACGAAAGATAAAAAAAAAAAAATCCTAACTTCTTGCAGTTACCACCATGTAGCAAAGGTCATATGAAGCAGTGCACGCTCTTTAAAGTCAAAACCTTGACAGACTCCCTGAGAGTTTCTCATTACGAATCCTGTTCAACTCACATTTTTCAAGTATTGCCCTTGTAAGTATGCTTCTTTATCAGCAGCAACATAGACATTAAGGCTTGTGCTGATAGCTTCTACTAGACCATTTGCAAAGAGATCAAAAAGACATTAAATTATCCCCTTTCCTGTACAGCCTAGTCAAAGTATACTGCAGTTATTAGATCTGTTTACTTTTTAAAAGATAAATGAGTAAGAGGATATTAGATTGGATCTATTTCTTACTTCACCCTTTTTCAGTATTTCTATGAATTATTAGCATTCCAATTTCTTTTTTTTTTCCATAGTTAGAAAATAGATGTCCATAAATATCCTGTTAAACTTCCAGATTTATGTTATGTCTAGGAAAAAGCAATTACAGAGCTAAATACTGTCCCCTACATTATGGGAAATTTAGTTTTCTTTGCCCTGAAAATTTCCTTATCACTATTACACATCCGAATCAACTGAGCATTCTCCCTAACACCATGTGCAAAGAGACTGTCAGCTTCCCATTAGCATGGGTATAGATATGTAGTTATAAAGACTGTAATCATACATAACAAAAACTGCATTTGAGACAAAGATACTCTTAGACCCTTTGGAAAAATCAATGTTGTGATTGAAAGCCAGCCTGGTCTAAGCCTAACAATCCCACCACAGATCTTATTTTGTTCTTACCCTAATCAGAAGAACAAGCTTTAAAATATCCCAGGTCAACTTTTCTTGGACCAAGAAAAGACCTGCAAATACAGCTACACAGAACCAGCCCTCCAGGCTGTTGTCACCACACCTGTCAGATAGCAATTATTGTTGCATAGCGTTTGGGAAATATGGGCTGCATCATTTTCTGGGCCAGCAAAGGATACCTCTGAGCCTTTCTTCTTACACCCGCTTCACATGGGGCCTTCCCTTGCCTGCTGCAGCTCATTCTGCCACGTGTCTCACTAAATCTGGCACTCAGTCCCACGAGATACAAAGGTCACGCTTAATATAAATCAGGACATCAGGTAAGCAGCTACATGCATACGGTGCTCTGGGCAAACATAAAGAGTTCATGGTGCTGGTATCCAAATGAAAACAGACAGATTTTTGTCAACCACCAGGCTCCATACACCTGAAATTTTGGGTATTTTTTTCTTCCTTGCTTACTGGGTATCACTAAGCCCATCCACTTAGATACAGTATTTTTTCTCTCCTGTCTAAGCGATGCTCTGTTCTTGCTGCCGCCGCCTAGCCCTCTCCATTCTTAATGCTGCGATCATTTCCATGGCAACTAATTTGGATGTCACAAAGAAAAAGCCATGCAGGTTCAGGAGGTGAAAATGAGCCACACTGAGACAAACCTTGAGGCAGATAAAATCATGTAGCCATGCACCAGCAAAACAAGGAAAAAAAACCCAACAATTTTGTCAGTTTAAATCGAGCACTTATTACGTCATAATTATGTTTGCCATAATACGCAATTGCATTTTGTCAGCAAAATTGTGCTATAGGCAGTGCGAGTACAATGTGAGACATCGTGTGTACGGAGCCCTCTTCCCAATGCAGGTTTAAATGAACAGAGAAAATCTCCCCTTAAAAACCAAAGATGCCAAAGGACACAAACTGACCTACCCAGAATACTTGAAGATATTCAAAACTTGATACAGAACAAGCATCTTTTTATTCACTCTACTTTCCAGATATGTGATCTATGCTGATATCTCCCAGCCTTAAGGAAATCATACATTGTTTCACTCTGGGTCTATATTGCACCACAGCCACTCGACTGGGCACTAGATTTTTCTTCATTCCTTTTCTTGAGAGAAAGTCAGGAAGCATCACTTGAACCAAAGCTGCATGTGATCACATCTCCAAAGTGATCCCATGTTCCTAGGAAACTCATTAAGTTCAGACATTTGTGCAGCATAAGAATGACTTTACAGAAACAGATCAAGCCTTAAACTTGCAGCTAGAACAGAAGACCAGCACTTTGCTGTTGATCACAAGTACTGCTGATGTAGTGAACGGGAATATATGTTTGATGGAAGAGCAAGGATTTTCAATTTTAAAGATTTTACTACAAATCACAAGTAACAGCCAGGAAGAATTGTAATGGTCCGTAAGAAAGATTTGTCTGCATCTTTCCTGTGTAGCAGGCAGCTCAGAAATGACTTCCCAGTGGCTTAATGTGGTTCAGTCACTCCTACAGTACTAAGCTGGCATATTTAATTATCCATGGAACATGCTTTTGGCATACAGCCTAATTAGGCACTTGTGGACCACTTACCATGAGATTATTTTGAATCACAGAATCAGTTGGGAAAAAGCCTAGGGAGATATGAGATTGTGATTGACCAGAATCAGTGTGAGAGAACTAAACCCCAAATTAGTCATATAAACCTAATTCCTGTGATTTGCAGCTTCCTAAATTTATTGTGAGATCAGCATTCACTTACCACAACCTACAAGAATCACCTTAAGTAGGATACTAGAGCTGAAGGGGAAGCTGGAAAACACAAGCTATTGCTGTAGTTTTTCTTCCTATTCCTGCTTGCCCACTGAGAGCAGAGGAAGCAAAGCTAAATGCTCAGGCTTTATGTGTTAAATCTGCACATTTGTTCAGTGTGACAATGTGCCAAGAGCAAAAATATTAACCCAGGCAATGAGAAAAGGAAGAAATGGTCAGGAAGGTCAAATGCCTCTGGGTACACATCTGCTCTGGAGCACCCAGGCCCTGTCAGGGCTGGGCCGAGTGATCTTCACACCTCAAAAAAAAACCCAACAGCAACAAACAATCAACTAAATAAACGAAAAACAGAACAACACAACTGTTGTGATTTGAGCTGGCAGGCCTGGAAGCACCACACAGCCTTTTGCTCACCCTCCCTTTCCTCCCAGCTGGGATGGGGGAGAGAATCGAGAACGAGCAAAAAAGTAGAACTCATGGGTTGAAATAAAACTATTTACTAACAGAAAAGGAAAATAGAATGATAACAATAATGATAATTATATACAAAACAAGTGATTGTACAAAGCAGTCGCTCACTGACCACAACTGATGCTTAGCCAATCCCCAAGCAAACGGGCTCTCCCAGCTCACTTCCCTCCTTGTATTACACGATGTCATATGGTATGGAATATTCCTTTGGTCAGTTTGGGTCAGCTGCCCCATTCTTGTCCCCTCACAACTGCCTGTGGCCCCCCCAGCCTCTTCACTCTGCTGGCAGAGACATACAAATGTCCCTGGTTCTGTTCAGCGCTGCCAGGTGTTATCAGCCTTGTTTTCCTTCTAGAACCAAAACACAGCTTTGTAGCAGACACCAAGAGAGAAAGTTTCAGTTAGAAACTAAGACATGCCTCAAGCACTGCAGGTCTAATTCTAGCTTGAATTCCCTGCCTTTGTTCAAGAGTATCCAGGAAAACCCTCTCCCTCTTGGCACCAGCTGGTATCCCTACAGTGTGGGCAGGTTTTGTTTCCCACAACTTCCACATTTGAGCTTCCATGGAAGTTGTACTATGGGACTGAGAACTGGCAGCAAAGAGGCAATGCGACTGTTTCCTACATCTGTCACGTAGATACAGTAAATCCTGCAGGAAGGCCGTACAGGTCAAGTGCTCTCCCTGAATGGTGAGAGTCAGCGTGCATCACTGCCCATTGTGGGGGAAATGAGATCCCTTATGGGATTGCCTGATCAGCTTCTCTGACTGCAAGGAAATTTGATTACTTGCTCTTTTAGTGTTTTAAGGTTTTCCTGTCTTCAAAAACCTAGTGGGCATAAGCAGTAAGTTTCATTATAGGATGTTAAACATTAGTTGCTGCCATAAACTTGTTTTCTAATGCTTGTGATGGAGTCGCACTGCTTGCAGTGTGCATGTGTAATGCTGCCATCAGTGGTCTGGGGTGATGTGGTGTTGGGCCACAGTTACGGCATGAAACGGTAAATGTGTCTGCTTCCCTTGAGTTATTTCTGCAACTGTTATGGTGTTCTACCACTATATATAGCAATTGCTGTTCACTCCAGCCGGTAATTCTCCACTTCATGCATGGATAGTCAGTGTGGGCATATTTACAGGGGAACTGTCTCTTTATAGTGAGATTTTACTGCTATGATGCAGTCCAAATCTCAAAAACATATTTTGCTTATTGAACTTTTGTTTATTGTTTATTAAATTGTTTCAGAAACTTGCCATGGACTATAAAAGTTACAACTCTAGTTCTGCAAGGTGCTGCCTTCCAAAATTCACTTCTTATTGGCTTCAGGATATACTAAATTACGGTTCATCCTTATATGACTGATTTAAAAGGTTGAGAGCTACAAGGTTATGGATGTTATGCTGTTTTTATTTTTTTTGCCTGTGTCTCTACTATATTGCCTTTTTGCTTTGTTATCTCTCCTCTTCTTAAAGTCTTAATGTAATCCTCACCCTGTTCTACAGGGAACTAAATACAAACAGTTCCCTTGACAATAGTTAGTACAGGCGTCCATGAAGAGCTGGCACAAAACTAAAGAAGCAGGGAAATTTCTAGTAAAAAGTATTGCATAAGCTATGTGCATACATAAAATATGTACACAGCATAATTATGCATGTGTCACTCCCTTCACATAACTTCAGTAAAGCTAGCTTGAGATATTTCTTATCAATAACTAAAAGTTAACTGCAGTTAAGACTACTTTATCCTTTTATGTCCTTATTTTTATTTTACTCTTTCTCTCTGTGTATGAGCATTTTATTCTTCCCTATTATTCATTTCTAGGGAGGGTTACCTCTCTGTTGCTTGTTTTGAGATAGTGATGCAACAATAAAGACTAACAGCAACGTTCACAGCAGGGAATTGCATGCAAATCAAGGTGTCCTTTTCAGAAAAGATGCTTCTGTGACCCCAGTTAAGTGTGTGCTGGTTGCTTTGAGGATCGGGCTCCATCATTGGAGGTATTCCTGACATTGGGAAACTGAGAGTGAGAAGTGAAAGAATAAGCATGTGCATGTTGGGGCACAATTGTTCACATTTAAGTGCTTATTTACAGAAATTTCATTAATAAGTCAGCAATGAGCGCACTCATGGTGTATAATACTGCTGCATTACAAATGAATGCATAATACATTTAAAACTCTTGTACCTATTTTTTGCATTCTTGGTTTCTTTCTTGGCATTTTCTTGGCTGCTCGAGAATCATCTTAAACATGAAGCATTGTCAGCTAGGGCTGCCTGGCAAATAGGAAACCTGCTTCCTTCACCTTTTAGCTGGGAATTCACTTTATTTCTCTTCCTGAAATGTTCAGAGTTTAAAAGAAAAAAAACATACTAATGATGGAGAGATTTATATTAAAACTACCCCAGTCCCATTTGCTATACTCTCATTTGTATGTAGGAGACAACAGTGACCATTCATTCTCTCCTCCATTCCAGTCGTGGTGTTGTAGCTTTGCCATTTTGTGTAACGGCCTCTGCTGAGCAGATGGAGAGAGCCACAGCACCAGCCTCACAACATGATTGTAAATATGGGTGTTTCTCGTTCTTTCGTGGGTTCCTAAATCACCAAAATTTGAATCTAGATTTTGGATCTTCTGCATTCAGTAATGTCATACTATATACATTCCTTCTCTCCTTTTCAAAGATGAAATAAACTAATAAAATAAGTACATTTCAAATGTTTTTAAAAAATTTCTTAGCAATTCCAGTAGTGACATATTTTCAGGCACATAACTATAAAACAAAAATTAAATATTCTTAAACTCTTAGAATATTTTTAATGCTGGTGTTAAAAGAATGTTATATAATAAATAAACATAAATATGCTTGTGTACTTGTAAAGATAAAAAAAGTTTTGACTGAATTCCTAGCATCAGAAGAAACCTACCTGTTTTACGTGATGCATATCACACATTTTCATTCAGTATATCACACTATTATGTGAATCTGTATATGGTTGTATAAAAAAAAAAGACAAAGGAAAGCAGAAACTGTCAATACCAGTTCTCAATTTCCCATTTCTCAATTGGTTTCACATCTTGTGAGAGAAAACATGTGGCTATATTTGACTATTTTTCAACAGAAGCATGGCAAATGTACTTCTAGCCTGGGCCTGCTTGTATACTGGAACTAGTGGAAAACAGGATGAAATAGCGAGGACGTGCTATGGCTTAATTCTGTATTCCTGCAGAGCCTTGAAATCGTTTGGCCATGATTTCTGTTTCATTTTTTGCTGCTTCAAATGAGAATGAAGAATTCCTTCCTGGAGTTAAAAGGTTTTGGATGAGCAGGTGTTTCAGTCAAAATTGCAAGCTGATTTAACTTCCTGGAATTTGAACTGTTGAGGCACAGGGGGAAAGGTTTAAAAAGTGCTGGCAGCAGTAAGCACCTAGATCATTTCAGATTATTGTTCTCTGAGAAAATGTTTGGTTCATTGGTTATAGTTCCATTTTATGATATCAGTCAGGCTTGAGGTCATTTTATGCTCAGAAAGATCTTTTCTAAAACTCTTTTGTTTGCTAACTCTATGCAAGGATAGTTTAGAAGCAAAAAATAGACCACGTCAGATGAAAGTTTACACAAGCTTAATGTCTGCCCTAACATCTATTGTTTAGAAGTCATCCAGTCATAGAATTATAGAATCATAGAATGGTCCGGGTTGGAAGGGACCCCAAGGATCATCAGGTTCCAACCTCCTTGCCACAGGCAGGGCCGCCAACCTCCAGATCTGGTACTAGATCAGATTGCCCAGGGCCCCATCCAACCTGGCCTTGAACATGTCAGGGTCAGGGCATCCACAAGCTCTCTGGGCAGCCTGTGCCAGCACCTCACCACTCTCTCGGTAAAGAACTTCCCCTGATGTCCAATCTAAACCTTCCCTCCTTCAGCTTAAAACCATTCCCCCTTGTCCTGTCACTGTCTACCCTTATGAAAAGTTTGTTTCCCTCCTGTTTGTAATCTCCTTTTAAATACTGGAAGGCCGCAATGGGTCTCCCTGCAGCCTTCTCCAGGCTGAACAAGCCCAGCTCCCTCAGTCTATCCAGTATTTCCATATCTTTCAAGGGGAAGTTCAGATGGTCTTTAAAACTTGTGACACTTCACTAACTGAAGTGTAAAGCTGCAAAGCAGTAACCAAAGCACTTTTTAAAAATGAAACTCTTAAGAAAAATGAAATGCTACAAAATAGCTTTATAGCTAAAAATAGATCTGTGTTGATGATTTTGAAAATTCAGACGCTGTGAACTTAACTGTTTGCATTCAGGCACTCAAAGAGCTTCTGCTAGTAACAACAAACATTTTTCTCCATGCTGATGAAGTGGAATGTATTCCTGATGCTACTTGTGATCAGGCAGCTTGCTATTTATCATTGCAGTAGTACAAGACCTTTTTTTCTACTTCTAGATCAGCTAGAGTCTGAGTTTTTTACCTGACACCACCGAGGAGCTTCACTCTTCATAAGAAGAAACAGAAAGGCTGGAGTAAATAACAGAACACGATACTGATTTCTTTTCACTCATATTGATAATTTTTTGGTGTTTTTAACACTTGAAATCTTTTTGGAGCATGAAGTGAAAACATAGAAATTATTGGAAAATCTAGAAAACAGTCTACACTGTGAAATGTGTACAGACAGATCTTCTATTTATGTCTGTGAGAAGCCTTCTAGAAGCATTTTGAAAAAGAACTTAGGTGTTTGTGTTTTAAAGTTAATTGCTTCTGTGAAGTTAATAACCTTATTTCTATCTCTAAATTAAATATTCTATTTAGTTAAGGTGGGACTGCCTAACCTTTTCCTATTAAGGTATTTTTGTCAAAGAAAAGTGTAATTTTAGGTGTCCGTCACAGTGGAAAAAAAAAAAAAGGCAAAGAGGAAAACAAAAGATCAAATGAGATATGAGAGTTTTGATTTTAACAGAATGAAAGTTCATCCATTCAGTTCAGGCTGATAGGATACATATTATCTACTTTACTTGATGCTGTTGAGATATCTCATGGTATCCCATTTTCAATTCCTTTCTCTGCTGAGAGGGTTCTTGGCTATATGAGATGGCTGATCATGCTCACCATGCCTGAAGTACAGAGCAGATTCGGTGAGTTGGAGTCTGTGCTGCTCCAGCGTCTCAGGATCCCCTGTGAGGGCTGGACTTCAAGAAGAAATGAAACTCTGATGCTTCCCATGTGATCTCTCCCTTTGGAGGGAAAGTAACTTTGTTCAGATAGAATTAAAAAGCAGAGTAATTATTGTAGAATAAAACATTTTTTATCGTTGAAATAGACTATCCACATGGGGGAGTTATATCAGCATAACTACTGCGCTGTAATTATTCTGTTAAAGCGAGGCCAGTCAAATCCTTCTTGTAGCTAAACCCCAATGTGACCTGTTACCACAAGTGAGAAGAAAGGGAATAAAGCAGGTTCATTGGGCTCTTCATCACCTCCCACGTAACACCTTCAAATAAAAACTGTAATTCTACTTTGGATAAGAACAGCAGTGAATGAAATAAAGTGAAACACAGAAGCTTCTTTTTTCATATGTTATTGAAATGTTCTGCTAACAAAATGAGCCAGACAAAGGATAGCATATGATGATATGGCAGAGAGCAACACTCCATGGAGATATCCAGGCAGCTCAGAACACCTGCACTAGTGTAATCAGTAGCTTATCTTATTAATGCATTGAAATGAGTTTTTAAAGACAGTACTTTGCAACTTAATATCTAGAATATCTAATTTTAAAATGAAAAAGATGTATGAGAGTTGAGAATAATAAATGAGATTTTAAAAATATGTAGTTTACTTACTTTGTTAACGGAGTTTGGGTGTCAGAGAATAAATCAAGACTTCAAATTTGCTCACAAAGAGATTAAGTACAGTATTCTCTCAAAGGTCTGAGTCATAATTCTTGGTCAGATTCTCTCTTAAAATTCAGTTCTAGAAATTAAAAAAAATCCTCGTAATTGCATCTTATTACAGTAACCCCCAGCCATTTGTTCTCTAAGGCTTTATTGCTGCTTGTTATCAGTCTTTATCATATTGACTCACTGAACTTCAATTTTGGTGAAATCTGGAGCCTGTACAAAAGGCTCTTATTTGTAAACTCAGTTCCTTGGATCAGTTCTTTCTCTTGATAGTTTATCAAAGAACTCTGATTCAGTCTGTTTTTCCTGGTGATACAATACTTAGTAAAAATATACAGATAGTGTAAAACAGCTGTGCTCTGTAAAATGTCAACTATTTGATTAAGAAAAAAGACACTCTCAAGAAAAGAGTTTATTAAAATGGGATTGTTGATTGGTTTAATAAAGAAAGTCTTGATATAAAAATCGTGGTGGGTGCAACGTAAGGATTTCATTTACAAGTTCCTGGAGTGTAGCTTTTAAAGCCTGTTTTAAGACTAGAACCTTTCTTGAACTATTTCAATGAGAATGACATCAAGCTCTTCAGGGAAGGAGCCCTTCTTTTATTCTTCTCTCATAAGCACCTATCAGGATGTGGATGCTCTGAGCTATGATAGTGATTAAAACAACACTAATTAGTTTGATAAAGGAAGAGATTTAGATGTGGAAAACCTCTAAGAGATCCATTAATGCTGTAAAAATTAAAAAGGGGACAAATAAGTTTATGCCCGTGGAGTAAAGAACGCACCTCAAAGTAATGATAGGCAGCATATTCATAGTGGGGATGCCAAAAATTTACTATAGCTTTGGGTGTAAGAGGTACAAAAAGACAAAAAGCAGGGAAACAAGCTGTTTTTTATCTCCAAATCTCATCAGTCTCAGAACTGCTGAGTTCTCGGACCTCAGAAGTCAGAAGGCCTGCTTTGCTGGCCTTCAGCAGCATCCCACCCGCAGAATCCCACCAACTCCAAAGTCAGGAGTGTCAGCTCAGGGCTGATACTGATGGGTGACAGGGTGGTAGAAGCTCCTCCACAGCCAGTGAGAGATCTTGCCAGCAGCAAGTATTGCTAGCCACGTAATTCAAGTGACAGCAGTTGGTTTCGCAGTAACTGGAAGGAAAAAGGTTCAAACTCTTTATCTGATTCATTGTGAGGTGCGTACAGGTAGCAAAAACTGTCCCTACATTTTTGTCTAGCAAGTATCTTGCTTTTAGATGTCTACATGAAAACCTAGATTAGAAGTACATCATGTAGCCTGTAAAGTGGGAAGCATCAGCATTATAATTATCTGTGCAAGCTTCATTCTTACCATTTTACAGAACACAGCCTTTCATTAGCTCTTCATTCACCACTTCTCTCACAGGGACCCTTCTTCACAAAGAGCACTGAGGCTGAAGACACAAGGGGATAGACTTAAGTTCTCACGTTCATTATAAGTCTGCTTCCCTACGCTTTTCCTTTGTCATAAATCTCGTTCAAGAGATTGGTTTTATTCACTAGGTATCAAGAGAACATAATGCAGGTTTTTAGGGTTGTTCCTTTCTTTTTGAGGGTAGCATATCTGAAACAATATTTTTGAATGTAAGAATTCATTATTTTAGTGAAAATAACCAAGATAACTGCAAAACAATGTTGTTTTTTACAATTTGAAGAATTTAACAGGACTACATACTAGAATATCTCCTGGTACTTTCTTAGGTTAAAAACAAAACAACTTTTTTTGTGTATCGTTGTGGCTATGAACTTAATTAGTTATGCTACATCAGTGAACTATTGTAAGTAACTGTGAAGAAATTATTTAAAAATTTCAAAGCTTCTGTTCTCTTTGGAGTTTTTTTACCTGTTACCTGCTCTGGTGGAACAAAGTTTAGTCCACTAAATTTGTGTTGGCTGTAAGGACCTCTCAGATCAGCCATTGCAAGTTATCACCTAATGATACAACAATAAGAAGAGAGTATTTTCCAAATAGTTATTAGGCAGCAACTGTGCTTGACTGCTTTCCCAGTGGAAAAAAGAAATGGCTTGGATTCAGCCTTTTCAAATGTATGTAAATTAGTCTTATACAAACATAAATTTCTCTGTGAAGTAAATGCTAGTTACTAAAATATAGATAAATCTGGAACAAACAAGTTCTTCAGTAAAGGACTGAAAAAAAGAGTAGCAGTCATGTTAAGAGATATTAAATTAAAAGCCTCCACTTTTATAAATCACAGAATTTGACAGCTCATTCTGTATATCAGAAGTAATTTATTAGAAGATTTCCTTTTTTAGCATCACAAAAATATGTTTTACAAACCTTTACATAAGAGTTAAAATGCAAAATAAATGTGTGGGGAACAAATAGAATTAGATTTGCCTAGCCTTAAAGAGCCATTTCATCAGTAAAAAATGATCATAAGGAAGTTAAATTCCTACACAGGCTCACAATATTCTGTTTTAGAGAGACAAGTTTCAGAGCTAGTTCTGGATTGCAATCCACTCATTTTCTTTTCTGTAGATGGGCATGGTTACTTCTGAAATGCAACCACTGGCATGTGTTCTCATTTTGCATTTAATCAGAGGATTTGAATGTAATTATGTATTTTGCAGGTGAGGTGTTAATGCGGGTTATATGGCACATCAGCTGTGTACTGCCACTTGAAATGGTCCACTGGAAAATCTTGAGACAAACAACATTCAATTAGGCCCACAGCCATGAGCAGCTGTGCTAAGTACCACTGGCATCGCCTCAGACGTACAATTCTCAGCATGAGCCTACTGCTAGCCACTTTGAAAATGTGTTTATGTTGGTGACAAAAACTTTCCATCATCAATTCTTCTTAAACCTCTGTGCCTCTTAGCTGAAAAATTACAGCTGCCTGCAAGGAGAGGGATGCTCAGTCCTATTAATTTTCATTGGATGAAAAGGATCTTTTTTTCCTTCAGGCTAAAGGTTTAACCTTTATGAGTTTCACGAGTAACAAAGGGCATCCAGATTTTTATTACATGGTGTAGAGTTGTGCATTTGTTCAAAATAATCAGTGCTGGGCAATCTGCTGCATATTGATCCAAAACAAACATTACTACTCATGTAAGCTGTGTCCTTCTCAAGCCTACATTTGGCATAGGAAAACAAACTTGTTTAATCATCGGTTTTCAAATGCTTACCGTATATGTCACTGTAGTCTGCTATAATGGTTAAGATTCATGATGGTGATACTCTGTGGGGAAATATATCAGCAGATTCTGTAGGAATTTCTTCCCTCAGAAATCTCACATGCCTATTTTAGAAGCTGCCTCTCACAAGCACATGCCCAAGTACTCTGACTTGCTCAGTAGTCAGGAGAAGAAAGAACCAGCAACAACAGTACAGTTGCATCTTTGCAACTTTATAAAAGCCATACAGGTTTTCTAATTTGTTTGACTAATGAACAGTGCTGGTTGATGGATTCTGACTTGTGAAGAGTGTTAACTTGCTAACCCTTCCAACACTGGGGACTGCAAGAATGCTCTAAGGATATTTTGGAGAGAAGCTCTTAGCAAGGCGATCTTTGAAAGCAGGAGAGGGGAAAAGGAGGAGGACAGAAATCAAGGAAGAACATTTCAATTTAGAGTGCTCTTACAGTTGTAAGAACCCAAATGGTCTAGCAGCTGTCTTTATAGACTTTTTACCCTATTCAGGTTGGGAAAACCTTCAACTAGGATGTAGCTAAACACACTTAAAAGTAGGATGGATGAGGGAACAGTCTTTGGAAATGAGAGAAAAGGTCATGAAGTCATTAGTCTCATTTGACAATGAGAATATTAATATGATAAATGGACTGATGAAAAAAAGAGCTCACAAGCTGAAGGGCGATTTGATCATAAACAGGAGTTAGGATATCTTCTTTTTTCAATGCATGTCTGATTCTCTCAGCTTTTCTTAAGACTTAAGAAGGGTTCTGGCTGGACATGATCTAGAACTGTGGTTAAATGCCAGGAGTCTTATCCTACTTGGAAAGTGACTGGAAGTGGAGATGCTTAGATATCGATAAATGGGCAATGAGGAGAAGCAGCACTGGTGAGACAGCAGTGGAGGGAGCTGAGGCATATGAGGACTGATGCCTTTGCAGTGTTATCTATGTATACCAACAGTCTACTTCTATGTGCTTTTAACCTCTTATTGTTAGGGAAGCCTTTCTCCTTTGTGTGTGTGAGTAGCATTTCTCTAAAGGATTAGAATATTTCTTTGTCTTAGTTTCTAACAGAAATTATGCTTCTCATAGTGTCTAGTATGAATTTATCTTGTACCTCAGAGATACTGA
>JAOWBO010000070.1:22636338-22677885 GCA_028564985.1 Crax fasciolata
TAGTCCCCGGCTACCCCCCTGAATCTCTGACCTCTAGTTACCCTTTCAGCCTTCACACAAGTTTCTCCTCTAAGCCGTGTTCGGCTGCCCCTATCCCAACACACATGTACCAACATCTTAGGCTCTCTAAGTATCCACTCTCAAATAAATGTGAATAGCAGTGAAGCATCAAACTCCTTTAGCCACTACCTGTAAATGTAGAATAACTTTGTAGTTTTCTATCACAGCTTCAGGATGTCTCCTTGTCTTTTGAATTTAACCTGCTGGTAAATGCTTAGCACTATTCATTCGCTTAGCATTTACAGCATGTAACCAGTTTCATTTCATTAGTCCTGAAGTGGTCAGGCGGTTGCACTAGGTGATTTTTGAAGGTCCCTTCTAGCTGAAGCGTTCTATTCCATTCAGTTTTTCACTTTTGATTTTCGGTTCAGGATCTTGTTATTGTTCAGGATGAACAATTTATTCCCCTCGAAGGTGGGGAGTGGTGGGTCTTGTTTGCTCACTCAAAAGTTCACAACTACATTTTCTTGTCCCATGTTTTCTTTGTTATCAATATCCTATCTATAATTCAGAAATATTCCTGCAATGTGTAGAGAAAGCCTTCAGCCTTCTGACCCTGCTTTCAGCTTTTGAAGATTCAGACCATTCTAAAATTCCTGTTAAGATTTTTGAACACTTATTCTCTTAGTATAGAACATTGATGTGCTTGTTAAATTGCAAAATATTGTGAAATTGTTAAGTTCATGGCATCTAAATACAGATGTCATGTTTAAATTGGTTCATGTTTCTATAGCTAATGATTTCATTTTTTTAATGAATTTATTCAGCTCGGAAGGCCAACAGTATCCCAGGCTGCATCAGAAGAGGGGTGGCTAGAAGGGAGAGGGAGGTGATTGTCCTTCTCAACTCTGCCACTGTGAGGCCCCATCTGGAGTACTGCGTCCAGGCCTGGGGCCCGCAGCATGGGAAGGATGCAGAGCTGTTGGAGAGGGTCCAGAGGAGGGCCACGAAGACCATCAGAGGGCTGGAGCACCTCTCCTATGAAGAAAGGTTGAGGGAATTGAGCTTCTTCAGCCTAGAGAAGAGAAGGCTCTGGGGAGACCTTATTGCAGCCTTCCAGTGCTTGAAGAGAGCTTACAAGCAGGTGAGGGACCAAATTTTTACGCAGTCTGATGGCGATAGGACAAGGGGGAATGACTTTAAACTAAGAAAGGGGAGATATATGTTTGGTATTTGGAAGAAATTCCTTACTTGGAGGGTGGTGAGGCACTGGCACAGGCTGCCCAAAGATGTGGCTGCCCCATCCCTGGAGGCGTTTCAAGGCCAGGTTGGGTGGGTTCCTGGGCAGCCTGATCTGGTGGCTGGCAACCCTGCCCACAGCAATGGGGGGGTAGAGTTGGATTATCTTTAAGGTTGCATCCAACCTAAGCCATTCTATGATTTTGTGAATTTTCTATCCAACACAGTTTCTTGTTAGTGTGTGAAGTTTCCCACTTTATTTTGGTTTTCCATTTTCCAAGCTTTTCCTTGTGATAATCTGCTGATCCAGTGTAGCTGCATCTTGCTTTTCTTCTAGCATCTTTTCTGACATGTCCTTACTGCTTTTCCTGATTTAGGTTTCTATCATGTAGCTGTCATTCCAGTAGCTTTATATCTGTGATTCCAATCACTATTTGATCTCTTGTAATGGAATCAGTCACTATGTCGTAATTACATGGCTGACTTGCTAAGTGACTGTCAGTCAAACATTCCTCAAATTTAGAGAAATGAAAGAAATTCTGTTCTTTGAGAAATGCATATGATGACAATGATGTCCTTCAAAAGTTTCACTTTTCTTAGAAGTACAATATTTTTCCTGCATACTCAGAGATAGTTCGTTCTCTTTTAGTACCATACTAATAAAGAATGGAGAACTTCAGGTCCTGTATTCAAAAACAGCCAGCTTTTGTGACTGCCTTTGAGTACAGCTGCTTATATGTGGATTCAAAACCTTGCCTGAATCTTCTCCGTGACCCTCCAGCATTCCCAGAGAGCTTTAGGTACTTCTGACTCTGAGTAGTACTCTTTTCTCTGTCTTTATGTCTTTGAAAGCTGCCTGTTTTTAGAGCTCACTTTGAGTTGGTGCAATAGCTGTAGAAAGTCCAGTTTTAGAGCGATTTCTGTGAGGTCAGAAGCACTGCTTATGTATGATGTAAATTTCTTTATGTGAAAGATAACACACAAAATGCTTTCAAAAAGCATTTTGAAATGCTGGGGAGGGAAATAAAACTGACTTCTTGCCAGTGCAAGTATTAAGTGCTGAACTGTAGCTCTAATCAGACATCCCTTGATTTTTTTTTTTTTGTCCATCTTGCTCCTTTGCTTCTTGCCCTCTTACAGTTCCAAGACTGTTGTCTACCTGTCAAGTCAGTTTATGTCTCATTACCAGTTTCTGTATATATACCAAAACGACAATGTTGTTGAATACATGTGTGATGCTGATGCTCAGCTGAAGCTGAAACTACAGTAAGAGGCCGTGTTGAAGCCAGAGCCATTGTCTCATGCAAGAAGGTAATGTACTTCAGGGTCACGACAGGATAAAGTGCATCACCAGCTCAGACTGCAGGGGAAGGTAACCATTGCAAGGAGACATCATGGCTGTCAGTTGAGATGGTATGATGTATGATTTACTATGCCGTCTCTGTCTTTTTTTTTTTTTTTTTTTAGTGTGGGCATTTATTGAACTTGAACTCAACAGGGCTAAGCTGAAGTTTTTGAGTAAAGCCTAGAAAAAAATCTGGGGATAATTGTAGTGTTACCATTATGCAATGATTTTTTGTTCAGTTCAGTTTGATGTTTTGGCCCTACTTTGAGGAACTGGATCAGATCCCATTCTGATGTCTGTAGGGCACACTGACTGGGGTCTCTTTGACCTGAGCTGGAAAAGTTCATCATTATTTCACACAGTTTGAGAGCAAAGTAGTAAAAAAGCCTTTGAAAGATTCAGAGGAATGGTGAAGCAAGGTACTAACTGCCTTTCTAAAGATGAAATCCCTCTGTCAGGCTAGGAATTTCAGTCTGCTTCGAAGGAGAGCTGTGTTGGTCACCCCACTGGGAACGTAAGTATTGTCAAGGAGGCTAAGACATGGAAGAGGTAACAGCCTTTTAGTGTCCTTGGTTGCGGGGCTGTGGGAGGAGGTGTGCCAGCTGCATTGCTGTGCAGGAGCCTCCCCGTGGCACTTGGTTGCAGCGCAGTGTGATCACAACTTTGCAGCTGGTGTGCTCTGTCTCCTGATGCAGCACACACTGCTGTCTCAGAGATGGCCCAAATTAATTTGATGTATATTCATTTAGTGTGAAATGTTCAAAGTTTTAACAAGAAATTACAACGTAATTTAATTAATTCAATGCATAGTAATCTAAATCTCATCTTTAAGTTCTAATCTTATCTAATTTGCTCTTCTAGAAGGATGATACTCATGCTATCAATATCAAAACTACTGAACTGTAAGCACAGCACTTAAGGCACAGCTAGTATTAACTGATTATCTACAGTATGTGTCAGGGCAACCAGATAAACTCTAATGTTAAAAGGCCAAATAACTCTAAAGGATTTTAACTGCCTAATGACAGCTAAGACTATATTTCTGTTTATATTTAAATATATCAGCATCAGCACTAAGTGTTCATGTTTAAGCTTTATATTTAAAGTCATTTAAAACCATGCACAGGACTTCTTGTTAGAGAAGGCAATTTGGGCCAGATTTGTGACTTGATTAGCCTACCGAAAACTGATGTTAGCTGTTGACAAGCCTTTCTTTATTACATATGCAATTTTAGACTTTTTAAAGATGCTAGTAAATGTGACAGCTACCCTTCATCCTGATAAAACTGTAGAAGCATTGAAGGCAGATGGTTGTAAAAGAAGTGTCTGCTGACATAACAGGTTTGTATTCAAAGTTTCTGCTCACAGTGCCTAACTTATGTTTTTTGATCCCTTAATAAAAGGTATCTGACTTGGTGGAGTAATTATTAACTGGGAACTTAATCTCTGAGACAGGTAGGGGAGAAGGCAGAAGATGCCTCAAAAGAGTATTTCATGAGGCTTAAAAGGAGAACCCATCTCTCCAATCAGGGCGTAGGTGTTTGGATATCCTATAGTTCTTGGTTACATTCACATGCATGTTTTGCAGGAAGCAGACAAGCCCCAGAAGCTGCACAGTCATCCCAGACATGTCTGAAGCATTGCTGGGCTCCTTTGTCTTCAGAGTTTCAACACATTCCCTACCCACCCTTCAGATGTATGGGGGATTAAACACCTACACATCATCCAGAATGTTTTGAGCATGTGCAGTAAGTGACTTTTAGATACGTAGGCAGTCTCATTATCTAGCATGGAGGCAGTATATTTATACTTAGAAAATATACCCAGTATATTTAGGTGACTGACAAGTCTGATAGGAGTGCTCAGTAAGTGGTCTAAATTGTGTTGAGTTTGAGATCAAAGACTTTTAAGCTAAGTGGAAAACTTTTTTTTTTTTTTGCTGAGAGGTTCTTGGACTTGATTTTGGATGCAGAATGCAGATATTGGGATATCCGTTTGATACCTGTTGAGTTTCAGAGGAAAAGAAAACTTGCCAGAAAAAGATAAACTACCTAGAAAGATAATGAAGCAGAACTGAAATTCTGGAAGGATCCTAGGAAAGCTCTTGGCTTTGCTCCAAGTCAGGAGCAAAGGAGTTCTTAAACCAGACAAATGAATCGATAAATGGTCCAAAAGTAAGACTTGTGTGGTGGCTACATAAAAGGGGGTTTCCAGTAGGTATCTGTGTAGCTTGAGACCCAGCAGCCTTTGCACAGTCAGCTTCATTACCTCCAAACTGTTCTTTCCCTCTTACATAGATTCCTTATTACATTACTAGATGGCTCATATAGCATCCATCATGACAAGAGAGTTCTGTCTAAATTTTTTTAAAGTTTGTTATCGGCATCAGAGATGAGCTTTATTCATTAGTATGATTATATCATGTGTACTGCTGGAAATTCTGTTTGTTCAAATGGACTCTAAACGAGTGGTTTAGCTGTAGCATAGCAATGGTGGTTGTTTTTAGAATTACTAAGATGTTCTTTTCAAATCTACTTCAGTTGTTGCATGGATTTTCTTTGTAGAGCTTGAAATTAAAATAAGTGAGAGAACTGTCATAACATCTCTGTTCAGATAATTCTCCTTAAGAGAATTATTATTACGGAGTTTCTTGTAATTTCAAGAAAATATGAAATATGGCAGCATCAGAACAGACTAGAGTTATTACCTGGAAAAGTTAACTTGCTTCTACTCTAAGCTATTTCTGCAGCCTGCAAGAAAGGAATGTCCATGCTTCTGCTTAGATGATGGATTTCAATGTTGCCAGTTAATTTTCCGTTAACAGATTGGCATCTGAGTTGAGTGGCTAATTAGCAAACATAAAATGTTTCCTACTTTTCATCTCTAAAATGTGAGGAAGGAGAAAGGTTGCAAAAGAGAAGAGCAATGATGTATATGTGCTGGATCAGAAATTGAAGCTAAGCTAGGTGAATAATAGTTAAGTGACGCTACACCCTAGGAAAATATCTCTGTCACAATGACAGAGATCTCTCCACAGCAGTGCTGATTTCATCCCTTTGACAGTGTGATAGATAGCTTTATAGCAGACTGTATGCCAGCCTGCCAGGAGATGATGTGTACCTCTTTCAGCAGTTCGTGCCCTGCTTCGTGCCAGACGTTGGCTGCGTTGGTTCATTAGCTAGGCAGCCCTCCTGGTGTATTCTGCAGTGTTACAGATATATCCAGTCCATTTTCTCATGCAATAGATATGAGGAAATAGCTCCTCTGCGGATTTGTTTCAGATTTGTACGCTGGCGTAGCAGCAGGCAGAAACTCGAACTATAAAACTGGGAAAAGATCCATAACTCTGGCAATTAGCAGTAATAGTGGTAACTACGCATCATACATTCATATCACGCTGATTTCAAAAGGAAGTTCTTTGGCTCCTGAGTGCACTTCAGGACGGATTGCATCTGCCCTTGTCCCTTTTCAGCACCTAAGTGTATATAGAGGATGCAAAAAAACCTGTGGGAGGAACATTTCCCCTCCCACACGCCTGAGAACTATCAGTAACTACATCGCTTTGCAGGTCATGTCCCAGTGGAAAATGAAAAAAAAATGCAGTAAATAAAACCACATGAGCAGAGTGTTTAGGGATTCTGAGTTGCTGTGGTTTCTTGCTCAGGGAGCTGGAAGTCAGAGATTCTTTTTTGTTTGTTTGTTTTTTCCCCTTGACCTTAAGCTTCATGTTCTGTATCATGCCTGGTGTAAAGGACTCTTAGGATCTACTTTAGTGCTGTGGATGTCATGAAGCAAAACTCTGTGAAACGAGCCAGATAAGCTCTAAGAGTGCTCATAGGAACGAAGCCCTCTGAGATGAACTCTGTGCAGGAAATAGAAGAATTTCTATACTTGATAATCTTATACATTCAATCACAGCTAGCCAGAACTTCATGTTACTAGTGCACTGAATACGTATATATTACTGAGCCATCTTGCCTTTATTTTCTTGTCAATGGCATCTACTCATCTGCATATATCATATTTAATGAAAGTTAAAATCTTCATTAGTCATTAGCACGTGATATATGAATGTTTAACATGAATGAATCTTCTTTGATCGTTTAATATATTTGGGTTATCATCATTTTGCCAAGGGCCAAATAGTGTTACATTTTCTGGTAGCAGCACTCTTGATGCCATTGCAGTGAGCATGATTACTTGTGAAGATACAATTAAATTAGAATATTTTCTTCAGTTATTTAAAACAATCTTACTATGTTTGCATAATTTTAAACCTTGGAATTCCAAAAAATTGTTGTTTATATCAGAATTATTGACTTGTTTAATCCGTATTTGATTCCCTGAAAAATGACTCTATTTATCCTCTTTGGTCGCTTTCCTTTTACTGTTTGGATTTATTGCAATAGCAATTCTTTCTTCACAGATCATTTGAATTGAAGCTTTTAAAAACAGGTAGGTTTTTTTTTTTATTGGTTAAAAAGCAACAGCAAAGAATTTGAACCTTTGTTTTGTGGGATTGTTAATTTTTCACTTTATTCTTTATATTTTATTGTCTTCCCACAATTATTCATCCTCTTGCTAGAAAAAAATAATTGCACTTGTTTTATGCCTCTCATAGGAGGGGTAAGACTTCAAAAATGAATATCTTCATCAATAGATGTTTCTTATTGAAATGCATTGTGTGAATATAAAGATTTGTCAGTCAGTCAGATGTTACAGGCCAAATCTACTTGGACTGTGTGGAGGACAGGAGCTACAGAATCTTTGCTGATGCAGCATCACTTTGTCTTCCACACACAAGTTCAGTCTTCAACTTAGAAATGGTAAGGGGGTAGTATGAAAATGACTTATTCTCTAGATATATAATTAAACAGCCTAATATGAAAACAAATGAAATAAAATTCAATTCTTTTTTACGCGTATGAGATGAATTTCAAGTGCATTTCCTTGCTGGCAAGATAGAAAGTATTAAAACTCTAATAATGTGAGCACATAGAGTCCCTGACTGAAGCACAGTTCTAAAAATCAATTTAAATTATATTGTAAAGAAAATTTCAACGCAAGCCAAGGACTTTTTAATTATATTTGATGCATCTACAATATGATATCAACCAGCCAAGAATCTTTCTGTTGTTAACTTTCTCCCCTTCTTTCACTACAGTCCCTCAGATCGACACATCTGGATTTCTTCTCTTCCCCTTTCTCCCTCCTCCAGATGATATTTTTTCTTTTCTAAGATATTATTTATCCAGGCACAGGCTTACCACAGCTCCTGACTGATGTCGATTCCCGTGTGATGTCCTGAATACCTCAGGGTGTGGGGTTCGGTTCAAATTAAGACACTTAACTTTTATTTACTGTTTGTTTTATTTTTGAGTGGGAGGAGGGTACTTTGCCTGAAAAAAATATGTACCAGTAACTGAGCACTTCAACAGCAACAACAGGTTTTGGGTGACTGATTTCCTAGTTATTTGTCCTAAGCATATAATAGTGAAGTTGCACATAAATACAACACAACTGAAGGAGGTCAAAGGTTTTAGATAAACAGGCTTCAGCACTTCAGAAACAGGTTCTCTACTAAACAGAAATTATGGCATTAGTATCTGGGTAAAATATGTGAAAAGTCTTCACAAAATCGTTGGATTTTTAAACATAACTAGCTATCTAGCTTCCTGTACATGTTCATCAATGTAATATCAGAGGGTTTAAATGAATTTGTAGTAGCAGGCTCAAATTTCTTTTGTGTTTGTTCTCTCTGAACATCTGAAAACTGAATTTTTCTGGAACATATTTTATGGAATGTGAGTTTGAAAGACATGTTAGAAATATTGACTGAATATTTAATGTCCCCTTTTATCACTTTTTTTCTGGAAGTGACTGCTTGATCTCCTAAAATGTAGAACATTGTTTGTCCTTGCTGACCAGTTGCAGCTGCAGTGGACTTTTTTCCCCATGTTTAGAAAGATTGTTATTCTGCCTGTCTCCCACCAAAAATCTCACTGCGACTTGTCTATTAATCTAAAAAAGTAGGAAATTCAAGAAAACTGACAGAGCTACAGATATTTCATGGACAAAAGCTGAGGATAACTTAGTTGTGAATCCCATTAAAGAATTGTATTTTAGTGTGGTCTCACTGGTTGAAAGCAAGCTTCAAAACCATCACTTTTTCTTCAAAGGCTGTATCAATCCAGGCAGCATGTGCTTTAGAGAAGTGGCTTGCTCCCTATGACTTTCCCATTGTGGGAAAGTTGATACTGCAATACAAACACATAGCTTTGTTTTGCAGCTCTCATGAGATGCCCTACCTTTAAGCAAGGTAGCTGAAGTGATAACAGCAGATTAATCATGGAAATAGTCTCATCCACTTTTATGTATTTACTTCGTAGAGCTTTACTTATGAACTAATCAGCATAGGCTATTTTTATAGCCAATAAAGATAACTAGGCATTCATAGGGTGTAATTCATCTGACAATTTGGACATCTTTGTCAGGGTGAGTTGTGCTCTAGATGTGTCTCCAGCAGTTACGAATGGACACTAAATAGCTAGCAAGATACACCTAGCTACTTTGTGGAGGTCTACATATAGTCAGTTGTGTATGTATTTACCCTGGATCATCCAGAATTGGAATATTATATTTTAAATTGTAGGTTGACACATCTATATTTCTATTTGTTATCCATCTCAGCTAACTATGTTGAGGCCAGCTCTGATTGGCCTATCTGGCTGAAGGCAATAAACAACATGTAAATGTATTTAATAAGGACAAAGCAATATTCCAGTGCCTTTACCTTAAAAATGCCTACAATGAAAGTCAGTGTGTGTAACTGAGACTACAGCAGCATCCTATGCAAAGCCCAATGCTGACAGTTTCAAATTTTTTTTAAAAGGCTGAGTTCAAACCTAAACTGCCAGCTAGCCTTTCACTGATACCAGGGCAAAGTGTAAACCCACCCCAAATGGGTATAACTATTCTTCCTTTCCCATCTCCCTCATTGTCTCTAAATTAGAACTAGTCAAAGCCACATATGCAATTTTTATACTTCAAGCACTGTTTCATCAAGTTACAAGACCAGATTACCAATACTCGTATTTCAGATAAGAAATACTTTGTGTTCTCAGATCATGTGGAATGTTAAATATTTTTTGTTGTTATTTGTTTAGTTTTTGTTTGTTTTGTGTTTTTTTTGTTTGTTTCTTGTGGTGAATTGTAATGGCATAAGTTCTCCTTGTAGGCAAAACTGATTAAATGAGATGCAGCTATATTGTAAGTAAAGATTGCAGAAAAAAAGACAATAGAAAAAAGAACTGTAATTATTATTTTCTCTCTGTTTTAACCTAGAAAGTTTATCATTAGCACATGCATTTAAAATAGTAAAAGCAAAAGGGCCAGATTTGCACCTGTTATCAATCAAGGTAGGTACAATAAAGTCAGTGAAGTTGTATCAGTCTGGTCTACCTAAAAGTCAGGCCTTTGCAATTACTCAATCTTTTTGTGAGCAATTGTACTATGGGAATATGAAATCAAAGACTGTTTCCTTACATCTTAAAGTTAGGTAGCATAGTATTGCTGGGTAGTATAAATCTTGGATTTCCTTCAATTTCTGTTGCAGTCACATAAACTCCCAAAGTAAAGACTGAGCATTAGATAGATTTTCTTAAGGTTATTGTCTCATATTTTCATTTGACCTTAATAAAAGCTTTAGGTAAAAGCTTAGTATGTTACAAATAGAAAATACAATGTTCAGAACATAGTGTTTATCTTATGCTGGTTTTGCTGTTGGTTGCCATTGTGATTGTCATATTGACTCCTTGATCAGCCAGCTATTGCCTGATTTTCTTTGATAGAAAGGGACAGCAGAGACTGAAAATATGAAAGAGTTCCAATAGAAAAATTCCCGAGTCAGTGAAAAGAAGAGTGTGTTTAGTAGTTAATCTCTCATTGACACTGAGTTCCAGCAGATAATAAGACAGATTCCTGACAGATGTACTACGGGTCTGTAGTAATGCTGAGGCTCCTTTTGGAGTTCATCCCAGCACTTTCTAGAAAGTTTTCACCTGTTTTCTTTTTGTGATTTCACAATCTTTCTGACACGGAGTATTTATCTTTCTATCATCAGGGACTAGGAGGGAAAAAAAAAAAACAGCTTGCTTTTGCGGTAACTTATTTTGCAGTAACTTTTTATGTATTTTAAAATTATTATCATGTTTCCTAAAAGGTCTTTTTTTGAGTGTTGTTTATTTTCCCAGAGCTTCCTTCAGTATTTTCTAGGAGTTTACATTTTTTTGATTACTATTTTTTCTTGTTCCTCTCCTCTGGTCACTGCCTACCTAAATCATGTGTTTTTTTTTTTTTCCTCATTTGCGGTGTCCTAAACATGATATGTTTGAGTCTAGGTCAGACTGGTACTGAATAGAGAGCAAGATTACCTAGCTAAGACATTTTGTTCTTACGTGTAATTGTACTAATCTGGGCAACTCCTGACAATGTCCTGTTGAGTCAATGTTCCTGAAGGGCCCCTGTTGCTGGTGCACAGATACTGAAGGTATCCACAAGTTTTGGAGGACTGCTGGAATTTGGAGTGCATATTTGTGCATAAAGTGTTATAACTGCATATATATTCTTCCTTTATCTAAAGATCTTGAGAAGAGTTAAATTGAGCCCAAATGGCTCTGTGTTTGATGGGATAGAGAAGAAGATGATATACTCCTCCACCTCCATCATGGCAACGTTCCTTCACCTTTTTTTGAAGAAAACTGACATGCTGAAACGGGAAAGGAAACATGACTTCACTGCTGCTTTTTGCATCAGGCACATGGGTAAGAATGTAATTCTACATTCATGTCTAGAAGAGAGTTTTTCCATGGTACTTCGCCTCCACTGCTGATTCATCTACTTGTCACTATTCTGTGCTGAAGAAGGAAAATACAACTGGATTGCTTTAGAAGCACCATGGAACTTACTTCACAAACTAAAAACCGTGTTTATGTGGCTTTTTGAATCTCAAATTTGAAAAAAAAGATTCCACATAAGATACTAGAAACAATGCAAATTTTCACCTAGGAAAACAAGTAAAAAAGCATAACAGCAACCTAAATAAATCCTAAGGGACGTAAGAGATTCAGCTCCCATAAAAATACAACAACTGCTGCATACCTAATCTCCTTAGACCTTACAAGATTCCTTTGGAAGAATTTCTGGCTGTCTAAAGAAAGTTTGTTTCTGGAACACATTTCAGTCAGTGTAATTCAGCTGGTTGGTTATGGAGAGATAAAGCTTCAATAAGATTAAATCCTGGTGTTGTGATTGTCAATAATCTGTGCATCCAAATGTGAAGAATTTCATTTAACAAAAGCAAACAATGTGGTTAGCACTGTTCTGAATGCTACTGACTTGATGAAAATAAGCGGTTGTAATTCCAAATTGTGGTTGCAATCTGCTGAAGCAGGTAACACTTTCCTTATAGTTATTCATGGTTTTACAAGTTGGGGGATGAAATTTATGACTGTAGGAAATGACTGAACAGTTTGTTATGAGTATTTGATATGGAGTATTAAGAGATAATTTAAGAGAAAAGATTAAAAATCAAAAACAATAAAAAAGCAAATTTATAATAATTGTTCCACTGATATTCTATAGGTCTTAATGAGTCAAGAGTATTCCATATTTCTTTGTACAGAAATATTGACCAAGCCAAAGTTGGGCAGAGAAACAGGATCATTACTCCCATGCACAGAAGGTGAAGGGGTGACCCAGGAGAAGGTGAATGGTTTATCCAGTACCTCTCTTCATATGTAATGGTTTCCATTTTTATGTTGAGAATTGTCAGAATACATTTGCATGCATAATCCTGATATGATGTAAATACAGTGACTCTAATGTGTCTCACTATGCAGTCAGAACATCTAAATAGTGTATTCACAATGATTCGAAAGGATCTTGAGTGCATCAACATTATTTTGCTGTAGATGTGACATCCACTTCTCATGTCACTTTTTGTCTGGAATCTCCAGAAATTCAGCAACCAAGTCAAACTAAACTACAAACTGTCCAAAGACATCAAAATGTGCAAAAAGTGTTCAAATTCTGTTCAGAAAAAATATATATCCCAAAGGAAAAAAAATTAAACACGTGTGGACATATAATAGCCTTACTCATCAGCAAAACATTTTAGGCCTATATGGAGAAGAACATAATGCATTATTGGCACAAAGCATAGTATTCTGATTTGCCCTTTAAACAATTAGACATTTTGCCTGCGTGACTTGAAAAGTTCATTTTCTTGAATAACTCCTATCTTTACAACTGAGATTTTTCATACACTTTTTTCATATTAAAGAAATTTGCAATTGTGTAAATATTGTCGTGAATCAGGAGAGAGAGTTATAGTAAAAGCCTTTGAATAAGTATTAATAAGTAGGTAATATTCTTACCTGTATTGTTGCACAGCTAAGTGTATCAATCAATTTGAGATAGTATTTTTTTTCTAATATTCAGCATCCATTTATCATATGTGCTTCATGGAAACTTGTAAACCTCTGAATTTTTTAAAGCTATCCTTACACAAAATAATGCATTTAAAACATATGGTCTTGGATTAGTCAGCAAGTAGGCAAAGAATCATGTGAAAATCTGAATTTATTTTTCTCTCTTGGATTGTTACTTGTGAGTTATATTTGTGAGTTTTGAAATAATTCACTATTTGGCTTTATTTTACATATCGATGATAACAACTGAGGTAGATAAAAGGACTAAAAGTAGAAAGATTAATATTTGTTTTTCTGGTTTTATCATCAAAATATTGAGCATCAAAATAAACGCAAAACATCTTAGACTTCAGTAGAGAAAACATTTTTCATTGGAACGTTACACAAACTTCAGTTAATTGTAATGCAGCCTTTGTGTGCCTGAAGCAACTGTCAAAGGGTTCCTAATTCTGAAGCAGTTCAGACCTACAAGTGAGAAGTATAGTGTAAACTTCTGCATTATTGTGTTGTCTGTAAGTAGTCATTTTTTTCATTGATTCTGTTGTATTTGGTGATGTTTTTGTCCTTCACTATGGTGTTAAAGTTTACTTCTTTCATTTTTGTGTTCATCAGGGCTGTTCTGGGCTGCAGGTAGACAGCCAGGAATGTACTGAGTGACTTCTCTGAAGGGGACCATGAAGGAAATTGCTGAATTTCAAGGGCAGAATGATCTCTCCTCTGCTTGCAGAATGAACCTTGCTAAACCAGGAGCCACCAATAGAGATAAGGAGGATATAGGTACAAATTACCCTACATTATCTCAATTTCTCTAGAGATCTTTCTTAATTATGAGCAAATTATAATAGCAGCTTCTATAAAGCAAAGTCATAGTTCTGTTCTGTGAGCAGCTCCCTACAATTATTTTTTTAAAATGCTTAGTAGTAGAATAGCAATTTTTTAAAAATCTGTTTCAGAACTTCCTTATTTACAGAAGAGATGGATGAAACCAGTTTCCATTGCTGGCATCCTTCCCTCTCCTGCATCCTCACTATGTGTCCTGCGTCTGCAAATAGATTGCTCAGGGAGCTAGAGCTGACTACAGTATGCAAGGATTAAAAAATAAAACTAATTTAAGTGAACAAAACGAAATGTTGGAAATAAGCTAGCATAAAGCAAACATCAAGCTACTTTCCCATGTTGAAGGGGGAAGGTAAACAAACAAAAGCTAGCAGATACTAAGCTGGCAATGGATGGTTATAGTCCTATGAAAGTTATCCTGGGTGTGATCTTGAAGGCTGTACCAGTAAGGACAGTAATATCCTGGAAGACAAAGATGTTAATACCTGCAATCTGTTTGCCAGGGTGTTGATTTTAAATCCGTTTTGAAAACAATGTCCCGATTTTTCAGCAGAGAACTGGGTGAATACCTTGATGAAACCTTGATCTGAAGCTAATAACTGAAGTGTTCACTAATACCTTTTTATCATCATGTAACCAGCTGTAGTGAGTTCTGGATGAAGGCCCATTGCAATAAAGGTGAGTGCTGCGTGTGTGTCTCTGATTTCTATAAGCACTGTTCTGCTGCCACTTCCATTCCATTTGTCAGGATTGTAACACTTTGTGCATCAGAAAATCAAACATAAACAGACACTCACAAATCAAGGCAATGACAAGCCATGTCTGATTTGAAGAATTTTGATCTAAATCACAAGGATATATTTTGGAAGAACAAACAAAACAACAACAAAAATTTCGGGAAAGTAAGCCATTGTCTGACATCTAAAAATCCCAATGTTAAAAAAGAAATGTAAGTGGTATCCTGGAAGAGATAAAAAGTGACTAACTTGTGAAGTCTTTCAGCTATGGAAAGCGAGAAGATAAAGCAAGCAGCTCAGTTTGATGTTACAGCTGAAAATCTGCCCGTTTACAGAGCAGCTCCTTCTGTTGCTCTTTATTCCCATCAGGTGATGAACAGCTTAGGGAGCTTGGGTTATGGGAATAATGTTCAAAATACTTCCAAAAGGAATGCAAATGACAAATGTAAGAGTACACGCCTAAGAATAATTTATAAACCTCACATCAGTCAGAAAAATATAATAGGAGCCGTTCATTATGCCCAGGAACAGACCCAAATTTGACAGCATTCTGCTACGGTCTTCAGGAAAAGAAATCTTATCTTTATATTTCATAGTGAATGCTCTCATTGATACTTCTGCTGGCAATCTGTCAGTTAGATCACACTATTTCAGTGCATGTCTCTGTCCAAAGAAAGAGGAAAAATGCTAAAACATAGTAGTGCTAGTTTTCAAACAAGCTTATGCTCCTTTTAGTAATCACACCTCTATCCTGAAAAGGAAAGGTGTCTTGCTGAGTACCCTCCTGCTGTTAAAGGAAGAGCCTGATAACACTGAAATATCAAAATAGTTGGGTGTCCGTAACTATTTTATCATTCTCATTTCTTACGTGGTAAGCACTGACAAGTTTTTGTTTGGTTGGGCTTTTTTGTTTGTTTTTAACTACTTGAGTTTTTGTAGTATGCACAGAAAACCATACGAAATGGCTGAAAAAGCATCATTACTTGAAATTTTTGTATAGGCAGCCATCCTTAAAGTTGTTTCAGATGACCTTAACATCTTGTGTTTCATATAGAAGACATATTTTAGAGAACATAAGTAGAGTGCTGATTGTGTTGTAGGTTTGATTATTCTGTGCTATGTGCAGTGTATAATCCCAGGCACAGATATGGAGACATTAAGAGAAGCATTAAGATATTTTAAACCAGAGGCTCTTAGGCTTGCGGTAGCTTTATTACCAGGTGAAACCAAATAAAACAGAGATGCTTAATTTATTCTGAATGTAAATTATAAAAATAATGTACATATTCTGTGGCTAACTACCAAAACGTATATCTAAAGGAGTACTGAAGAAAACACATCCAGATGTCCAGAAAAGTTTATTTTAACACCTTGAAATACTGTATTTGTATTTTCTTATGCAGCTTTAGTCCTGTGTGAGACAACAGTCTGTGGTGAATATGTGATCCTGTAGGTGAGGATCATGTCATGTTACATAAACACAAAGGAATTCCAATTGGCCAAGGAAGAGTAAATCTGTTGTGTCCTAACAATTGAGCTTTTCAACCAAGATAACCCTCATTTAAGATGCTTTTGTACAAAGATTATGTAATTTATTAAAATTTACATTCAATCAAAAAAAAAAAAAAAAAGAGCAGTTGAAAAGCTAAGAGTATGTTTTCCCCAATGTTACTTGAAACTAAATTAAATTTACAGGATCTTAGCATCTGTGGGGAAATGGAATTCCAGCGCCTGTTTATTGGTGTGTCATTATTTTTTGTTGCTGTTTACTCATCAAGTTAAAACATTCAGGATTGGTCTCTGCTTTTGCAGGAATGCATGCACAGAAGCGTGACTGTAGGAGTTTATAGTGCAGAGAAAGCTAAACACCTTTTCCACCAGGGAAATGAGGGGAAGATGGCTTTATAGCTTGAAGATTTTCCCCTATCAAAATGCACAGGCTTACAGCAAATAATAAATAAATGGTACGTTAGACCTAAGAAATTTCCTGTCAGCTTCTTATTTATTAAACGAAGTTTGGCTTTTTAGAACTTCAGTGCATTTGACTCTAATTCCTTATCGAAAGACAAACAACAGAAAATCTTGTTAAAGAAATATAAAGATTTAGAAGATACAGACCTGATCTTCTGATCTGTTGAATCTGTTTTACATTTACTTTTGTATTGTTCCCTAATCTTTTGGCGCTTTCTCTGGCATTCCTGTTATTTTGGTTTCAGCAGTTCAGAAGGGATGATCGTTGATGATGGTACAGGCTACTGGATAAGAGCATCAATTACAGCATTTTCTCTCACATGAAGATCAAGATATGCAAAGGCCTTGATGGCTGAGGAGAGCAGAAGGCAGACTCTGATACCCCATCAGTCTCCACCTGATGAGGAAATGTTCTACTCCTCCCTGTTAGACCAGTGGAAATAGTGCTAATGTTCTGCAACAAGATGGAGATGTTTGAGTCAATCATCAATTCTAAACTCAGTTCATCACTGATTCAAATCAAACAATGGGTTGTGGTGTTTTAATCATCTAGCCTGTACTATGCCACTATTACAAATTCCAAAAAAACTTCTCATAACTTTGGGTTCCTTGGGCATTAGGAAAAACCTCCTGGCAATCTGCAGCTGAACACCGTATCTTTTCAAGGGTTTATGGACGGATTGGAAAACACTCTGTATTATTGATGGCATAAATCTTCCAGAAAATTTCGTGTATGTGCAAGTTCATTAAATTCATCAATATGTGTTGACATTTTATATTATAGTCTGAAAAGAAAAGAACATCTTCTGGTGATATTCATCTGTAACTGATGGTACATGCAGTTGATGCTACCAGTAGCCTAAATTTAACGTGGTATTTTGGATTTAAAGTACACAGATTATAATGGATTTTTATTTTCTGAGTCAGATCTGGTTGTTTGATTATGAGACCTTGCTTCACTAAAATATCTAGAACAAAGAAAATCTTTTTATTAAGATAACAGCTGCACAGATCTCTAAAAATTTGTAACTTCAGGCTTCTGTGCACTATACAATCCATTTTTATTCTAATTTATCAGAATAATTGTCAAAAATGTTTCCAGACAACTGTTTATCTAGGATCCAGCCCCTGCTCAAAAGTTTTGCTTCAGAATCTAGCTCAGAAGGGGGAAAAATGCTCAATGAAAAATCTTTACATTCCTCCTGAAATAAAAATAATTTTGAATATGAGGATAATTGCCAAGCTATCTTGCATTCCTAAATCTAAAGAGAGTTCAAAATGTAGTATTTAAGCATGTGTGGTATTTTCTTCAGCCATTTAATTTTGTAACCTAAGGTTATAGCGTAAATGTTAGATGTCTTTATTGTCAGTCTCTTAATTACCTCATGATGAAAAATTTTTATGTAATATCTCCAAATAGAAATTCAAATTCTTAACTTTTCCAACTAGGATTTTTTGTAAAAATGAACAATGTAAGATAGAGTGTTGATTTTTCTACGCAGTATGATGTGTTATTTTTCAGTTCATCCAGTTCACACCCAATCACTCCTACTCAGGAACAGAATTTTTGCTCATCCAACCAATTGCAGCTGTAATGCCAGCACATCAAGACAACACACAGTGCCTTGTTATCACAGCAATAATAGGATCACCGGATTGTAACGAAAGCAGAACAGACAATGAAGGCATAATCGTATGATATGAAGTGCTTCATGTGTCTTGGAAAAGTGAGACGAAAGCTCACTTAATGAAACAGTATTTTAGTGTTCTTTCAGTCAGAAGTCTGAATTTTGGAATGGTTTAGCCTATACAGAGCAATCTTCGCTCTACTTTCCAGGGCAGAACAAGTTTATGCCCGGCTCACTTGGTATGCACATAAAGAAACTCACAACTGTCTGCATCTTACATATATGCTAACTATATCTCCAACTATTTTCTTCTGTGTAAGACTTTATAGGTAGGAAGCAGGATCAAAATCATAGCAATTGTTTTCCTTTCTCATAATGAAAACATTCTGATAGATCACCAATAGGTGCTAAGCCTTCTGCTGCAATTTTGCCCCCAGAAAGATGGCATAGGGTGAAGATTTTCTGAGAAAGCTCACAAAACATTTGCTTTTACCATTTCAGGACATACTTCTGCATCCTTTGAAGAGGTGGTGGCTGAGTCTGCCTGATCTCATCCTTCTTCATTTCAAGTGAGGTAGGACTACAATTCATCTTTCTGGGGATAAATCTGACTGTTTGAGACTTAATCTGCAGATGTTAATTTTACATCTCATATATGAAAATCTGATAGTAAAAAATTCTAATTTGGTTTACATATTGAAGACAACAACAGTAACAATCACAAGCATCTCCCAGCATTTCTCTTTGTCTGGCTTTATGGTAAGAACATATGTTCCAATATAACGAGTATTATTCCTGAGAGCAACTCATGAATTTGCTTGTTTTGTTTAGAGCCTGCTTTTCATTTTCTCATCTGTATTTCTCATAGCATATGTATGGGAATTAGATACAATTCTTACTCAAGGGGTATTTCTTGCTGTATTTGCTGTATGTGTGCTGAACTGTAAGGTTGGAACTGTTGTGTGCTGTGTGATGTGAGCTGAGGAGCAATGGAGCTCTAGCTGATAAGACACCCATACAGTGGGACTTATTCCTTTTCTACCTTACTCCTTCTCCTTTCCACGTTGTTCTTTTTCTTGTTGTGGAAGGCAAAGTAATCTTTTTTGGAGCCCATTAGAGAACTTCAGCATTTTAATGGTTGAGCTGCTAACGAGAAATTAGACTGAATTCACTCACCAGCAAGTCATCTTGAAAATAAAAAACAATAAAATAAAATTTTTTCTTGGTGTAGCAAAAACAACTTTTGATAGACCAGTGGAGGATTTCCTTCGTATGCTTGAATGCTAAAGTAAACAGAACCTTCCTAATGTGCCAAACAGCAAGATGAGCTCAATGAGCTGATAATTCTGGAAGCATTTTTACCTCTGCATCAAGAAATGGTTGCTATGGAGAGAAGTTGCTATGGCTTCTAAAGTGACTGCAAAGCAATATTTCTTTCTTTCTTCCTTTGTTTTCTTGAAAGACCTTATGTTTTGCACTTGTTAAAATTAAAACACTGCTTTTCTTAAAGAATGGAAAATATCCCAAAGCATCATGCATCAACCTTCAATCAGTGAGGATAAGAAACCAATAATGCCTACCTTACTGAAAACATGTTCGATAACTACTCATTCGTTGTAGTTTCCATGAAAACTATGAGATACATATATCTTGTTCCTCGCTGTCCTCCTAATTCCTCTACGCTTCCTGCTGCATATTTACTATGCTAATTGCCTAAAGATAAAATTCTTTTATCTGTTGATCTAGTTGGACTCCTTTCCCCAGCATTCTTAACTCAATTACCTATATCCAGCTCCTATTGACTGCTGTCAAGAAACAGCTTCTGAGGTAGGAAAAGGATGAGCTAATGCTTTGTTTCGAGTGTATTGTCTGAGATATGATGACCACAATGCTGCTGTGGTCAGTTTTCTGTTACATGTAATGAAGGGTGACCTCACTTTTTGCTGAGATAGGTAGACCCTTGCAGTCAAACGTGTTGCAGATATGGAAAAAATATTACTGCCTGCAATTTAAACTTGGTAATCAAGTTTGTTTTCTGTTGAACGTTTCTGTTGCACAGAGATAAGTATTAATAGGTTTTTCATTTAATGAATGTGCATTTTTCATATTACTAATACTTAGTATTTGAATATGTCTTAGCAGGTGTAGAAAATTATTGTAAACCTTTTCTTAGAAGTGACTTAATTTGTTTGTGAGGATTAAGTGCAATAGTCTAATAACCATGGACTTGATTCAGTAGAAAAACTGCAGATTTCTGATCCTTTCAGTTTTCAAAAGACCCACTTGAGAACAGTGTAAGTCTGTACTCCTTCGTGCTTGCTTTGTGCTTATGCCATGAATGAAATTAGATCCAGAAACAGAAGGCAATAAAAACAGCGTCTTCTATAGCTAAAAGTAAATACTAGATCTTCCTAGAACCATTCCTACATATGCTTCTATGCCCTAAACAACATACTGAAAGCTAAACTATTGAAATAATCATCTCTAACTCTTTCATTTCTCTGTTTTCCCATTCATTCTCATTGACTGCTCTGAGTTACAGGATGCCAAGAAGGAAATGTAACAGGTATGTGTATATATGTATATATAACATAGCAGCATCTATTGGTAAGGAAAAAAGACCCCATTTCCTGGAATTCTGCAGCTGTTGAAAATAAGCTATTATCTGAGTAAGAACATCCTAGATAACAGATGTTCAAGTAACCTGTTTCACCTCTTCTCATTGTTTTTTTTTCTTCCTAGAGTATTAGTGCTATTTGGAAATGGAAATTAATATGAGAGCCCAATCCTGTGGATCGATGATGACGATGTAAGACGGCATATGGTGAGTAAAACTATCCGTAACAGAAAACACGAATCTGTCTCTGTGTGTTTGTCCTCTTTTGAACAGGTTTTTGGGACAATAATAAACAGAAGGATGTTGTGGGGAAGCATTCTATCCTGAATGGTGGTAGATAAAAATCTTTTTTCTTACTAGTTCCGTAGTACTTTTGTTAATCTATAGAATCTCCTTATCTCCTTTTAGGGACAGATGAATTTTCTCTTGGCATTATGGACTGGCCAGCAAGTACAAATGTTACTCTTGTCACAGTACCCTGTGTAGCCCTGCTAGCAGAGCTCCGAAACTGGAGCTCTTTTTGATACTCTCTTTTCTGTGATTGTTAAAGAGTTTTTTTAAAAAACAAAACAAAACAACACGTTGAACAGTAAAAAACCACACTGCTGCAATAATTTGCTTAGTGTATTTTAAACACTGCAGTTGCATAGTAATCTGTACTGTGAAGGATTGCATCCATTTTATCAAAAAGCTTTACACTGGAGAATGCATTTTCAATTTCCATAAAGGTGAGATAGATATATATAAATGTGTGTGTGCGCAGCTTGTGTGGTTTATATGCGAATGCCTGTATTTTGGAATAAATAACTGGAAAAAATAGAAATCTTTTTTATTCTATGTTCCCCTAAAAATGTATTTGCTTTATGAAACAAGCTGTTAATGTTACACTTAGAGCAAATGGAAGTATAACCATTCTGCAAACACAGAGCAATCACTAACATCTGCATGCACTTCCTATAACCCTGTTTACCTTGCCTTCTCTCATGGTGTACTCTTGTTCTTTTTTTCTCCCTCACTTTCTGTTCATTAAGTGGTTTTAGAAAATCTTTTTATGAAGCATAGGCAAATGAATACTTGATGTTGTCATCTTTTAAAAAAAGAAGTACTTGATACTGAAAATCATTTGATCCTTCTCATGCCCTTATTGTAAGTGCAATAAAAGCGTACGTAGCCTTCCAAATAGTTCTAGGCAGCTCTCTCACTGCAGCCTGTCATCGTGTTCCCTAAATTCCGGACTTCAAAACCTAATTTGCAATATAAATGTGTAATTTAATTTAAAATATAAATGTGTGAATAGGTATACAATACTTCTACATGGTGTGAATATGGAGAAGATACAAATATTTTACAAAGATGCATAAATTAAGAAAACAAAAAAAAAACAAAATCAAAAAAACCCTACCTTTTCTTATTTCTCTTACCTAGAAATAAAATGTAATAATTCACAGATACCAAAATGTTTTTGTCGTTAAAGGAGAGGGAGGAAGAGGACATGAATACTATGGGCTGGTCCAGTACCATTTCGTTTTACCAGTTATAATGCATTTAAATTAAAACATAATAGAGTATGACTGCAGTTAGATGTAAAGATTTTCTGGAAGGATCTATCCAAGTCAGCTCTCAAAAAATGAGTAGCACAGTCTTCTTGGTGCATCAGTGTAACACAACAGCACAGCAGTGGGATTACATTGATTATGCTGGAGTCATTGCTATAAAAATGTCTAGCTTCTTTCTGGGGTCCAGGGTAGCAAGACCACAGAGTACAAGGCTATGCTCTATCAACGTGTTAAGATATATTGCAGTGCCTTGCTTAGCTCTGAGTTGACCTCTTAGTAAAAGAGAAGTCTGAGGAGATATTCTGGGTGCTGTCTCTGATCTTTGCAATTCCTTGAGTGGAACTTCAGGGAAAAATTATCATAGACAAAGACTTTCGACTTTAGATCTATCTTCCACTCATTCCCTTTGGAATATCTAACTCTGTGAACATTAGGGTGTGCATCACTGTATTTCTGATTCTTTATGAAATATGTATTTCACAAACAAACAAAAATATAAATAGACATTTTATAAATATGTCTTTCTATATAAATGTCTATACATATATGTCTATAAATAGACTTTCCTCTGGTAAGCTAACTTAGCTCACTTTTCCTTTGCACTCAGTAGCATCTATTTGTACACTCATATTAGCAAAGTCTTAAAACATCCTTCATATAACACCTTCACGATGCTGAAGAATTCACAGTCTTAAACTCTCTTTCGTATAGTTAATGCCAGCATACTTGTAATTCACTTCAAAATAACACCCCTCTACCCCAGAACCCTCTCTCAAAATAGCCAGCATTCTGGGATATTATTTTTTACAGTGGTAAAGATGATGAAAACAGTAGATTTCCAATTTGAAGAACGATGCTATTTCCATTTGTTGCTATTGTTCTGTTCTTTTTACAACCACTTGGACAAGATTTTGTTTCTGAATGCTCATAAAGAAGTACCTGTTGGGAGTTAATGCAGTATAAGCTGCAGATTTCGAGTTAATGGCCTTTGGAAGGATGCTTTTTCTTTAGTTCAATTTTATTTTGAAGTAAGTAGATGCTGTAAAAGTCCCTTACTCCCTCATTCAGATTTCAACACCTTCTGCTTTAGAGGGACACTGGTTCTTTTCCTTCACAGTCATCTGAAAAGTACCACTAGTTACAAGAACATCTTTGTTCGGCTTGTTCTTTTTGTCCTGCTTTAAAATTAATCACATTCCTGCCCTTTCTTTTACCCACACCCTGTGTTGTACTTACAAAGTAAGAGGAGACAAGCAGGTCTGAAACACAACTGAAAATAACTGCTTTACTTTCTGCGTATAATGATTTCTTAACATGTTTCAAATTATTATATTTATAAAACAAAATTTTTGTGAAAACCTGTCGTTTTCTGAAGTTCATTTATGAATATACAGTTACTATCAAACTAATTTTACAAAAAATAAGTTTTCTCCTTTTGCCCTACTAATACTTGTTTTCTATGGAATCCAGCCGCTGCAGACCAAAGATCATTTCTCAAGATCAGAGGAAATCCTCTGTTAGTACAGGCAAATGTGAAACTGTATTTTATCTGGCCAACTGGAAAGGAGACATACTGACATTTTTTGGCTTTATTTATTAGCAATATTGCTTCACTTTTTCCTCCCACAGAAACGGCACAGTACAGATCTGTGCTGCTGTTTCAGGCAGCCTTGCCCTGCACTACAACTACTTCATCCTCCTGATTGTCTCCTTCATCCTCAGCTGCTCTACGGGAACCGCTGTCTGCAGGCTTTGTGTGCAGTACTGTCCGCTGCAAACTCAATATGTACAAAATGATTCCCCAGAACTGTCTCTCAGTCCACTGAACAGCCACAAAATGCAATTAACTTTTCATTACTAACTCAAATCACGCTTGACAAAATATTATGAAAATTATTTCTGATTATCAATTTTCTGATCCATCTACTATTTCTCAATTTGTGGCTTTTATATACTTGATCTAAGGTTCTTTTTGTTGTCATTTAAAGCAACAATTTTTGATTCATGCAAATAGTGTTTGAGAGAAACTCAAACTTTTGCTCTGTCTCCTTTGCGTGCGGTAAAAACTTTATCTTAATGGAAATAAGTGCTTACTCAGCTGTTCTGGGGTATTTCTTTGTGTCATCCTCCACTGCTTCTTCAAACTGTCTCCTGGCTTTCTTTTCCAGTCTACTGTTTCCAATGTGATTGAGCCCTAGTGAGAGAGGTCTTAAAATACAAATTTTCCTCTTCTTTTGTCCTTTTCTTGTCTTTAATTTATTCAGATGTTTAAACTCCACCTTCCTTTCTGCCTGAATACCTGAAAAATGACGAAATCCTGACGTCTGATCTATTACAGGGTGTAATCCTCTGTCCTGGTCTAGAGATTGGTAAATTGTGATCGCACATTACAGCTCGGTATGTAGCAAAAAGCCTGCCTCAAACAGGTAGTGACAAGTCACTCACCGGCCTTAATTACCTACTTTGTTTTAGATGCCCAGTACATGCGAGGCAGAGTGGAGGGAGAAGAATTCTTGCGTTGATTCCCGGCACTGTGCCACAGAGGGACTTCTGTAAGTAGCACAGCTTGCTTTCAGTGCAGTGCACTGCTGCTGCTCTCAGGTACATACAGCCCTTTTACATCAGCTATCAAGAGTTTTACGTTCTGCTAGAAGAGCACACATAAACACAGGGACAGATTAGCCTCTGGATGGATGGAGGAACAAGCAGAAAATAAATGATTCATATAGTACACAAGCTAGGTTATGCCAGGCAATAAGCTATTTTGTTTTTCTCGATTTATTTGTTTTCTGAGGGGAAAATAAAAAAAAGAAAAATGAAAAAGAGGTATATCTTTCTTGATTTCAGAAGGAAAGCCTTGCTCAGTTTAAAATGGCACACAGAATACAGTCCAAGATTTCAAGCCTGAGAAAGAAATGTGTCAGACTGTTGTACTAGGTGCCAGTGCCCAGGTGCTGCAGAGTTGCAGGGCTGTCCTGTGCTGGGCACAGCCAGTCCCAGCCTGCTGCAGTGGCCCCACCACAGGGCACAAGCAGTTCCACAGCAGGACACAGGTGGTAGACCCTACCATAGGGTGTGGGTATGCCCCACAGCCGTGGTTGGCACCTTGAGAAGAACATTCAAGAAAGGCCAAAAATGCTAGGCAAAGAGAAGAGGAGAGAACAAAAATGTGAGAATGTGCAGAGAGGATGCCAAGGCCAGAGGAGGAGAAGTTACTGACCATTACACTCCAAAAAATTAAGTTAAATTTCCCCACGATGACTGTTTTCTCCCTGGCAGTAACTGGTAAGTAATCTCCTTGCCTTAAGCCTTACCAGCCAGCTTTCTTCTTTCTCTTTTTTCGTATTTTCTGTCCTGAATCCCACTGAGGGGAACATTGAGTGAGCTGCCAGCTAGGACTCAGGGCTGAATTCTAATAAGCAGAAATTGGAATGAAATTCTACAGATGCATTTTACAGCATGCAAATGAACCATAAATTAAAGAAGTAATGATGACAAACCTGTAGCTGTTCATTCAAGAAAGATCTCAAGCTGGAGTACACCTGTTGCCAACGCAGTTACAGAAATACATCAGAGCAGAAAGGGAAGCTGGCATCTGCCTTCCTCCTTTCTTTTCCAAACTCAGCATTAAAAGTGATTAAGAGCAGTTGATCAGATTTAAAAAGTATTTTGCTTCACTTTGTGGTGACAAAACAATAGAATTGGGAAGAGATCACCACTGATTGAGAAAATGTATACTCTTCTGTCCTCTATGATACTTCTCAGAGATTTTGGTGCGCTGAGCATGGCAGATATTTTTAGCAGTGCAAGGAAGGACCAAAAGATCAGAAGTGCCTTTTGTAACAGTCATTATTATTGCAAAGCCCCAGGAGGCCACAGAGAGGGCTTACAGCTGCCTTAACTGCTCTGGTTTTTATTTTACTCTTCCTCTCCATTATATTGCTAAGTGAACACCAGGTCTCTGAGTAATTTATGGTAATAGTTAAGTTTATAACAGTATTTCGTCGAGTAAGAGATCAAAAATTGTGCAATTGATGTAAACATGTTTTTTTAGTCACTGTTTTTTAAATACTGGCACAGGAGATTTGCACTTACACGTAATAGCTCCAACGAATTTATGCTGCCAGTAATTAGGTTCAATTAATAAAAGATATACAAATATGTTAAATAAACATATGGCTCCTTTACAGCCATCTTCCATGCAAATAGCAAGCAGACATATTTGTTTTCTACAGATAATAAATTTCTGTTGGCCAAATTTTGCCTGTGGGTATAACCGTGCTGAGCTTGTTGAAAGTGTGTTTTTTTTTTTTTATTGATGTGCTACAGGGTATCAGGAAACTTGCCTAAAGAAATTTTTCTTGATAGTCAGAGGAACAAATCACTATTCATTGAAAGGATAAAAGTGAACAATTCTTGAGGTCTGAAGAACATTATAAATTAATGGAAATCCTAAGGAGGATCAGAGTCGTTTCAAAAAGTATAACCTTGTATTTCTCATTAATAAAATATGATTTCAAGTATGAAGTAGATGAAATTGATTTTGTACCCACTGTCACAAGTGCCTATGGCGATAATATTAGGTTGACGTGCTCAATGAGACTGGTCGGAGATCAATAATAGCACTTAGAACAACGTTTTTAATTTTCTGCTAACCCAACAAATTATATGAAATAAATGATATTAAAACCATGAGGAATGAAAAACTGAAATGATACGATATTAAAACTTTGCAGATTTTCTGAGGAGGAAATAGGCTCTTATTAGCACTAGAAGGGTTCATTATTCATCTATCTGAAGTAATCCACAGGTTTTTGTTTTGTTTTTTGTTTGTTTGTTTTAGTATCAAAAGACAACAATAGAAATCACTTTTATGTTTTCTGAAATGTCCCATTTAGGCTATATTAAGCTCATAACATTATGCGATCCTCTTGTTGACCTGAATATTCAGATCAATCTTTTCTATTTGATTGTTTAGCGTTTTTTGGTGAACGTTTTTTTGGTCATATTTAATTCCATTTAGAGTGTAAGGCCTTTGTGATAGATAAGCTTTCACATATTTTTGTGCTAGCACAGTTATGGTTTTATATGGATAAGGAGCTCTGAATTCACGTGTAAGATAAATTGCACAAAAATTGTAACCAATTGTCAGAAATTGTTGACTTCCAGTGACCTGGGATGGTTTTTGTTTATATGCTCAGTTTCAGTTGCAACTGAGAGAAAAAATGTGCTGTGTGATTCTAATGCTAGTAATTAAATCAATGTCAGCTCAAACACTGGAAACGTTTTTAAAAGTCTAACTCCCTGTTGAGGTAATGCTCCCTGATTCATAAACATTTCAATTGACAGGGAAAAAAAAAAAGGAAGAAAATATCACTCCAGTACCCAGCAGTTTACTAATGTGTTGTAACCAGCTTTTCTGGGAACAATTAGATTATCCCAGAACGCATTATATCTGAAATTACTAAGAAATCTCCATACCCCAAAACACAAAAAAAGAGTTACAGCTGAAATGACAGTGAGGCCTAGGAACAGTGCAGACTAATCATGTGGCTCCTTGGTGTTTACTCTCCAAAATGTTAAGAGGTCTGACTGGGACTTAAATATTTAGAGTAGAAATGAAATTTTTATAGTTACTATGGGGACTGTGGGGAAATAAGCAATACCAACCTTACAGTAAAGACAGCTTTAGAAGAAAAGTGACATTTAGATCATAAGTGGCAGCATATGCTTTGTCTAATTTCTTCAGCTGTGGAAATGCCCTAACTTTGGCTCTGTTCCCACAAGTTGATAATGACCCTCAAATCCCTGTGGGCTGAGCTTCTGTCCTTGTTTACTCAAGTAAATTTGGAGATGTCTCATTTATCAGGATGACTGCCGTGGATTCACATCAGTGTAGCAAAATTCGGGCATTTATTTAGGTAGCAATGCAGGGCGCTTCAAGACATGCCGAGTGAGACCCTTAATTTGCCATATGTTTGAAAGAGCAAACTCTCACCAAGGACATTAGCATACATCTCTGTAATTTTTTTCTTGGTATAATTGCTGAGTATTATCTTTTTTTTCTCCCCCTCTTGCCATAAGGTGCCTTTACAGATCAAGGGCTGTATAAAATATAAAAAATATGCATATGAACTCCAGAGTGTCAGGACTTTATGGCCCCTTCAGATCAGCACTAAGTCACATGCTAAGAAATGCCTCTTGGAGCTCATTTGTCTACAAGCCAGTGTACAGTCTTCCTTCTCTGAGGACTGCTGCAGAAACATCACTCTGCATTCTCTCTCTAGCTACAAAACTGCAGGGATAGTTTGCTACCCCTTACTGTACACCTTCCAGTCTCAGAGTAACTCTGGGGTTGAGACATCAATTCTGTCTGGCCCATGTGCCCTTTATATCTTGAACAGAAAAAAGGACAAATGCCTCGATCCCACTCACCTGAAATGAACCAGCCAGGCATACTGCAGTTCTAATTTTTTTTTCCATAGAAATAAAAATTAGCAGTTCATAAAGAAGAAATTCACTATAGAATGCCATCTTTTTTTTTCTTGTATTTGCAAAATCTAATTTATGTATTACAGTGATCAAAAGTAATTGAGAGCATGTAAATTATACTAATACTATAGATCACTTTGGTTTCCAAATTCTATATGAAAGCCACTTAGTAAGTTAAAACAGAGTCATTAACAGTTTTATTAAACAGTTAATGCAGTTATTTTAATCCATAAAAGTAATGTCACAACTGTTATGTGAGTTGTAGAGTCAGATGGAGATTACTGTTACCCAAAATGGTCTTTTAAATGTTTAGAGCCAGATTCTCAGCTCAGTCACTCAGAATAAGGCTTCCAGCCAATGATCATTTGGGTCTCGTTGCCTTTGTGGAGTAGGGTATGCATGTCTTCCTCTCATTGTTCTGGAGTATTCTCTGAGTAGAACTGTCCCTTCCTTTTACTGTCTTCTTCAAGGATTTTTTTTTCCTTTCTCAAACTTATCATTTGTGCCAGACAGTCAAGGTAACACCATATTTAGAGTTCTGAAGCAATAACATCATGAATTATGGGTGTACAGGTAAACTGCAGTTTTATTTGTTTGATGAAGGGTCATGAGCCATATTTAATGCATAGTGTCTGATTTATCCATGCAGCAAAGAAATATTCATTCTTTATTATACTTAAATATTTTAGAAATAATACAAATTTATAATATTCTAGTATTATAAAAATATTGATAGTTCCTTTTTAGAAAGTGAGAACCACACAAGCTCAATTTCATAAATCCACTGTTTGAGTTGTTGGCCTTTGGAATTTTTATGGAGAAACTAATAATTCTTTAGTGTTGCACATGTTTGGAATTGATTTTGTCTAACTCTGGATGCAGTCATAAATGCTTAGTGATTCTACAAAGGTAAGCACCAGGTGTCTTGCACTGGGCACAGAGAGAATGAGGAATGCCCGATTACTTACAAAAATTATTTTTCCACTTGCTCAGCACCCTGCTCATGGGCAATGTTTCTGTCTAGTTACCTATACTAACATTTTTCTAACAGTGAAATTGTCTCTTTTCCTACCTAGTCCTGAGCCATGCATCCCACATTTTTCGGCAGCAGCAGTAACTGAAGCGGAGGATTCAGATCATTCTCTAGCACACAGATAACATCCATTCTCAGAATTCTGTTTTTATGAAGTCATATCTGAGTAGTTAAATTGCAATGAAGGCTTTAGCAATAGTTAAAGATTGTTAGTAAAAAGCATTTCTCAAATACAGTATTGAGTCAGCTCCCAGATAAAAACTATATAAAAAAAGACAGTTATCTCCTATGAAAGAATATGATAAGTTGGAAAGAAAGCGTAAGGAAAGAGGGATCAGAGGAAAGAAATTGTCAAAGGGCAATGGAAAGAAGCAGACTAATGGAAAATACAGCACTGTCTGAGCTGAAATCTTATACCTAATCATCACTGTCTATTATCATTTGATGTGCCTCATCAATTTCTATTTAGGCAGATTAATTCCATGTCAGAGATTGAAGCTGTCTGAAAATAAATAAACAAACAGTTGACTGTGGGATATGAATAATACTGTCATTATTTATAAAATAATTTATTTTGCAAATAATATTTTGGCTGCTGAAGAATTGATTCAATATCATAAGAAGTATTTGTTTAAATTAGTCAAGGAAAAAAGATAAAATCAATGAATAATGTATTCGATAAATGATATTTGACAAGTTCAACTGTAAACAACGTTTTCTTTTCTAATCTTGTTTTGAATAATTTTCTTTAAAAGTAGAAATTCTAGTTGATTTTTTTTTTTCCATATGATTCCCGTTATCCAGCTGGAATTGGATCTAAAGCAGTGGATGCTAGTTTTGGCTGTTGCAATACTGTTCCTCCTGGGTCCACGAATGAAACAGAATATAAGGTAATTACGCTAGAAAAATGTTTTTGTAGCACCCCATGTTTTAAACATAATGAGTAGTGTTGCTTAAAACCAAAATTCAGTTTTAATTTCTTCTTTACTACTTTTCTGTGTGTTAAATGCACAGTAATGATTGGAGACATGATTTAATAAAAACATTTTTTCTTATGATAGTAAAAAAAAATGCCAATAAGAGCTAGAAATGAGGGTGGTCTAAAAATCCAAAGAAACTGATATTTAAAACTTACTCTAATATTAAATGCTAAATTGATATTTTTGGGAAGTATCTTTAATGCTTTCAGCTACATCAACTGAGTAGGTTGGTGAACTTCCCTTACTCTTTCTTGTGTGTATGTCTGAAATCAAGGATGATCTTTTTCTTCCTCTAATGACGTTTCAAAGATTTCTCTAAGATATTTTAAAATCAGCATCAATGAGACACATGATGTCCTACTTCCATGCAGGCTTTCCTGACAAAGCTTCTCTGAAATACAGTTTATTCATCCCTCAAACCAGGCAGAGCTCAAATCAACATATATTTCAAAATGTATCCCTTTTTAGACCAAATGATCTCAAGTCTTTGTTTTCTTGGACATCATGTTTTGTAACTTTCTGTTGTCCTCTCAACTCTATCAATTTCTTTGTCCATCCCATTTCTTTGAAAATGTAGTGACCGAAACTTAATACAATATGCCAGCTGAGACATTGTATGTGCTTAATATATCAGGAGGAATTTCTTTGATGTCTTAAAGATGTCATGCTTGTTTGTGCATCCAAATGTACTTTCTGTTGTTTTGTGTCTGTTTGATATTAGTAACTAATGCTTTCTATGTGATTTGCATAGACTTTTGAATTGTGACTAGTGAACCAACTCATATCCGTCTTGCATTGGTGCTTAGCTTTACTTTGCACTTATGTTCTACATACTTTTCATTATACTATTATCACTATTGGCAAGTTAATTAATTGGCAAGGTAGTTTTACAGAGGTAGTTTTAGAGTTGAAGGTTTTTGCAGGTGTTTTGGTTCACTGAAATTATCAAATTGCAGTAAATAAAATTATCAGGTAGACATGAAGGCTCAGTGTTGGTTAGGGTTTATCTGCAGTAAGAAAAATAGGGGATTACTACTAGATTAGGCTATCATAATTCTCTTTTTGCTAGGTCACAAACAGAAGATATTTAAGGCACCACGTGCTGGTTTGGTGGGATCTGAAGGACATAGAAATTGTGAAGGAGTTCTAGTACTGATGGGCTGGTGGTGGTGGTCTTCAGGGGTACTTAAAATGCATACACAAATAGAGATTAGATTTGGTGATCCTGAAGGCAGCATAGTTCTCATTTCTGGCTAACAACAGCAGATAAGTGTCTGCTATTGGCAAAGACAAACAGTTCACTTACTGCTGGAGGACAGGATCTTCACCCATGCTTTACCTTGTTTACCAAAATGTTGTATATATATATGCACTATATAAAGGCTCCTGTTGATGTCTTTACCAGATTGGGTTTCCAAAGTTACTTAAGGCCCTTTTGTAGGGAGTCAGTATATCTGGTTAATGTTCGCCAGGTACAATTAAGGTGGCCTGGTCAGTGCCTGCATGCATTATAATACAGGAATTCAACAAGAGATGTAATTCAGGAGAAGGGAAAAAGGTATATCAAAGATGAGAAACCCCTGGCCTTACAGAACTTGAGAGAGAGGGGTGGGGGTGGAGGGAGTGACTCTCCATCTGTCTGAGGCCTCGGTCATCAGCAGTCTGTTAGTGTCTGCTGTACACTCACCTGTAGGTTGGGCTTTAATTTTTCTGAAGGCTGAAATACTTTGCCAACTAAAGTTTTATCACCTGCTAGAGCATGTCTGAGTGAAACTAAGTGACTTTTGATGTCCAGAAGGACTGATGATGTAACTGAAATTTCTAAAGGAGGGTGGCACAACAGGGGTTAGAGATGAAAAGATGTTTCTGAGGCCCTGGGCTGCCTATGTGTCTGGTGTATGCTGCAGCTTCCTGTGGGCTGCTTGAGACTGCAGATTTTTCTATCTCATTCTGCATTCACATCTTCTCAGGAAGGCGATGGTACTTACCTAACGTATAAGATCACGTGATGATATCTCTGGCTTTAATTTGCATGAAGTTATGAAGGTTTCTACAGAAGCAGGCTTTTTGTGGTATTTTGTACAGGAGTTCAGTTCTAACATCAATTGTTGACGTAAACTGTATAAAGAGCCTATCGAAACCTGAGTGTATTTTGCTGCATGTTAGTGACACAGACAGGATGAAATGCTGTTTTTATTGCAGTCAATGAGAGATTTATTCTTGACTTAGTCAAGTCCCCAGGTTACCCACAGAGCCCAAGCTGAAGCTCAAATAAGCCTTTCACCTCCTTCAGATTCAGCAATTTTTCTAGCCACTGTCCAAGTTAGATAAGAAACAGCAGCATGCATTTAAACATCCACTTGGATAGTTTAAAAGTTATCCCAGTGGAAACAGTCTCATTTTTTCCATACTCTTAGGGAGCTGAAATACAGAATCATATGCTTGATGTTCCAGAGCAGTGAATATTGTCTGAAAAGTCCCAAGAGCAACATCTCTTATTTCTTTGTATATAGAGAAGTATATTTTACCAGTTTCCTCACATGCTAACTTAACCAAAAGAAGTAAAAAATAACAACGAACAAACATCCAACAGCAATACCCCAAATGACCTGTCTACATATTACATTTGGTCCTTAATCTGTACACTGTGCTGCATCAGGAAGCAGCTGACAGAACAGCTGTCATTAACCTGATTATTGCTTGATCTTAGCAATATTGGTTTATCAAGCCAATATTTTGTGTTTGCTAAAACTGCAGTGCTGCTGGCGCAGGTCCAGGCAGTTTTAGGCCTCAGAGTGATGACAACAGGGTTCACTCGCCTGCACAATCAGATGGCTGCAGACCTTTCTGCTGTCATCGAATGTAACAGCTTTGACAAATGTCACAGGCACATGGAAGCTTGTGGGGTATGTTATCTCACTTTCCCTCTCATCGCATACAGAGCAGACAGTGAAAAATATCCGGAGGACCTCTCTGAGGCCAAAGAAGACATCACAGAGTGTTATGAGGTAGATTTTTTTTCTTGAAGCTGCAGGGTTAGGATGTTTTTGTTTATTTCAGTGGAGAAACTAAGGAATTGAAATAATACCTCCGTAAGTTTGATTTCTTAGTGAGTGCATTCATGTATGTCGGGTAAGTCCCACATGCGGCCTGGCACAGCTCACCATGCAGCCTGCCCCCGGCTGCTGCATTGTCATGGCAATGGCTCTGCCCCACCAAGCGGCCTGGCCCATTGCTCAGCAACAACCACAGATCAGTGTGCGATGGCACTGTGTGAGCTGCAGCTGGGACACGGGGGGCACAGGGCAGTGCTAACGCTGCCTGTGGCCCCGCCACACGCACTTGGTCGCATTGAACTGATGTGGGTGGCACATGCTTGTGCCACTTCTTGAGTAAAACACAGCGATTGCCAATGGTAGTACTTCAACCTACATAATGGCGTCTCAAAAGAAAACAGTACCCAAAAATGAAAAATCGTTGACGAAGGAAGAGTGTACAATGGAAAATAGACAGATGAGTACTTTTTTGTCAAGACAAATAATGTTGCACTGTGTTTAATGTGTGAGGAAATCATGTCAGTTTTCGAAGATTACAATGTGAAAAGATCTATGCGAGAACACGCTGCCGCATTCCATGCATATCAAGGAATGCTTCGTAAAGACAATACAGTGGAACTGAAAAAAGTCTGTCATCTTGAAGAAATTGTTTTAAAAGAGTTAAAACTTAAGCGGATTCTGCTGTAAAAGCTAGTTGTGTGGTAGCAAACCTGATTGCAAACAAATCAAAACCATTTACTGATGGTGAGTATGTCAAGGTATGTTTGGAAAGTGTGGCAGAAAAAAATGGATTTTTCTAAAATCAGCTTGTCTCACCAGACTATGGCCAGGTGAACTGAAGTGTTTTAATAAAAATATAGGAAAAAAAAATACGGAAGTTTCGTTAGTTATATACATTAACCATCTTATGTATTTTAGATGTGGCCCGAGGCCATTCCTCTTCATTTGTTGCAGCCCAGGCAAGCCCAAAGGTTGGACACCCATGAGGTATGTCATCTCTAATGTAACCACAGGTAGTCTGTCTTCTAGCTGTCATGTGCGTTCGAGATAGGATACAGCAGTTTAGACAGGCATATTTTCCTCATGTTCAGCTACAATCCTTCTGAAATTTTAAAAAGTGTTGAATTTAAAATGCTGTGGAGGCTATTTAATTGTGTTAACGTAAAACACAAGTGCCCCACATGGGTATGCTGTGCTTATAGAACCTTCATATCTTTGTCCAAAGCTGAAGCCATAAATTGCACAATATGCATTGTACAAGCTTGGAAGAGAAGCTACTTGTATTTATATAACATATATATGCCACTGCCAGACCAAGGGTAATATGTATTCACAGGCTTGTCATGAAGAGCAAGGAAAAAAGAGGCATTAGTTTCCATGATCAACCACAGGCTTTTCCCATTTAAGTCTGTGTCAAAACTGATATTAACTTCAGTGCTGTCAGAGCAAAGCACTGACACCTTACAATGCCAAAACACATTTTGACATTTTTTTGTTGTTGTCTTTTCCTCCTAATGTTTCTGCACCTGTCATTATAAAGACACACTGACTTTTTCTCTCTAACTTGGCTCAGGAGAAGCATAGTGTTAATGTGAACAGCAGTTTTGAGCTATTCAAGCATAGTTTTCAGCAATACTGTTCTGAACATTTCTTTTAAATGGTACTATTAGAGTTTGTGTACTGACTGTGTTACCTACAGTGGACTCAATTTCTCTAGTATGTAGGGTTATGAGGGATCACTACGTGTGCGACCTGCTGTAGGGAGCCTGCTTTGGCAGGGGAGTTGAACTTTGATCTCTAGAGGTCCTTTCCAACTCCTACTATTCTGTGACTCTATGATTAAGAAGTAGATACATAAGCTTGTGAGTGCCATGACCAAAAAAAGGGAAGAGTGGCAATGAGCAGGCTGTGAAAGGAAGGGTTGAAGGAGTAAAGGGTGAAGCTTATGCTTGGAAAATGGAAAGCGTAAGAAAATATAGAAGAGGTTATGGAAATAGGAGAGGCTGGCTTTAATCCTAGGACAGCAGCTGACAACTTAGGTTTCACCATACACTTACATAACATGTAAAAATATTTACACGTAAATATTTAAATACATATATTAAATGATCATTATATAAAAAGTAAATCCATGCAAATCCATAAAGAAGTCAGTAAAAATATTTACATGTAAAACATTGATGGACTCACCTTTCTGTGAGAAAATGGGGAAGAGATAGGGTGAGAGAGACATAGCATGCCTCATATTTGTCTTAACAAAGTTGAGTGGAGGGAAGCACATTTTCAGGATGTCTGTTGGCTAGTCATGCAAAAAGGTTATTTTGTCAGGGACAAAAGGGAAGTGTAGATAGGAATGGGGCTTACAACTGGGCCTCTGGGACAGCTTGAGGTTTGGCTTATTGAAATATGGCTGTATTTTGATACAAAATCAAATAGTAAGTAAAATATTCTGTAATTTCAAGGCAAGAAATAGATTTCATAACATGCAAAGTAAATAATGCTAATGTTGTGCTAAGGAACCGAACACTTTCCAGAGTACTTATTGCCACGCTAACATGAACTCTCCTGTAGATTAAAATGTAAATTATATTGAACGAAAACAGCAACACACAAAAAGGCATAAAGTCATTCAGCTTACTGACATTGGTTTGCAGAAGCACTGAAAAATGTCACTCAATAGTATGAATCGTGTTCTCACCTTCCCATAAAATGTGTTTGTTGCCAGCCTTTTCTAATTTGGGTTTGGGGTCTGGAGATGTCTTCACAGCATTACTTCTTGATCCAAGTAATTTTGTAATTTTAATCTGTGCCTAAGACATCCTGGGCTCATCAGGATCTACTCATTAGATACTAACAAGGAAACAAATCAAGTACGAATATATGCAGGTTATAGTTTGCACGATCGCTGTAGTAGCTTAGGAGTCAAGAAGAAAAATAAGATGTGTACAATGACAGTATTCTTACTACTCTTAGGCATCTTTAGAATCAGAAAGATATTAACTTGCTGCTTTCTTCAACTCTGCGTTCCTGAAGAGCAGGGAACACATAATAAAGAAGGAAAAGACTAGTTTTCTAATTCATGAATATACTGAAATAGCCCATGGCATTGTAGTGTAATGGTAACAAAATGTATGTCTGATCAGGTGTGTTGCTGAAAAGCAGAAAAAAGTGCTTTTTTCACCTCTATGCCAAGAAGGATGCAGTATATTCTCGTTTCACAGAATGACTAAAACAAATGTTGAATGATGCATGAAATAAAAAAAAAAAAAAAAAAAAAAAAAAAAAAAAACAACCATGACCTGCTGCTCAGAGAAAATGCAGATAGTATTGTGCTTGCATATTTAGAGGAGCTGGATCTGCTAGTTGTTGTGAAAGATACAGTTTGACAGCATAAACAAAATCCAAGAAGCCTCAGATGTCTTCACATAAAAACCAAAATAAAAGCTACCCGCTTCACATTTTTTCTAGTTTTTTTTTGCTTTCCTTATGAAATCAGTTACCTGGAATCACTGCAGAATAGAAAACCCTGCTTCTCACTGATTGCAGCTGCACCCTTCAACCTTTGAAATAAAAAGTGAAATCTGAGAGCATATAGTTCGGTTTAACCTTGGAAAAATCTTTAACGACTTCTAAATAATTTCTTCATTTATTTTCTTTTCATTTGACTGTTACTTTTTTTCACTGAATCTGTGAACTGGTTTGTAGAGAGAAAAATAAAATGGAGTTGGGAAGTTATATCAGGAGATGAAGAAAGCAGCTTCTCAGGGAAACAGAAAGATGTTTTTTACCCTGTTGTGGCAGCACAGCTGGAGTGCTCTCAGGGGCAGAGAATGTTCACGCTGAAAATTCAGTGGAATAATCAATAGCAATAGGATCACGCTTTTATCATTTTAATGTTCATACACTCAGCAAAATTGTAGAGTTCTGACTAACAGCATGATCAAAAGCGAGAATGGCAGCTACTACTGGAAAGAACAGCATAGCGTCTATCGAAAGCTTTGGTTTTTATTTTCTGCACAGAAAAGAATACAAGCGGAATATCTGTTAGTATTATTCATGACTAGAGACTATGTGGCGCGACAAACTTCTTTGCGATGATTTAGATTCAGACTTTCTAACTAACAGTAAAAAGTACGCGGGGCAAGCCTTGTTCTAACTGGGATGTGATTGTTTTGCCAGCAATCAGACTGCAGATTTTCTGTGACTTCAGTGTAATATGCGAAAGTAGCGAACCTTGCAAAAGAAAGGCTCTTTCAGGAGACCAAGCCTTGCACCTCTGAGTAGCTCTGCATCACACAGAGAAAATCTTCTCTAACGTGTCTAATGCCTTCCCTCCCCGTAAAGTAGTAGAACTCTAGGTAACTTTGTATTGCCTCACGCACGTTTGCATCTTTTTCCTATTCTAAAGGCAAATCTGTGTTTTTCAGCATACGTATTGGAAACTTAAGAAGCATCCACAAAATGAACTCCTGGTTTATGAAAAATGATGCCTCTTTTATTGCTACTCAGCAGAAAAATATGCAAATCCCTTTATGGAAGAAATGATTGTGTTTGATCCACCATTATTTACAGAAGAGATTTATGAGAAAAGATCATTGCTAGAGTTTCTGACATCTCTGATTTATCAAGCAGTCTGTGATACTCTTGGGCATTAATTACATTCAACTGGGAAATGTAAGATAATGATTTTTTCTGAATTATTTAGGAGATTAATATTTCAATTTTATGAATAGGCAGTTTTATTTTAAGATGTACTTTACGATCCCTTTTTGCTAAGTCCATTCAAAAATGTGTACTAACTTTGTCATGAATAGGGACTTTTTTTTTAAACTCCATCTGTTGGCTGCTGTTGTGTATTTACTTGGGTCTCCTCATTTCAGATCAGTGTTTGCCTAAATGTTAACCAGAGAGGAATTGAAAGCCCTAGGTAAGATATTTTGAGATAGAATTTGGGAAGGAAAAACATAGCTTTTCAAAGATTGAACATAGCCTTGAAAGATTGCTAACCCCTTTTCTAAACTGTAGGGATCCTGGAGAAAGGGCAAAAGAGAAAAGGGCCAAAGGTCGGAAGGGGAGAGAGATACAAAGAGCTTTTCCTCCACTTACAAGAAGGATAGATTAGCTTGTATTTTCACAGCTCTCACTTAAGAACAACATGAGTCTAATATTAACGCAGACTGTGGACCCAAGAACATCATCTCTTAGTGAACAGAAGCTAAGTTACGGTAGCTGTAAGAAAATGAAGTGAATCAACTTGAGAAGTTTCTTGTGGTGGGCTCTTCATCCAAATCAGGGAGATGAGAGAGATTCCAAATCCCTGCTTTGGGCATTCCATTTATACATTTATATAATATAATGCAATATATATATATTTAATAAAAATAAATATGTAAGAATATATAAACCAGACACCTATCCAAGGGCCAGGCTCTGCACTGCCTCTTCTTCTGATGCCTCAGAGATAATAAAGGCAATATAGATGGTATGGGACACAGCAAGGCAAGAAGTACAGAAACGCTGACAAAGTAGAGTCAGCTTGGTTCAATCAGACTTGATTAGCTCTGGTTTAGCACAAACTTTGTAAAGCAGAAAGGATCAGTTTTTTCCACAGCAAATCCATATTCTGTTGTAGCTAACAGAGAACTCCAGGGAACGCTATGAAAATACTTGGCAGATATTTGCAGAGCCAGTTTAGATTCACCTGGACTTATTAAAGTGAAACTGATTTGCTGGCATTGTATTGCTAAGTCTGTAAATATTTTGTGTCTAAGAATGTAACGCACTGTTCAGTGTGAAAAGAGAGGGAATATGAAAGGCAATGCAAAAATACTGTTAGGGCTGTATAGTTGTGATTCCTATCAGGTAAAAAGAAGATAATGTGAAGTGTCCTGGAATTTTCTGCTGGCCTTTTGAATCTGAGATAAATAATTAAATAAATATTTTCTGGAGTAAGCTTTTAAAATACCATTCTCCAGAGTCTTCACACAAGTTGAAATTGCTCTAAATTACAGTGTAAACTGTAATAAATCTGTTGTGTTTGTTTCTAATATTTCATAAAAAGACATCTTCATGAAAAATGGCATCAGACTTGATACTCCATTTAAGGGAAGTTATACTGCATGTGTTTTCAGAAACGGTGGTAACTACACATTAGCAGTGATTAATATTCCAGGGTAGTCTATCGTGTTTTATATTCCTGGTCTCTCTGTCTGACATGATATATGTCCTTAGTAAATTAGTGCCATACACCAGGCATGAACAAGGTTCTCAGTAAATGTAAACCAACATAAATCCAATGATTTGTATCAACCAAAGCTAGAGAAGATTCAAATTATTTGAGGTGATTAATTCGTATTCAGCCTTAAATAGTTGGTTTACAGCCTTTTTCATACACTTTCCTTGTTTTAATAAATATTAAATAATGAATTGTATCATATTCCTTATATTTTATTTATAACCAAATGAGGAAACTGTGAATGAGTCACACAGAACTCTCTCAGATGAACTACTATTCCTGTTAGCTCCCATCAATTTGAGTGCTGTGGCAGGTGCAGATTCTGCTTGTCTTCTTTTTGTCTCCTGCCTGTCTCAGTAGAATCATAGAATGGTTCAGATTGGAAGGGACCTTAGAGATCATCTTGTTCCAACCTCCGTGCCATGGGCAAGGACACTGCTCACTAGACCAGGTTGCCCAAAGCCCCATCCAGCCTGGCCTTGAACACTTCCAGAGAGGGGGCATCCACGATTTCTCTGGGCAACCTGTTCCAGTGTCTCACCACCCTCGCAGTGAAGAATTTCTTCCTTATATCTAGTATATCTATCTATCTAGATATAATATCTAATATCTATCTATATCTAATATCTATCTATAGATAGATGTATAGATAGATATTTTATATATATATAGATATATATATATAGAATATATATCTATTTTTCTTTTTCCCGTCATCTCTCTTCTCATGTTTTACATTCTATATCTTGCAGTATCTGAGGGAAAGAATGAGACATTGTTTTTTTTCTTTAGAGTTGAAATTAAGGTAAATAAATTCATGTTGATGGAGAACTGCTTAGGGTCTGAAGAGTGGAGGGGAATGATGACAAAATGAGAAGTTACCATTTGTTCCTTAATCTTGAGTAGTACTCTAGTGAAATGTCATAGTGACATGTGGTCCAGTCCTGGCAGCTACTAAGGCGGTGTGTTAACAGAAGGAGTTCAGATTTGAGAAGCTTATGGAAGAGAGAAGAAGCTTCATAAACACAGAAAACGGAAGAGGGCTCAGAAAAATATTTGCTCCTGGAGGGGGGGAAAAAAGTCAGATGCCGGGTTTGCAATAAATAAATAAATAAATGAAAAGCAGCAGATATTTACCTGAGGCTGAATTAAATTCCCAGTCGAACCAGTAGAATCTGTTATTGACAGGGCTTTTGACAGTTTCCTGCTGAAATATCAAGGATTATCAAGGATGACTTTGCCAAACTGATACAGCCAAAGAATCTTAAAGGCTTTCAAGTGATATTTTTCTCCTCAGCTTAAAAAAAAGAAAAAAGGGGGGGGGGGGGGGG
>JAOWBO010000070.1:22687317-22711935 GCA_028564985.1 Crax fasciolata
GGGGCTGGCACTCAGTAACTGCAGCACTTTGTAATGTTTTAAAAAATGTAATTAGATTACTCACTTTATATGTGATATGTGATTATATCACATATAAAGTGGTTATCATGTCTAGTAGTGTAGCAGATCAGGTGCTAGATGACTGAAATGCAGCCAGTCTCCATCACTTCTCTGAACCAGAGGCTCCCAGTCCTGTGTGCTTGTGTGTTGATTTTTTCCTTAAGGTAAGACATGCAGTTATTGAGGTCTTCAGGCACTTATTTAACAACAAAATAACAAAGGTATTTTTTCTGCCATTGTGCTTAAACTCTTCCAGGAAAATACTGTCCTGGGGAAGACTTTTCAGTTTGGGGAGTGGTGCCCAATTAATGAAGCTGACTAAACAAGGGAGACTGTATCGGGGAGAGCTTTGCACACACTCAAATGGAGAGACAGACAGACACAAACACCGTTAATGGAGCTCCCATAGCCAAGCATGGTGAGTGCAGCATTCCAGCCAGTCTTTCGCGTCAGGCTCCTGTGTAACAGCTCAGCACTGCCACAGTTTTCCCCTTGACTGCGCTGCTGCTGTATGGTATCAGAAGGCCAAGGAACATCCCCCCGTCTCAATTACGGAGAGCCTCTAAGCCTCTACAGCCAGGTGGCATCACACACCACGATCAGCCTACAGTGGTACCATGTCATACCTTTCTCACAGGCTCGAGTATTTTCCTCCTGTTAGTTCTTGATTCATGGATCAGACCCAAGTTCAAAACGCTGTTTGCATTGTACTCAGCACTTGGTCAGGGTATGGACGTGATAGCCCAATATTACACACATACAACACCTTTTTTAATGACTTTAGTAAGAGTTAAGATCTAATTATTTCCTTGATCATGTGGGTCAAAAATCTGCCCATTAATTGCTTCCAAGCTGTTTTACAAGGGAAAATTCTGTGTTGTACATCATGTAATTTTCTGGGAGAAGTGTGATTGCAGGAGGAAAAAAAGTAGAAATAATAAAATGCAGTTTTGATTTATATTCAAAGAGAAACGAATGTGCTTCAGAAACATTAACATTCCAGAGAGAGGTGAGAGTGAATTGATGCATGACTGTTTATGTCCAAAAGCTGTTTGATTCGTTAGTTGCTAGTTTTGTACCTGCTATCAAACTAATTATTGAATCACAGGCATTTTGGAAAGGAGGGAAAGAGTTTATTAGGAAGCTAAGGATTGTGTTCAGCCCTTAAATGCAGAGTACCTGTGGTATGCTGGATACGGTAAACAGAATTTTAAGCTAAGCTTCTTCATTTAGCACTTAGGATATCTATAAAGAGGGGAGGATGGCTCTTGTCTGTTAGGTCTTTTATGCCAGACTTAACTATTTACTTTATAAATATGTATTCATGTACACACATACTACTACATATGTAATATATTAAAGAAAAGAGGAAAAAAATTCAGGTAACTCACAAGTATAAAGATGAATAGCTGTTTAACTTGTGTAGTGATAGGGACCTCACTTCTTCCTACCTCAAAGATCTTTGCTTTCAGATTATGCTCAGATTATGTTTGTAGGGCTTTTTTTTTAATTATTAGAATTATTATTATTGTTAGCTTTTGCAGAAATGAATTGTATCTTTTGTACTATAAGAAAAAACAAGTGGGTTTTCTCCTCTTTATTACTACCTTTAGATACTAACGAAATAAAAATTCAATTTAAGTCTGAGAAGGGCCCATATCTTCCACTGTTTCGAAGGCTAATAGATATTTAATGACAGGAGGTCCCCAACACAACATTAAGAGGTTTTAATAGAGAAAATGTGCTCTGCTAGTCACTTTAGAAGCTACCCTACTGCATTAAGATATCTAAGAAGTAGCTGAGTAGCTGCCAGTACCTCTGAAGCCATCATTGAGTTGTGAAGAGGGAGACACAGTTGTACTGGTTTTCTTACTCAGTGAAACTTGGTGCATTTGTTCCTAGCTCTAGGAGCTCCCTAGGCATCAGACATAGAAGAAACTAACTCTTTGTTCAGAAACAATTTTCCTTCAGGCAACTAAGCTCTCTGCCAACTTTGCACTGGATAACTAATTCTCACCAAAACCAATGAATAGGAGAGAGAAGCTGAGGTGAACCTCTCATTAGGAGAGTACAAATGTGTCTTCAACAGTGACACCTATAAAGAATCACTTTTGTCTCCATGGTTATAACATTCCAAAGTTTTCCTTTGCATTTTGGAAGTCAAGGAAATGAAATATGAGAGAAATGTTAACTTACAGCTTATTTATGTTAACACTCTCTGATGTTTATCAGTGAGAGTTCTGTGTAGTAAATGAGGTTAAATAATTTGATTTTCAGTAACAAGCATATTAAGAGTACTTTTTTATCTCTTTCTAAAGCCTGCAGTATGAAGACAGATATTGTGCAAGCATCCAATGAAGTGTCTTTAGCAACTCAATCTATTCACATTTGAACAAGGACAATATTGTTGTTTTCAGCGGAAAATCAACTGACCCTTTGCTAGCGTAGCATCTATTATGCAGTTCCCAATTATGTTCCAGTAGACTTGACTAGGCTTTTTATTTCAAATAATAGTGATAAAAAACATACTCAGCTTTCGTGTAAATCCTTCATTAATCAACGCTCTTTTTTTAATAATTCAATTGCTACTTACATAAGTATTTACAGATTAAAGCAATGTTTTGGATGACGGTGTTATTTCACCCTTTGTGGAGAACCATTCCCCTGAGTCACGTAATGTTAATTCTTATATGCATGAATGAAACATTTTTAAAAATGATGTAACAACAAAAATAATTAGTACACTACGCCCCATTTGAATTGTCAAGGCATCAAAGTCTAACCAGTGAATGAAAAAAAAATCATTAATGAGAAGACTTTAATGAGCAACTGGGAGCCAAAGTCTTTGTTGTTATTCATGTATCAGTTTGCATTGCTCAAGCAGCACTAGGAAAAGAGGTTTACAAGTGCGAACTCAGATATTATAAAGATAGGAGTAATTGATAGAATATATGTATTTAGAGGAGACTGAAAATACAAGTGATATATGAAGATCAGGATGTATGAGCAGGCTGATTAGCCTAGAATAAGTTGATTGAAGTGGAGATTAATGACTAGTATAGCATTGGAAATGTGATTATTGTCTGTTCTACAGACGTTAGAGGCTGGAAAGAAACAAATAGTCCCAGCAATATTTATGCAATTGAAAGGTAGCAATTGAAATCAGCTATATGTCAATAGTTTACTGAAGCTTCTGTAGATGCCTGTGATTCTGTAATCATGCTGAGTGAGAAGATTAACAGGAAAGAAAAGAAAAGCTGCACTGGATCAATCACTAACCAAACCAAGATAAGTCTGGGAAATGGGATTCTTGCACATCAGAAAGGGAAGTGGTCTTGATGCCCATCTGGGAAGATACTGGATGTTTCAGGTTACATGAAATTATGAGTGAACCCAAGAGGAATGGAGTAATCACAAATCACAATATTTAGATTGGCTGATAAATGGTTACTTTCAGGTATGTAGAAAGAAGTGCAGAAAACCACACATAAAATGGAGAATTCTTCTGCACCTTCACCCCCTTATTCACTATCATTGTATCATTGCTTTCATCAATTACACAAGTGTTAGGGGTGTATAAGCATTATTGTTATGTTAGGAGCTCCAGTCTCATAAAGGTGGTGTAACACGGTGCCTGGAATGTGAGTGGCCACCTTTAGTCCAAGCCATTGTTCCTAATATTGTTCCCATTGCTGTTTTTGTAGATGTAGGAATAACATTTTTTTAGCAACGAAATCTTCATAATATTAATTTTCCATTGACTGCAGTCTAAGTCTAGCATGCTTTAGGGTGGATAATATTGCAACCTTCTTAATTTCTATTTTTTTCCTGTCTTCTTTAATTAAGTAATTTCATTTTTTATGCTTCCAAGGACAAGGACAGTGATTATATCTAAATTGTAACTGTAGCTAATAGCTTTATGTTTAAAGGTATCAGCTTGAATTAATTTGACATCTCCATACAGGACTTTGAAAATTAGACAGGTTTATTTTCTATGTCTCTTTTCAGTCATGTAATTAATATGACTCTGTTGGAGACTTTTGAAGACTTTCACCTGCCTGCATTGTTGCTGTCACGATACGTAGAAAACTTTCCGGGGTACAAGTCAATAAATGCCGAGACTTTTTTTCTGTTCCTTTCCCAGGTTTCACTGTGTACATTATAACAAAACCTCCCATGTACTTTCCCTCTTCATATACCAATATTTTTTATGCAATCAGCTATATGCTTTATTTTAGCACACTGCTAACAAGGTTCTTTGAACAGCTCATCAACAGTTTCCATTTCATGACCCTTTAATAATTAGTGTACTTGCATGACCTCAGTGATAGGTGATTTACCTGTTGACCTTTGACTGTATATTGAATTCAATTTCTTTTTCTTCTTTTAATTTGCATCTGTCTTATGCATGCACATACTGTTTTTGAAGTGAAAATAGCCCGTCAATTTAATTTACTTATTCATGGTAATACAACGTCAATGCAAATTCCACAATCGTACATCCTTGCAGGTAGGAAGAAGTTTGTCTCTGACAGTTATGACCTGATGTTATTGTGACTGAGAGTGCTATGAATCCCTGGTATAGCCACAACAGTCTGATTTTTTTTGAGATCTCCTTTCACAGTAACAAAAAATGATCTTTTATGATTAAGGATACTTCTGAGAAGAAATTACATCTTGGTATGTAACATTTATTATTGGTTAGAAAATCACGTTGTCTTTTTATTTAACCATATATTTTATTCTCTGGGTAAACAGTCTGATTTTAAAGCTATTTGTGTGTTTTCTGATATGCCACGTATACATTTACAGGTAAAAAAAAATTAAGTGTGTAAAACTGATCCATCTAGGATTTTCACGCAACTATATCATCTCACATTACATTTTGTTTGTAAATGCTTTTATATAATAATTACTCTTCGTGAATGGTTTCAGCAGAATACAAATAGGTATGTGTTGATTCCACAGAAGTGTGGGACGATGTCAAATACTTGAGGATGTAACTGAGAGACAACGTTTGGACTCACTTGATGTACTGTCCAATATAGCCTTCAGGCCAAGAAACAGCACAAGTATTATATGTAGCCCACAAGACACAGTGCATGTGCATCATTTAACTGCCTACTGAATCCTGATCATGTACGTTTTATTCCTTACTTAGCTGCAAAAAGACTTGTTTATAAACAATAGTATGACCAATAGTACAAGACTGTGACAACTGGGAGATAATGCTGACACCCAGTTAATTGTGTCACTTCATTAACACAGTCTGTTTTGGCTTTTATTTATTTACACTACTTAAAGCCTTTGTTTTAAAGTTATACCTCTTTCACTCTAGAATGACTTAGTATTGATAATTTTTATATTGTTCCAAAATTACCTTTTCAGAAGCTGAATAAGCAGATGCACTGCCTACAGCAGAAGCAGAGTAGAGGATAAAAGACTGCAGATTCCTGTAGAGAATAGGAAGAGTACACAGGGATATGCAGGAAGAATCTTTCCCCTGCTGCAGCTCCCCTGTCCCCCCAGTAGCTGTCAGGACCAGTCCAGTTACAGTCTCAAGTAATTCAACACAGGTCACGTCTATGCTAATACTTGACTAAATAGCCTAACCGTTGGGCAGGCCTGTATTTCAGGGTGAATTTCTTCCCTGTGGAAAATGGTCCCTTGCAATTAATCAGTTTCAGTGTTCACTGGAGCAAGGATGAGAAGCTGTGTGTGAACCAACCTTGTGTTTCTTCTCTTTGTTCCAGTGACTATTTCATTGCTTCTTTGTAAGGGAAAATTAGTTAAACACCATCAGCTGAAAAAATTCAGAGCAAGAGAGATCTGTCCCAAACTATCTGGTAACGTTGCAATTAGGGCACTCTGCTGAGATGTAAAATGCTTTCATCAAAATACAATCAGATAAGGAAGAGACATTAACTGGGTCCCAGCTGAGCACCCTGTCAGCTTGCAGCTGTGCTCTGTGGCAGGAGTGGACACTTCTCCACAGATTTTGCTGTGTGTAGTTGGTTTTTTTTTTGGTTTTTTTGGGTTGTTTTTTCTTGCAAGGAATTCAGACTGCTATGAGCAGGCCTGTGAGATCAAGCCCTGGAGGCCTAATCCGTGAATCTCACTGTCAATGAGAGACAGCATAGACAAAGAGCAGCTTTACTGTAGGCATTGCTGTTCATCCCCAGCAGCAGAAGCTAGGCATTCCCTGGCATTGCTGGGTCTTCTGAGGCTATAGGTTTTGGTGATTTCACCTGCTGTGTGCCTGTGCGTCTTTCTGTCCTCAGTGAGGAGCTGCAGTAATGGTCTTCCACAGTACACTGCAATGTGTTGGCCATAACCCTGCTCCCAGTACAGAAGAGTAACTCAACACACTTTGCGACACAAAGACCCATCACATAAATGCTGCAAAATTAATATTTTGTTCATTTGTGACGTTGCATGCCTGAAAGTCGAGACACTAGCCAAGTTTAATGGGTAGTCTGCACCTTTGCATTGCCATTAGGTTTGACGTTATTTCTCAGTTTGAGGGAGAATGATTCGTTCTTTCTCAGTAGGGTATCATGCAGGGATGCACATATGAGATGCGTGAACCAGATAAAACTCTTTTGCCAGAAAATTCGAAACAGCTTCTCTTCAGTCTGCTTCTAACAGATTTACCATGTCCCTTATTATTTTTTTAAAAGAGAAAAATTAGGTCAGAAACTACGACACCTAGTCAGAACAATCAGAAGATTCACTGTAAAATGCATCTGTGAAAGGAATAAGCAAATGATGTCCTGAAGAGAAGCAAGATATTCTAAATTTGGTAGGTCTATGTAAGTCTGTTTAATACACTGATGCCCTGAGACTTTGCATATCCTCCATTTTCCTTGATGTTTAACAGTTTTATATTTCAAAAATCTGAATAAAATACATTAAAACTGGTAGTGCTCCTGTTTAAGCTTCCTTCTTAAGGAATCCTTTCATGTCAGTCTTCTTTCATGCTTGTCTGTACATGACTGTCTGAAAGGCTCCTACAATGCTGAAAGTGACAACTGCACATCTCCACAATGAAATCTCACTGCTAGTCAGAATCAATCATTCCTTTTCCCCTCTGTCACCACTGTGGTCTATACCTTAGCAAGAGTTTGAAAATCACACCTTGGCTGTCTGTGCTGGAGGGACTTGAAAGAAGTTTCGGATGAGCTTGCGTCGTTGAAATGAAATGGGAATGAGCCAATAGTTAACCAATTGTATTATAAATTATGATGTTTTTCAGATATTGTTCCTGTTGTCAACCAGAGTCTGACAACATCTGGCCCCACAATGGAGAACGGCATCAACATAAGGAAATACGAAATAGGATGATTGTGGATTTCCTGTTTTACCACTAGTCCTTTACTCCTGATACACGTGCGTTGCTCTTGGGGACTGTATAAATCACCACCAAGAAGAAATCTGCTCTTTGTTATGAGGAACTTGTAATGCTCTCCTGCAAGTTCTTGTTCCTCCACTTCAGTCCTCTGTTCTTTAACTGCCTTTGCTTTTTTTTTCTTTTGTTCTTTCCTTTTGCCTTCCCTCCTTTTTCTCCCTTATGAGAATTTTTACAACCTTACCCTTTACAGACAACACACAAACACAGTCAGAATAGACCCTTGCAGATTAGACCTGTTTATACTGCTTTGTTTAATTTAGTATAATATTATTGGCTTACAGATGAAACATTTTTTACTTTGCATAGAAAGAGCAGCTCCAAACGTTTCCAAGCCTAAATTGCACACTGAATCCAGTCCAGGATGTGTGAGTAATTGCACTTTCCTCCGTTTCACAAAATGTCTAATTTCAGACAGCAATGAAGAATAACATTAAATACTACATGAAGATGGAGAAAAGCAAGGTAGGGACAAAGTAAAAAAATACTAATTAAAGCTTTTTTCAAATGTTAGATATCTCTCATTCCTGACCAGGTGAAAAGTTATGTGGTAGATGATAATTCTGTAATTATTAAATGTCCTTATGCAGCTGTTACACTTTAGTTTGCGCTGCGTTAGATATCTGGAAACATACGCAGGCACATCACCACATGGGTTCAAAATCCAGCACCTAAGAACTCTTTGAAAGACATCAAAACCAAACTTTCTAAGTGAGATATGCAGCCCACACGCACGCTCGTTCTGCTGTATATGATGCTGAACGTTGTTTGGATATGACAGTATTTAGAATAATAATATTTTTTAAAGATTATTCCTACCTCTGTAAATCTACAGTATTCTCTTTGTAAGTAAGGACTTCATTAAGGCCATATCTCTAGACATCAACATGCCTAGAATTAGGACTGTCAAATTGACTAGTTATTAGTGCCCCGGAAAAGACCTTAATACAGCAGTTAAAAGTCTTAAGGACAAGTAATAGACTGTTAATCTTCTCAGTAATTCATTCTAATCTACTGTGATTATCAGTAGCTGGGACCAATTGTTCCATGCTAGCAGGTCTTAGTGAAAGCCTTGTCTTGAAAGAAAAAGGGAAGCTTTCCTAACAGTCCAATTCTTCTTTCTTTCTTTTCGAGCATTTCATTAACATTTTCATTTCACTTGTTTCAGAGGTGTTAGGAAATCATCATGCACACATTTAAATACAAAATATTCAGAATACATCATTTCACAGAACTGAGCCACGCTCAGTGGGTGAAGTGTCAGTTTGACATGTTAGACTATAAGGTTACATTTTAATGAGCCTTCAGGGCAAATTTATCAAGTGCTTTAAGTGAACGTTTCAGTACTTTTTTGAATTGCAGTCTTAATCTTTTTGCCAGACCAATAATATATGCATTATATTATTCTGGGAAATCCGATTGTCTTTTATAATCTCTCTCATTCAGGTAATATCTTGCTTTCTACAATTTCCAATTTTAAGGAAGAATAAGAAATGCTTAAGAGAACGCAGGACGAAGAAGATGCAAGTTAAAAAAGAGAAAAATACTTCCATGTAAGTTGAATTCTGATACTACCTCTTTTTGATGTTTTTGAAACTAGAGAAGTTAAGCAGAATCTGTCTTAAAGTGACCATGTTCAGTAGAATGCTAGAACAGACTACGAAGAAGCAGGTGCATGCACTAAAGGAATAGTTAATGGAACTTTCTTTTGTGTTGTAGTTTGTCCTGGTTTCAGCTGTGAACAGCATTAATTGCACACCAATGGTTTGATTGTTGGCGGGTGGCATGCATGGGCCAGGCTGCTCCATGGGACAGTTTGTGGCTGGCTCCAGGGAGTGGGGTGGAGCCAGCACAGTTGGCTGGAATTAACCAAAGGGTTTTTCCATGCCAGGTGACATCGTTTGGAAGGCTATAAAGCTGTGGGGAGTTGATAGTTGCTGCTCTGGTATTGCCTGGACATCAGCTGGTGAGTAATGAGACCTTGCATTGCAAGTGTGCACAGTTATTTTGTTGCTGAATGGTGTTGTACTTGTGCTGTCGCAAGCAATTGTATTGTGACTATGTATATTGCTATCATTACATTTTTTTATTTTATTTTCCTTTTCTGTCTCAGTAAATAGTTTTATCTCAGCCCATGAGTTCCATTTTGTTTCCAGTTCTCCCCATCATCCCACTTGGGAGAGTGAGCAAATGGCTGTCTGCTGCTGGCTTAAAGCACAACACAGTTGTAGCACCGAATAACGTGGCTGCTCTGTTTCTCAAAATTGAGACAAAAAGTTCTGTAGAACGATTAAGAAAAATGATATTTCTTACATGGCCTCTTTAGTGAGAGGGGACTTGTAAGATGAGGAACAGGTTTATGGTGCCCTTCCTTCAGACTGCCTGTTTGAAGTTGATCATTGCTTTTAAGTGCATTTAGAGTAGACTGAGCATTAAGGAACACCACACACTTGTGTAATGCAAATAAGGTGCTAATAGCAGAATACCTCTTAGTATCCCTTCATGCTGAGGGAAAACAAAACTTTTCTTTCAGTTAGAGAAAACATTTCTTGTCTATAGCTCCGGAGCGCTTTATTGGAAAACCTCTTTATCACACAGGACGAATGGCAATCCTGTTTTGTAATCCGGTCTAACCTGAAAAAGATGATTCTCTGGGCAAGACAGTGCACAAATATGACTAAGACATAGCAGGCCGACACATGGACTTTCTGCCCACAGCTACATCAAGGGGCTGTGGCTGGGTCCTGCACTCCATTGCAGTGCCCTTTTGTATCTTGTATCTCTTAATGGAGCTCCTATGCATGATTGTAGAAGTTCTTCTCGCTTGGATAGGAAATTCAAAGGAAAAGTTTATCAAGTCTTAGATTTGAGGCTGAGAACTGGTCCACATTAGTATATATAAAAAAAAATAGGTGTTAATTATGGATGACATTAAAAAAATATCGGTGGTCAAACTTAAAAGTTATTCAGAACTTTGTCCTAAGTGTTTAAACGTTCTGGATCTGTACAGGGCACTTGTGATTCATTTTATGTGTTTTTCCCCCCTCTGTCTATAACTGAACAATAACATTTGAAAGATTTTTCTGCATCTGACAAATAATCTATTTTATGATTTACCTTTTTCATACACAGAAATCTGAACTCCTAGGGGACTACATGAAAGCTTATGTCTGTTACTTTAGATTCTCTTACTTTTGTCACACAATGGCAACAAAAGAATTTTTAATGCTGTATTTTAAATTAATAATATTAATATATTGGGGCAAGAAATGTACTGTGTGGGAGACAGCCTTCTGTAGGTATTTTTATTTTTTCAGTACTTCAGTGTCGACTGAATGCTATTGCTGAAGCTATTAACGTGCGTTTGAATACTTTAGCAAAAACATAGTAATTAGCTCAAAGGAATTGCTGAACAGGTGCTTTTTCTTTTTCCCCAAGAGATTACTGGAAACAATATTAAATTGTCCTGTACATATTTGTGTAAAATAAAGATGAGCTGAGGTTTTATTTATAGAAGAGTCTTCCTCACACACCTAAAGGTGGAAGTAGAACACCCACTCCCATTATTGCAGGTGAAAATGATGTGCTAGAATACCATAAAATAGTATAATAAAATAATATAGCACGCTTTCAACAAAACTAAAAGGAAATACGTCAGTAAAGCACAACATAAACCTGGAGTGCTAAGTAGGGCATCTAGGACACAAGTGAAGATGAAATAGGTTTGGTTGTTTCTTTATGTGGCATCCTGAAAACTGAAAAGAAGAGAGGATAATGAAGGTAGACCTGCGGTTAACATCAAAGATAATTTTTTGAAAAGAGATAAATATCTGAAAGAAGTGATTGCTTAGGTGAAAAAGATATGTCAATCATAGAGTGTTGGAATAGAACAAGGTTTAAAGACACAGTTCCTTAACAAACCATATGAAAAGAAAACAGAGTACACAGAAGAGAGGCTACTTCCAATTTTGTTCTAAGTTATCTTTGGGAGATCATGGAAGTAGGACATAGAACTGGAAGGGACCTCAAGATGTCAAGGCACTTCTTGGTCAAAATATGCGATCCAGTAAACCAAAGCTGTTCCTAAAAGACATTTGCCTAATCTTTTCTTAAAAGTGTTAGAGAAGCCTGAGGTCTGAGAAAAGCTGTAGTGGAAAACTAGTGGAAATGAATTCTATGACATTTGCAATGCAGTCTGTTTAATAACATCCCAAACAATTAAAAAGCTGTTACCAGAGGCAAGGCTTAAATTTGAGGAGTGAGGAAAATATACCAATGTGCTTTTTACAATAATTTTTCTCAGTATGATTTATTCCTTTTTTCTTTAAGCTTTTATTTGAAGTTCAATGATGTGATAAGAACACACTTCTCTTCTTAAATGTAGTATAGCAAAAATAATGCTCTTAATAGAAATATTAGTAAAGATTAATCTAGCACATACTTACATTAGCTATTTTTTTGGTTACGTTGACGTACTGGAATTCCTCTCAAAGGTGATTTTCCGTACTGTAAGACTGTGAGCTTCACTAACCTACATGGAATGAAATTGAATTGCCAGCCATCTTCTTTCTTTAATGTTATTTATAGATGTCAATATTTTTTTTCCCTTTTGGTGTAAAAATGACATTTCCAGATTTCACTGTTGGGCACATCAGTTGTATTTTAAACAAACCTACGAATTTGAAGACATCACATATCTGTAGAAATTAGCAAGTATTTCTTAGGAATTAGTTCTGCATCTCAAAACAAAACACTCCAGCAACAAAGAAACAAGTAAAAAAAAAACTGCCAGAAGAGAAAATTTTCAAATGAAATTCACTCAAGTGTCTGACCTAAACACGGAGCGTACTATCTGTCATTTATTGCTGGTTTCAAGGATGACAATGTTACGCTTCAATGTTCTACTAAAATGAAAAAGGTAAATCACTGGTGGGAAAGCGTCTTGGAGATGCACTTGTTTGTAATTTAGTTGGTTTTACAGTAATTTTTCCTTACTGGCCATTGAGTGGAATTGATGTTTTCCTGTTTTGCCACTACAGGGACCTGCTAGGAGAAAATATTGTCATTACACTTATATCGGGGCATTTGGTGGGGCAACTTTCCATTCCTACCCTGCCTCCTCCTCCTCTCTGCCTCCAACCCCTCCACGCTCCTATCTATCTTTGAATGAAGAGTTTGAGGAGAATGTTAGAACTCTCTTGAAACCATTTGAGGACCATTTAATTATGAATGTTTTGAGTTTTATCTGAGTATGTATGAGGATAAGCTACATTATGGCTTTTGCAAATGAAAGGTCAAGTTGTGAAAGAATGAAGTTTAGATTAAAGCCGAAATAAACACAATTTATGAGAAATGGACAGAGACATAATGATAGCACTTACGTAAGAAACTAGAAGACTGAACAAACTGGACACAGTAAGAGCTAAAAGAGCTGGGAATGCGTGAATGAACGATTAAGGGCTTCATGTGTAAAGGTAAGGGAGTGCTGACAAACAGCAAATTCACCTGCTGTATACATCTCAATATATTTGCTAGAGGAGGTTCTCACGTGAGTATGATGTCTGTATTTATTAAAATAATTGGAATAGCAAGGCCTGAAGTAAGAACTGCGCTGCTGATGTGCAGGTTGCTTGTTGGTACCATGCAGCTGCACCTCCCAACAGGTAATGCTGTGAAACGGGCCACGCAGAATGCTCCTAGCATGGGAATTCAGCAGAAAGCTGTGCAGGTTTTTTTTTGTCATCTGCAGGTAGTCAGGTTACAGAATACTTGCTTCATTGTTTTGCCAGTTGCCTGAGTAGTAAAGGTCTGTCTTCCCATTGATGGGACCAATGCTACAGATTAGCATGGCAGAGAGAGGGCTGCACATAGAGAAGGAATTGGTCCCTGCGTCATCTGGAGTTTTTCCTTGCTCTTGAGTTGTGATACTAATGCTAGTCAGAGTGAGTAAGCTGAAGGCCCTGAGGGCAGCACGGGGTTGATAGGAGGGAACTCATAGATCCTCCTCCCAGGACACAGAGCAGCCATCTGGACATTAACTGCGCTTGTCTTTATTTGGGGAGGCTATATGCACCTCAGGCTCTGAAGAGCCATGAGGGTTGACTGCTTAAAGAACATTTTCTGAGACTGAACACTGTACTTAAGCACCATAACAATTAATACAAACACAACTGAGAATATGGGCTCAGCTGGGCATGGGGTAGTCATGGTTTTCAAAGCACTTGCTGATTTTGTAATGGCTGACTTGAAAGTCCAGCTGTGATCTACAGATACTACACATTATAATTATTTGAAAGGGAATACACTAAATGTGAAAAGAAAATGCTAATGAGTTATTTTGCTTGTCATTACATTTTATCGTACCATATACTGGCAGCCTTCTCATGGATTATGGTTATATGTCTTTCAGAATAGTAAAGAGTGTTTTATTTACTGTGTATGTCAGAGGATAAGCCTCTGTTGTATAAAGACAGCGCTTATTGCAGAAAGATGGGTATGCAATATTGTATCTCTTTTTTTACTACAAAAAGACAGATACTATTTTAGTGGGAAAATCATTGATTTTGGTAGAAAGTTAATTATCTCCAGTTTTAAAACAATTTTCATAACTTTCTTAAAAAGTGCATTACTACAGGAACAGGAAAAGAAAATGGACTGATTTTTCTTGCCTTTTAGATAGCCACAGGAAGCAAAAGCTAAGGAATGACAGATGAAATGATCAAGCATAACTCCATGTATATACAGAAAAAGATGATTGATTTGAGTTGCTTTTTAAAATAGCTTTGTGTTGATTGTTTTGGTTAGAAATTTTAGTTTAAACAACATTAAAGAGGTGTCTTAACATACAAGCATAGTCACTGGTGCCTGAATCAGAAAGAGAATAGCAATCTGTGCTGTGATGAGGGTGTGCTAGCAACGGAAAGCTCTGTTTCCTTTCTCCAAATTTCTTATTCCATTTCTAAGCAGACTGGCTTCGGCAAATTATCTCTGCTCACACCACTGCAGTGAGGGACAAGTACAGTTTGGGCTGTGAAGAAGGTACCACGTGTTCTCTAGCCAAGTGCTGCCTTGACTCTTTAAGCTCTGTTTTCATTACTGGAGAATGACCAGCAATGAGAACTGGGAGCAACTTGGTTTTTGCATTAACTAAAATAATGAAAAATTGCCATTCATTAATGGTAAGACATTACTGTGAACGTCAAAGGAAATTAAAATGAAAGCAGTGTCAATAATGCGTGAGTTTAGGACTACATTTGAAATATCAGTGACAACTGTTTTATTCCACAAAAGGCTATTAAAATGTTATTTTAATGCATTTGTGGAAATTTCAAAAAGATTTCTATCTTTTTGCCATTATGTGAGAGGTGTCCTTGCCCATAGCAGGGGAATTGGAACAAGGTGATCTCTAAGGTCCCTTCCAACCCAAACCATTCTACAATAATTGTCATGTTTTGGCATAATTTGCCATTACTTGGAAACGAAAATGAATTTTTCTCTATTAGATTCTAAGACTGGCAGAAAATGACTTACATGGTCCCATATGTAAGCAGAAAAATGAAATACGTTTTTTTCCTCCTCCCCCTTCTCAACAATGAGAAAACACTGATTTAGCAAATGAAAGCTAAAGTTTTCAAGTAGATTTTTTATTTTATTCCTTTTATGATGGCTATTCTGCTCTGCACAAGTACACATTGAAAACAAAAAGGTTGAATAATGAAAAAAATGACAAAAATCAAACAAAGGAAATCCTGTGTAACAGGAAAGATTCAAGTAAATATCTCTTCTGAGTTAGGCAAATTGAGACTTGAAGTACATAACCAAGAGATGAATGAAAGAACTGAACCAGGCTATGCCATGTTCCACTGTAACCATTCTCATTTTTTATGAGAATGCAAAAAATCCAGAAGGCTTTGGTTTCATCCAAATTTTGATAGTACTATCTTTTTAGCAAAGTCTTTGAATTTTATGAGTTTATGCAACTTTATCATTTTTTAGCAGAAAGTGCAATTTACAACATTCAAAAAAGGTAATGGTTCACATTTCTAGGAAGATTTTAATGAGGAACACTGCCAGGGGAAATGAAAATCAAGACATTAGAGGTAGGAAGGGGAGCCTCTAGTAAGGGTAGCTTTTCTTGAATTTACTAGATTTCAATTAAACTTCTGTGGATGTTATTTCTGGTATTGGCATCTTGTTCTATACCCCGGTGGTGCCCTTCGCAGTAGGCTGACATGCATACAGACAATCCATCAAAATGAGCTTGTAACCAGCCTTCCTAAATACATACTCTATTGCACGTTTTAGATCATGGCACAACTTTTTTGTAAAGCCTAAGAAAACTATCAGTAGATTGAAATGTGGCTTGATATAAAATAAATCTGGTGAAATTGTAGGCTTACACTCCTCTGAACATTATCTTTGTATTCTTGGCCAGATACACAGCAATGGTCCAGGTTGCCCAGATCAGCTGCGTTGTGCATAAATTATAATGGTCTGGCTCTGGCATGCTCAGTAAAAGTATCTGACTTAAGGTCTCTCCATACGCTTGAAGCTTGGGTGGATCTAAACTGCCCTAACCCTATTTGCCATACATGAGGCAGATGTTTCTTGATAGTTACAGACCTGTAAGCAAAGTGTTCTGCTGAACGCGCTTTGCCTTTCCTTGGAACTTCCTTGATCAGTAAGACTGTTCATCATAAGATGCAGCAGGAAGACACAAGTATACTCAAAACAAGCAAATAGTCCTTGAGAAGTGCCTGCTACCTTATTTTATGATTGAATATCTATCTAAAATCATCTTTAGTTTTGCACTGAAGTAATTTTGGGAGAGATTTGATTCTACTTTTTGGCATGTAGTACTTTATGCTTTAGTCCTTATTGAATTCTATCTTATTGATTTCAGTCTGTTTCTCCAGTATATCAAGAACATTCTAAATTCCAATCCTATCCACCAAAGTGCTTGCAAACACTTCCATTGGATTTTATAAGGAGACTCTTTATTCCGTAATGAAAATCATTAATGGAGATATTGACCACTTTCTTGTCCAGTACAGACCGCTACTAAACCCTCCTGATGTAGCCTGAAAGTAAGTCATGAATCAATAAAGTCAGGATGTCAAAAAAGTAGTGATTCCTAACATATCAATCTACAGCTTTTCCTACTGTTGACCAAGTTAGTTCTCACCCTGAAAAGGAAAAAAATTAAAAAAAAAAAAACTACACTGGTTTGACATGACTTCCTCCTCATAAATTCACGCTGGCCGTTTCTTAGCCCCTTGTTATTCTGATCAATCCAACTCTTAATTTAAAATGGATTCATCAATTAAGCTCACACTTTGCTTATGGCACCTCTTTAATCCTAGTGACTTCATAGGAAATGCAGACATGTTTAAGTGCTTATTCTGTGAGGTGTTTATGTCTGGAAGCCGCAAATGGGTATGTTATATTAATTATTTCCACTACTTTTAAGTCTTAGGAGGGACATAATTAGCACAGGTGTCCGTTTTTATGCTTTTAGCATAAACATGAACTGTATCCTTTGCTTTACTACATTGTTTTTCATAGATTGAAACACAAAAGATTTTTTTATCAAAAAAGGACAGGGGTGACTCAAAACTGCGTTCAGCTGAATTCTTCTCATGGAAACAGCCTTCACTGACACATCTCTAGCCTGTTACTTGGCAACCTTGACACATCAGGCATTAGATGTCATCTATGTATGTCCTTTTCTCACTTTAAAAAAAATAGAAAAGAAAAAAGAATACAGAAAAAGTAGAAGCTTTAAAAAGGTCAAATCCAAGTTGGGATTTGTCTTTCTAGTGCAGTAAAACATATTCTTTTCAGACAGCTCATTCTGTCAAACTCTATGCTAATACCAGCTATTCAAAACAGAGGAATATAGCTCTAACATCTAGTTCATAAATGGAGAACTAACTTCTAGCATCTAGGCCCAAGAGAGTTGTGTAATTCATGCTGTTATTAATGTCCTGTAAGTTCTTTTTACTGTTGTCTTTTTCTGTCGTCTTTTTTTTCCCTCTGGAAGGGCAAAATAGGTTATCTCCAAAGGCTCTGTCTCTATTATATTGATACAAAGAACAGACCATAGATTCAGATTTAAGGAAATATCATCACAGTTAAGAGACAAGGTTATATCTCTTATGCAGTAAGTCTGAATTCTTAATGAGGATAATGAGTATTTTCTGTGTACACAAAGACCAGAAGGATACTGGAATGTTTTATTCATGTAACTGTGCAAATATGCAGGTGATTGTATCTTTGATCTGTCCCAAGGATGGAACAGTGGTTTTTAAGTGAGTATGTGTCTCTGTGGAAGATGTCAGAGATTCAGTCTGTGAAATGTAAGACAGTGTAAAAGCTTCACTGTGAATCTATTCTTGAGATAAGGCACGTCTAATTGAAGAAGGCATCTGAAGAGGCAAATCATCAGCTTCAGTTTAAAATAAAAGATTTGCTCATTACACTCAGAAACAAATTATATTATGGAAACCTCTTGCTTTGATTTTACTAAGAACCCTTCATTTTTGTTACAGCTTCTGGTTTCACTACAAAATATGTCATGTCCGTTTGCTTGGCTTTGTCACAATATACATATCCTACCTTCTTTTCCTTGCGACCCCGCCTTTGGTGACTGTTGGTAGAAGTGGATGGACGAAACTTTGCAGAATGCATGCAGCACAGGGCCTTTAATTCCACATCATTCATCCTGTTTTAATAGTCATTGGTAGGTAGAATTGTTATTCCCTTCCTTGGTGAATCAAATAACTGATCTACCATTTGAAAATACCTCAGCACATGCTGAAGCTCTCACTCTATTGCAAAGTAATTGTTAGCTTCTCTTCATCCAAAAGACCTTGGAGGTGATCTCACACTTCTTTTTTCTTTTTTCTTTTCTTTCTTTTTCTGACACTGGTAGTCATTTAGGAAACCTTTCTTTCAGCCTTCAGGAGCTGGACTACAGTTGACAGAGCATTGGAACAGCTGCCCAGAGAGATTGTGGAGTCTCCTTCTCTGGAGATATTCAAAACCCACCTGGATGATTTCCAGTGCAATGTACTATAGGGACCCTGCTTTTAGTAGCTGGATCGGACTGGATGATCTCCAGATCCTTCCAACCGCTACGATTCAGTGACTTAATCATATAATTCTTTAGTTTTGGTTTTCCTTATGCTATCAAGATTTTAATATATACACTGCATATGCCCAGAGGAAGATGAGGTTTTTATTTTCAAGTAGTTTAACTTAAAAATCAGGGTTTGTCCTGGTTAGGTTAAGGTGTAATAGGACTGCAGCGTGGGGAAGTTGCTAGTGACAGAGAAACACAAAAAAGCCCAGAGGGACTAAGGTGGCACAGAGAACACAATTGCTGCTGTTTTCTTTGCTATCTCATTGGTGCAGCTGTGCCGTCTGTTGTAGCTCAAAGATTCCCATTGAGATTTCTGGCAGTTTTACGTAACTCCCTGAATCTTGTAAGTGAACAGTGAAATGGCAGCTGGTCTGGAGATGGAAAGTACGATTGGAAAAGGGAATGTACTAAAAGATACAGGAGAGGATATGATGCAAAATTTTCAACTACTGGAGGTACTATGTGCAGAAATGATGTATAGTAGTAAGACTTGGAAGAAATACAATGGATGGAAGAAAATCTGAGAATATTAAGGCACTCCAAACTGAAGCTTTTATGTGCTAAATTGATGTACAGTTGGACCCAGAAGAGGAAACTGTCACAGAGCAGGAGAATGAAATTGTGTAATTAGTGAATACTTACAGAGGAGGCAGAAATCAAAAAACGTGGAGATGATTAAACGGAAGCTCAAGAAATAGCACAAATATAAAACATTTCACGGGAAGAATTCAAGGCCAGAAAGAGTTTCTGCATCCAAATGATACACCATATTTATGGCAAAGAACTTATGGCAAAGAACTTCGTTTTGCTAGAACCTCTGTCTCCCTGGTTATCTGCTCTGCCAACCAAAGACAGCTGCTTTACCTTGACTTGCTCCATTGTGGCACTGAAAATGTATGTATATTCAAATGTATGTATATTGAAATGTATGTATATTGAAAGTCTACCACCATTGAATCTCTGATAGATTCGAAAATGTATGATACAGGAACACTGGCAGTGTTAACAGATGGTAGACTATTGCCACCATATGCGATACGGAAGCATAAAGAAATGCTGAAGGAGCAGCTGCCTACTGGAATAATTGTGAGGTGTCAAAACCGAGGATGGATGTCTGCAGTGTTAATGAAGGATTGGCTGAACTTCATTTGAATCAAGAGACCAAGTGTGTTAAGGAAAAAAAAAAAGAATGCTTGTCCTAGATACGTTGAAAGACCATCTAACTCCATCTGTGAACAATACTGCCAAGATTGATCTCAAGAATGTTGATCTTGTGGTTGTATCAAGTGGAATGACATCGCAACTACAGGCTCTTTATGTAGCAGTGAATGTGCCATTTAAAGACCATCTGAAGTCTTCATACTCAGAATCACTACTGGCAGTGATTATGCTCTAGCTTCAGTGGGAAAAACATAGTACAAAACTGCCCTGTCATATTAAGAAAACACTGATCAGATAAATCCAGAACTTGCAATTAATGATTTTGAGAAATGCTGTATTTCAGATTCCGTGGATGGAACAGAAGATGATATGAGTACAAAGAAGAACCTAGTAACAGTGAAAACACTAGAAGTGAAGAATAAATAGAAGATGGTGAAGATCACATACTAATTAGGGCAAAGTATGGCAATTCAAATGAGCAAGCTCTGCAGAATACTAGTCAACTGAAACACCATGGCCAGGCCTGATCCCTTCCTCCTCCACCAAAAAAAACTTCATTGCAGTGAGAACGAGGTGATCAAAAGCTGTACAAACACTCTGGAAAAGGAGAATACAGAGACATTATGAAAGAGATCTTCTAAATAATGAGATTTTTTGGCACAAAGAGGGTGGACTGAGATAAAATCTTCATATCTCTGCCAAAATGACGCTTACAAGATTCAGAAAGATTCACAAAACAGTAGGAGACAGGTTCTAAACGTGAAAGAGGATTCTTTTCTTGCACCAGATTTTTGCTAAAATATGTTCAGAATTTAAGAAGTTGAGAGTGGCTCAGGGAAAAACGTGAAGGGTCAACCAGTGTCAGTTGATAAACAGATCTACCATGCTGTGCTTGGGAATTCTTTCATTTGACGATAGTTTGAGGCTTAGATGATAGTGCAGGTAAATATATTTGTCTTGTTCCTGGTCTTCTGCTTAGCTTCACTGTTGCAGAAAGAGTGCTGGGTTAAACTGACTCTTGGTCTGGACCAGTGAAGCCATTCTCAAATTCTTTCACCAGATCAAAGCCTACCAAAGCCATTAATTTTGATGGACTGTGGATGATGTGAATCAAGTCCTGGACTGGCAAAAAGATGTGGTGGATGGATCTCCCTAAGTGTGTGCTCAATTACGCACCTAAGTATTCTCATCACACTGTTTATGAAACCATGGTTCTGGTCTTAAGCGGGACAAAGTGGTCTGCAAAGATTCCTTGCTGTGTGATAGGGACTATGCAACTGCCGTAGCTTGGCACTGAAATGTGAAATATGACCCAAAGGAAATCAGAAGCACGGTCATTTCTGGTGTGTTTGCCACCATGCAATCACTATGCTGTGCCATATTCCTTAGTGGCTCCAGGAAACCCTGGACTGACACCATTTTTTGTTGTACCTGACAACATGTATCAGATCATAGCTAGTAAAATGGCCAGGGTTCCATTGCTGAAAGGAAGAGAAAGGTGATTTTTTTAAAATCTTTTTTTGGCAAAGGAGTGATCTGCCAGGTTATGGAAAGGTTCAGGCTCCCACAAACTTGACAGTGAACTCTTTCAGTAAGTACTGTCTAGCGCAAACAGGCAAAATACTGTTTTCCATTGCCTTAGCCTTCCTGTCCTGCCCTACTCATCCATGCAAGTACACAGGCAGCTAGGATGTCTGTCAGCTAGACCCTAAGATTAGTTTCATGCTTAAAGATGCACTGACGTGCTTTTCTGGACCACGGCCAGATGCTCAGCATCATCCAGGATCAAGTTCGTATTTATGAGTGCTTCGTAAGTGAAGAAAATCATAAAATTGATTGGTTTAAAAAACCATAAAAAAAGGAAATATAAAATGCTCACTGAAAAGTAACCATGTGTTAAGCACTCGGAATATTTTTTCCTTTGTTAATTAAGCAAAAATTTCGTCTGGGTGGGGCATTTCTTGGCAGCTGATGTTCAGATGAGAGACATGAGTTTTAATTGCCACTTAAATCTAGGGCATCTTATTGAGCAAACAGGTGGAGCATATCCATTTTCAATGTATGCAAACAGCTTTATTTATTGTAGAGGTGAGAATTAGTTTTCTGATTGATTAGTTCCTTTTCATTCCAAGCAGGCTGTGGCCAATTGCAGCCAATGCAGATTTTCTGCATGGAATTGAACCCTGTTTACACAGAGAACCATTTCGAAGAGAACCCTTACTGTTTTAAAGTCTGAATTAATGCGAAAGAAAAACAAGCAAGCACGTTCCATTTATAACTCTTAGAAATTTGATTTATTAATGGAAGCATGTGGCTGAATAGGAAAAAGACTCAATTTCAGTCTGGCAGGAATCACTGGTAGCCATTTCTAGTCTGACAATTTGTATGATATAAACATTAGTTACGAATCAGCTATTAAGGTACGTTAAATCGGTTACCAAGCTACATTCCGTGTTCTGGAAAACAACTCAGTGTTTTAAATTTTTGTTTCTGACATACTGAGGAAGGGAGAATGCATCTGTGAAATGTAATCAGTTTTAATTTTCTTCATAGTGTCTTGTACGGTGCTATGTTTTGGATTTTGATTTTCTATTTGTCTCCTCAGCTAACTGCTACACCCTGCTTCTCTCAAAATGGCTGAACTTGTGCCTGCCGGTGGGAAGGAGTGAATGCATTCCTGATTTTGCTTTCCTTCCGTGCACAGCTTTTGCCTTATCAAACTATCTCAGCCCACAAGTTCTCCCATTTTTACCCTCCCAATGCTCTTCCCTGTCCCATCCCTCTGCGGAGGAGTGAGTGAGTGGCTGCCCCCTTTATTTGAAAGACTTAATTTTATCACATACCGTTGACAGAGAGGGTATATGCTGGCCTAGCCAGCTATGACATGCAAGGCAAAGGCAGCGGAGCCATACCACAGAGGAGTGCTTTGGTCAGACTCATCCCTGTGTGTGCACGATATCACTCTGCAGCTTGAATCATCTGCATGTGTGCATCCCTGAGTAACATTGTTTTTGAATTTGGCTCGATGCCAAATATATTTAAGTCCTTTTCACCACATGTAGCTAGGTTTCCCTTTCACAAACACTCCTAATGGTAATGGGCCTCTTGAAGATTTTTAACTTACTCTATTTCATTAGTGGCAGCACAGCAGGCTTGAAAGGGGAACGTTGAAGTTAAGGATGACCTTTGTAAATCCTGCAGCTTAAGGTTCAACTCTGTACCAGTTTTTAAGCACCTATTTATTGTCTCTTACTATTGCACCAGTATATGATACTTTTCTCCTAAATTTATCCTTGCACTCATAGCTCCTTTTACAGGAGCACTAGGTCCTTGCAGATGTACTTGACTTACATATTTGAGACGCTTCTCAGGAGTTGCTTCTCTCTCCGCTGACTGGGGAAGTAGCTTAATACAGTATGCCTAACTTCAGTGTTGTTATCAGAACAACAATTCTTAAACTATTTTTCTGGAGAAGTGAAGCTTACCAAAGTTACTTTTTCTTTTCCCTTTTTTTCCTTCAATCTTGTATGCATTTTTCCTGCCTCTCATAAAGATTTATTTCTCTGCAAGCTCTTATTGCTTCATTGTTCTCGATAATTTATTATCTTAAAAAGAGTTGAAGGGTTCTATTTCCTGCTTCTTTCCTGCTACGTATTTGGCAAGTTCTACCTTTTGCTGTACTGCATTTAATATCTGTCTAAAGAAATACAGCCGAGTGCTACATGACAAAGAGCACTAAGATTCGTGAGAATGTTTTTTCTTCTAATAGTACTACAGCGGAGTTGGATAGATATTGCTTTTAATGATGAATTATTTCCAGAGAAGTTTTTATGATCTCATTTTTCTAGAACTTTCATCTGAGTTTTAAATATGGAGAAATCTTAAAATAACTTTCTTGGAAGTGGCTCTTTCAATAATGGAATTCTGCTAAAAGATCAAAATGGTAACATTTATGGAGGAATAAGATAGGGACGCACTCGAACCATGCGAATATTTGCATATACACATCTATATGTTGATGTACTGAAACTTTCATATACATTTTTTATTATAGCACTAGAAATTTTTAAGCAAATGATTGTGAAAACGTTTATTTTTAGTATTAGGTTTTCAAGGATCTTCTCAATCTGTTTATTCTTATTTATTCCTATTACAAGTATATGATTCATGAACCATATTTAAAAGCAAAAATATGTTAAAAAAAAAGTTTTAAATCTGTCAAAGCAAGGACATAAGTCACTAGACTTGATATTTCTAAGGCTTGGTGAGCAATTTCCTTTTACTGTTTGATAATTGTCTGTTCCATTATTCTTTTTTGAGTACAATAGAGGGGTTACAGAAATCACAAGGTCTTAGAAATATAACAGCACACGTTTATATTATCAATGGTCTATAGCATTACCTATTTGTAAGGTTCTTCAACTGGGTAATGTAAGAATGGAAATAGAATCTTACTTCAATTAAAGAGCAATTATTTTCTGTGGAATTTCACCTAATATGCTTTTACGTGGGTTAAATTTTGGGAGATTTCAGCAAAATGTATTCAGTAATTGCTAGGTAAGGAAAGGTAACTTTTAATACTGCTAAGCGATTCCAAGCATTTCTCTGATTAAGTGAATCAATGCATTATGAGAAAGATACCTGGCATTTGATGGGATTTGGTCAGGAATACCTCATTCCTCACAGCGAAGGGAAAAGGGTAAGACAGAAATAGAACGGTAGCTGAGGTGGCTGGCAGGAATTCAGCTGAGACAGATTGATCCGTAAGGAGGGGAAGCAGAAAGACACTCACAGGTCGCAAAGACACTGACAGTGAATAAAGAATTGTGACCAAACAAATTGAGGT
>JAOWBO010000070.1:22716755-22734708 GCA_028564985.1 Crax fasciolata
AGATAAAAAAAAAAAAAAAAAAAAACCTCTCATAAATTAATAAATACTTCAATGTATAGTAATGTAAATGTAAAGGAAGTAAAGTAAAATTTAAGTAAAAAAAAGTAAAAAAGTAAAAGGAAGTAAAGTAGTAAATGTAAGGAAGTTGTAATCCATCTTAAGGGAGGAGGAGTAAGTTTCACCATTGCCATCTTGTCATCTTTTACAACATTTATTTTTATTAGTAGCATTTGCTAAAAAGAAGAAAAAAAGAAAACCACCATCACCCAAGCCCAGCAAGCGGTTTTAGGTCAGAAAAGAAATCAGTCTGTGATCCTGCTGGCTAGCTGAAATTAATCTAACTGCTGGAAACGCTTCATCTCAGGTAGATCTATAAGCCTTGAATCAGGCTGTAGTTTAAAAATCTCTCACTTGTGACCTTAGGCTCACATACTTTTTTTTTCTTTTTTTGCTTGTAAATCCTGAGAAATAGGTCATGGCTTTGTTGTTGTCTGCGAGCGGTTTAAATAGAAGAGTAAGCTAATTCCAGAACAATCTTTTCAGCAAGAGATGAGAAAGCGAACAAGCAGGTGTACAGGCAAGTACCTAAAGCTCTTGTAAAGGGAGTTAAGAAAGCAAGGATAAATTTAGGAGAAATTAGTCACAGCAGATGCCTGCATGTGCATGCAGCTTTGGGAACCTGTGTGCACGCACGCCTGTGTCTGTGTGTGTGATTGCAATTTCTTGGGATCAACTACAAGAAAACATTTAAAAATTTGTTGGTGTTCCCCAGCATTTTGTATCAACCTAGTGCTGTTTATCTGTTACACTGATACAGATTTTGAATGTAACATTCACTGATTGCTGATTAATTATACATAATTAATAAATCAATAAACTGCTTTGATCTTAATTTGGCTGCAGCTACTTCTACTGAGTAGCTTTCTCCTGTGGCAGTCGCATGCTTCTAATCGGACTGAAAATTCAGTCTAGAAGCCTTTAATATACAGCTTACATTATTTTTTTTTCTGATAATGAGTGAAATGGAATGCTGCAGCTGCAACAGGTAGCAAGCAAAGACCATTAAATGAAAGGTAGACAACAATTAAACAATTTCTTTGTGGTGAGGCACAAGACAAGAAAAGCAATGTAAGAATATGGCAAGAAGCATTTCTTCTATTTAAATGCAAAACAAATGAAACAGCACAATCATCCTGTATGGATTTCTATTATGATGTGGAAAACTTGTTCTGATATTTGTATTATCCTTTCAGCAATTACATATCCTTCACAAAGGAACACAGAAATGTTAACGGCAATCTAAGTGCTACGTATTCATGGAAGTGAGAAGAAAGGGCTCTTAGGGTAGAGACGTCTCGTGGTGCTACACCTGCATGTTCTGTATAGCCAGGCTCATAATCAGTGTCTATCAAAGTTCAGAAGATCCTTCAGCTGTCTTTAAAGGGAACACTGCAATTTAGTTTCCAGAAATTCTGTTCTTAAGCTCTTCCTGTGCAATCAAATTGCATTTCAGATTTTCTTATTGAAAAATTATCTGAGTTATTTTGAACCCAAAAAGCTCTTTAATACTCTTACTAATCTATGGTTTGAGAGTGTCTATCTCTTCACTAAAATGAGAATCTCTTCTGAATCCAGTTTTTCTAAAGAAACAAATATATGATTAACAAAAAACCCCCACGGTTTTTTTTCTGTATCTCAAGTTGTTTCCTCTCATACTTGTTAATACTGTCTTCTATTGAAGACTCCTTTAGAAAGCTCTAGGGTTGATTTATTATTAGCTGAGGTATAAACATGCCATAGGAGTGACCTTTGCAATTGTCAAACTGGGTGTTAGCTAGTGATGTCATCAGCAACACGACTGGTTGCTGTCACAAAGCTGCTGATCTGCTGTGCTGCCGTGTTCATAATGGCAGACAATTACCAGATTCTTTTTCCTTAGAAGATGTTTAGAACTGAAGCAAGGGTGGTACACACACTGGACCAAGACAATGTGGGATGACACCTAGAAGCCTTCAAAGAAACATCAGCAAAATTGCCAGCAAATCAGAAAGCTTACAAAGAATGATTACTGATACTATTTTCAAGAATAATTTAATATCAAAAATACCAAAATAAAATCATTGGTAACACTCTGCTTATGATCAGCCTACATAGAGCTTCTGGGACAACCAGAGTGGCTGCCTGCCATTTGCAACCAGCCCAGCTTGAACTCCTACCAGCTCACTTAGCTGCTGGACAAATTGGTAGGGAGGGCTGATGTAGTTTCTGTGCATCCTTGAGAGCGATAGGCTTGCGATGTCTATGCTACTGAAATAATCAAAATGTTGATTTAGTGGTTTTGAATAGAAACTGTGAGTAGGCTGAAGATCTTGATGTACCCACGCTAATGAATAGGTTGTTCAGATTATAGTATTTTCTGAACAGATGCTTAAGAAAGTCAATATGAGGGCAGCCTGTTCAGATTTTCTTTGGCTGCGAGAGCAATTCCTAATTATGTCCCTTACTTGAGGCATTTTGGCTTATATTCACTAAAGTTCTGAAGTGCTGAGTAAACTCAAAATCTAAAGCTTTTGTAATCTGCAAGAGACAGAAAGGGAAATAAACGTGGAAATGCACCAAAATTAGCAGACGGGAGAAATCTGTGCCATAATTCCCCTTCCCCTGGGTTGACTTGGAGCTGTTTTGCTTTTATCTCCTTTGTGAGATGGTACCGAGAGAGGGAGGTGTTCAGCTTCTCCATTCAGATGTTACAAGTGCTTGAAATACATTGCTTTAAAGTAGAACAGCTTGAAAACTTTATAAGCGGATTTTGCAGTGAAAGTTTGTCAAATACAGAAGGTTATGTAGCTTTTGGAGGAAAAATAGGCAAGAAAAACAAGTGAAAAAACAAACTCACCCAACTGTAAAGGGTAAACCCAAATGTTACCCAAATGCCCAGTTCCTGCGGTCTGCTAAATAAACTAAACAGTGTGTATCAAACCAACAAGTCTTTGATAGAGTTAGTAGACTTCACGTGGACTCATCAGAAAAGGTTTGTTGTGGAATATTGTATCACCTTACTGGAATACTGCCTCTCTTTTACTTTTCTACTGAGAAAAGAATTTTCATTTTGTATAGTTATAACCTTCTAGAACGATTCTTTAGCATCAGTACAGATCCTTATGGTAAAGCAAAGTAGAAGTAAACTTCATCTTTTGGAAGGTTCGACATGGAGAACGGATGCACTCAGTGCCTGAGAGTTATTAGCATATTGAGCACTGTCATCGATTTCATTGTCACTGCATTTCTACAGCTTAAAAATGGGAATATGTATTTCCAGTTAACGCTGCAGTGGGGGAACTGAAGGTAATTTCAGATGTGCCACGGCAAAGCTCCTTGGTGCTTATCTGTCAGTGTTACAGGAGAGAAGAACTTGCACATTCATTGCTTTAATCCGTTCTTGCTCAGCTCTTGTCTGAATTAGCTGTTTTCCTCTCTAGGAAAACAGACTTGTCTGTTACGGTGACTTTAAAATGCATGTTTACAAGTAGAAGGACTTGATCTAGAGGCATGTCATAAATGATTATCATCGGTACACAACCTATCAAATTCTTAGACATTCATCTTGTTTCAGCTCATGGCCCGTTTTTTTTTTTTGGTTTTCAATTAATCTTCTAAACAGTTTAAGACAGAAGGGGGAAGACTGTGGGAAAAGGGTCTGAAATTCTTAGGTATGACAGCATGGGGCTTGCAGCTTGTTCTCTAACCTCTGGGTTTTGTGTTTATCCACGTAGTCCTGCTGTTTTCTCATTCCCTTCCATATGTCTGTTTTGGTCAATGATTCTTTCTGTTCATCTTAGGTTATTAACTCTTCAGGACAGTCAGCATCCTTCATTCTTCCTGTTCTGTGGTGTATAATCTATGAGCAATTGCTGAGACAGCAGAACTGTTGTCAGGTGAGTTATCCATACTGCGTTAACACAGTATATGTACGCTTCCTTTCAAGAGAATATAGAATTTGATTTCAGAATATCTTATGCCCTTTAACAATTGGACAAAAAGAGAAGTATTCATTGAGTGTTGTTATTAAGTATTTTATACATATGCAGACTTGGTCATTACAGCACATGCAGTATTTATAACTAAGTAGGCTAACAAAATATTTTTCCTTAACTCTTGGTAGCCTCTTTTTGTGTTCTAGTACGTGTCTCTGTGAAGTGTCAAAATCTCAGCTTGCTGCACGCAGCAAGTTACTGGTGGTTACTACAGCTTCAGACATGTCAAATGTGGAGGAAAAATAAGTAGAAAATAGTTTGAAAATGTCAGCCCAGTCATAGGAGTAGAACTACAGCGAGACTTTGTGAGGACACAGGTTTTTTAAGCGTTCACCCTGAATTATGAAAGCTCTGACAGGAGCCTAGGAAAAACTACTGTAACTTCAGGTTATCCATACGTACACATTTACAGTGTCAGAAGAGCATTCTTTATCCAGGGTTGACATTATTGTGACAGAACAGATTCTGTCTCAAGAAACATTACTAAGGACACATCTAACAGATGATGCTGATGCTTTAGTAATACATTGTAAAGAACTGCAACCAGGAGAAAGCACTGTGAGGTGATGGCTAATTTCTACTATCGAAGTGATTTTTTTTTTTTATATACATATATGTAATTGCATAGAGTAAAATTGCTGTCAGGGGCTTAGATCAGCCCTTTGTGTTTATGACAGGAAGCCACCGAAAGCGGATAGGTAAGTGAGGTGGGCAGTGAAGTGGCTGCCATTCATTTCAGCTAGATCTGTTCCAACATGAGGATATGTCTTCTGGGGACCTGGTGACAACAGTGGCTACAAGACTGTGAACCGCAGGATCTGCTGTTTAGAGCAATTCTGTACTGCTTACCTTTACTTTTGAAGATCAATAGAATATTACTTTAATTAGCATTATCTCCTATGGTTTTGTATGTCGTCTTGTACAAGTGCTTCCATATGGAGTTTCTAATGATAATGACCGAGCAGACAAATGTCCTGTTTGTTAAGTTAAAACAGAGGATGCGCTAGCCTTAAAGCCACTAATTTTCCTGTAGAATACTTCTCTATTTTCCATCATGCTTTCAGTACTGTATCTGTATGACAAACCTATAGGTAGAGTATTTAAGCTTACGTTGTATTTTCCTGCTTCCACATCACCCTTATCCAGTTTCACCTGCCTAATCTTCGATGTCCTCTTGAAACAATTCTCTTTCCTGCTCACTCTATTATGCACAGGATCAATATAGGGTGATTGATACATGTGTACAGGAGTCTGTAATCATAACATCAGCGTGCCCAGCTTTGGCAACGTGCATGACAGGTTAGCAGTAAAGTCTTCTGAGCATTTTCCATCTCAGATTACAATCAATTCCTTGCCCAAAAATGCAGCCAAACGGCAGCTGTCTGGCAGAACTAAAATGTGAGAGTGAAGGTCACCACTTTGGAGAACATCTTTTACGCGGTGATTAGAGAGACCCAGTAAGGGAATAACTAACTATGACAGATAAGGTGGCCTTAGCAGGTATGTTGTCAGGGAGCAATCCCCATGTTGAAGACTACAGCTGCCAGTGTGATACAATCCAAGTGGGGACTATGCATAATTTTTTCTAATTGCAGCAGGCACTGATGGCAGAAGAAGCAAAAATTTGTCCTTTTCAAAATCACAGGGGCAAACAGTGAGCTTTCATACTTACATGACCATGCTTACATGACTCTTGGAATTCTGGGTTAAAACATGCTACCATAACTTTGGTAGTGTTGTGAAAGAAAGCAGAAAACGGTGCAATTTGGAGACAGTAAAATGTGATGCTTTAAGTAAACCCAGTGGTAATAAGGTATTTGAATTATCCTCAAAGACATCAACAATTAGCATATTGAGAGAACAGCTGAGTCCAAATAGTTTATCTGCTTGCAAACACATTTTATTTCCACCTTAGAAAAATATTTTGTTTAATATTCTTAACTGTATTTAATTTCATTGGCACTTTTTCAAACAGAATGTGGCCTTCATGTGATACAGGAAAGCCTTATTCTGAGACTTTTTCAGACTGCTATTTAGTTTTTACAGAACATTGAGAATTGGGCAGTGCTTGGCTCTTGCTAAGAGAATACAAATTCCTTCAGCATGGAATGTGATTTCTGAACAAAGCAACCTGTGAAACCTGAAAACACTTTCATAACTTGGTGAGCTCGGGCATTTCATTAAAACCTGCTTAGTTACTCAAAACAATAAACAAAATACTTCTTTTTAAACAGTTTAGAAGGATACTCGGTAAAATTTCTGGGTACGCCTTGTCACTCAATACAAAGTGTCTAGAAGAGTCCATTTCCTTCCTGGCTCTGCCTTCTATCCTTAGTTATTTAAGATTCTTGCCATTCTAAATATGATGTGAAAAGGAATCATAGAGTTATAGAATACTCTGAACTGGAAGGGACACCACAAGGATCATTGACTCCAGCTTCTTGTCTCCACAGAGGACCACTCAAAATTCAAACCCTACATTTGAGAGCATTGACCTAAGACTTACTGAACTCTGGTGGGCGCTGGGCTGTGACCACTGCCCTGGGCAGCCTGTTCCACTGCCTGACCATCTTCTCAGTGAAGAACTTTTTCTGAACATCCAACCTGATGCAGCTTGATGCCGTTCCCTTGGGTTCTGTCACTGTCACCAGGGAGCAGAGATCAGCATTGCCCCTCCACTCCCCTAGGGAGGAAGCTGTAGGCTGCCACGAGGCCTCCATTGAGACTCCTCTAGGCTGAATGTTTCAGTCCTTTCAAAGTTCCTGAAGCACCTCGGTCAGCTTATCTGAGCGAGTTCATCTTGAAAAATATGTATTGGTTTTGCCCCTTCAATCCTTTTCTCTCTCTTTTCTGCTGTTGTGTGTAATTCAGTAGCTTGAACTTGTTCAAACAGAAGAGTCTGAGTTTCCTTGCAGAGGATGTATTTTATAACTAACTACTCCAATTAGATGGATGATAATCCTGTGGAATCGAAAGGTTTTTAAGCAAACTTTAATACAAGCAATATGTGAGAATTACAACTACAGAATAGACCTTACTGTTTTGTTTTGGAACTCACGTATTTGGACCTTACTTCATCATATGATTTTTCTTTTCTTCCAGTGCTGTTTTTAAATACATGGCCCTCTTGGTCCAGAAAGAATGACATCATTCCAAAATATTTTTGGAATTAATACTCAGAAGAAGTCCTCAGCTTATCACAGAATCACAGAATTGTAGGGGTTGGAAGGGACCTGAAGAGATCACTGAGTTCAACCCCCCTGCCAAAGCAAGTTCCCTAGTGCAGGTTGCACAGGTAGGTGTCCAGGCGGGTCTTGATCTATCCATGACCCAAATAATACATATGTTATTTGAATGAAATAATACGCTTAGCTTCATTAAATATTTATTATGCAAAAGTACATAGGAAAACCTGTTCTTGAAGCCATGTATTGCAATGAAGATTTGTTAATTGGCAGCATGGTGAAATTGCCTAATAGACCTAGACATTTATAACAGATGTTACAATGCACTGTCATTGAGTTGTAAAATGCTCAAACTCCTGTTAAGGGACAGGTAGAGAATTTATTTCCTGCTCAGCTTGCTGTAGATGAGGAAAAATCCAGATTCAAAATGAAAGTAGCATTTTTTTTCTTCATCGTAGGTTTTTTGTTACATACTTTCCAGAAACATGGGTTTTGATTAGATTGAGATATTAATTTGGAAAGTGTACCTAAATAGATATTGGAATTTTTTAGTTACTCCACTGTTCTACTGTAGTTTGATGCTAACTGCATGTAACCATCACAGAAAAATTTTTCACGTATGTGTACTTTAAAAACTGAGTTTTCTTTTCTCGCATTGCTTACAGCATGGGAGTCCAAACTTTCAGCTTGCCTGTGCCCCAGTGAGTGAGGAGGGACCATCTTGGGCCACTTATTAAATCATAAGACAAACATAACTAGAAAACTAGAGGGATATTTGACCTTGTTTTTGTGACAAGAATGCATCAGTCTGGCTTGATGGAAGTGGCTGCAACTCTTTGACTTCTCAAGGAGTTCAACGGAGATTTTTGAAGCAATGCTACGCTTCCTGTGTGTCACCCTTCAAAATAGTTGTTTACAAATGGTGATACAGCCAAAAAGCAGTGATGTGAATAAGGTGTGACTGAGAAGCGAGGGATATGTTTCTCTGGTAAAAGCTGTTTTATAAAAGCGCAGTAGTGAGATGTGATTGCATTTTTCTTTGTGGTGAAGGGCTCACTGCAATTCCGTAATATTCATTTGAAAGTATGCAGGTACTGTCTTTATACAGGCTGAAAACGGAGTTGGAAGTATACCAGGAAATTGATGATTAATTTTTTGAAATCTGCATACATAAGGTTAAATTCCTTTAGGTAAATGGAAAGCAAGGCTGCCAGTATTTCAAGGGTCACAGGAATGTTGTAAGTCAATCAAGCACATACCTGAGTGGAACTAACAGTGCATTGTGTTGTTGCTTGTTCTGTTCCTCATCGAAAGTGGAGCATGCTGCAGTCTGGAAAGGAGGTTAATGACATTATGGGAGGAGCTTATGATATTGTGGGAGGAGTTTATGTTAATGCTTTATGAATATTTGTTACTGTTATAAAAGGGATGAGCTGAGGCACTTGGGTGTGCATAATGGGGAGGAGCTATCCCCTGTGCCCCCAGCACTGCTAATAAAGGAATACCAGCTCAGCGTAACTCACTCATTGTTGAGTGAGCACACACTCAATCTGTGTGCTTTTCTGCAATCACTACTATTTCTTAAAGTTGCTTAAATTAAAATGACTGACACCTTGTTCCATTCAGGACAGCCTGATGCCTTCACCCTTGTTCCTGGTACAAAGCCTATATCTGTGCCACTAACACAAATCTGGGGAAGGATTCTGTATGTTTAAGACTGTGCTGTGGCTGTCATGCATGTCTAGAAGTATTTCCAGAAATGCAGCATCAATACTATCCTTCTGTACAAGTAGAGATGACACACTGGCTGTGTCCAACCACCATATTTAAGTAAGTAAGTTTTTCAATGACTTGTTCAGCCTGATGACTCAGAATACCCTGAATTCCATGTCTAGCTGTCCATACACAAGAGCCATTGGCTGGGAAGCTGGTAAGAAACGTGATCTGCAAGCACAGCTCTGAAATTGAGCATCTCTCTGGACGGAGCATTTCACTTATCCATCTGCTTGGGCAAAGAAAGCAGTGAGCTTTTGTGAGCAAACAGAGAAGTAGCAGCAACATGAGAATGAAACTGCTTATTTCTAATATATATATATATTTTTAATCCTTGATATTTAAGGATATTTTAGTTTTTCTGATCTGATAGATCAGAATATACCTCCATAAATCTCTATAATTAGAGTTGAGTAGTAACACATGGGGCAGTGATAAGGCAAATGGGAATAACAATTAAGAATTTGTGATTCTCTGAAACATTTAGCATACTTTTTATACATCCAATACATTATAGATCAGGAAAGCTTAATATTTCCACAGTTTCTCTGATAAGAGTATCTCTAAAGAACTGCTGATAAGGTCATGAAGTGATAAGGAATAAAGACTCGGCAATGCACTTGATCTCCTTTAAGGGAAATCACAGCTCTTCACAACACTGTTAGGTCTTCAGGAGGAAACCTGGGGAATTAATATGTGACCTTTCCTCATTCTCCAAGGAACCCTTTTCTACATCTTGTGAACAATATTTAGTGACCATTGAGTCAGACTTGTTTCATCCAGTCAGATCTGCTTTTGTCCAGTCGGACCCAGTCAGAACCAGTTTCATCTGGTTTGATCCATTTGTAACCAGTTTGATCCATTTTAGCTCTGTTCATCACCCATTAATCTAGGCTAAATCTTCCAAAGCTTCTGCTGTGATAAAAAATGTAGATGACAGTGTAAATGCTTACCTTGCCAACATACTATCAGTAATTTGCAAAGATCTCTGAACCTGGAGGTATGAATCAGCCAGGCTCCCATGTTGGATAGTCACTGGCAGTCAATTTGTTTTGTGCTGTGTGAATTGGGGTCAATTTTGTTCTAAGCCTCTTCATTCTGACCTCTCTGACACCCTAAAAAATAAAAGAAAATAAGCACAATAAGAAATTTCACAGAATTTCTGACTCACGTGACTGATGAGCAGCAATCCCCCACTGAGCTGGAGCTCCTCCACACAGCAGCTGCTCTCTGAGAGAGATGCGCTCCACTCAGTGGCTGGTCCTTAAGTGGGTCCCCCCCTTCCTGTCACATGGTGCAAACAAGTGGCCTGTGCTCCTCAGGTGAACCAACAAATAAAAGTATCAAATTAAATAAATAAGCAATCAATCACTGTTTGGAGTCCTGAACATATTTTTCTATGTATGTGTGCAGTGTGGATGGATGTATGAGTGTATTTATTTGTAGACACACACAAATTTGGCAATTTCAGTATAGAAAAGTAGTAGATGCCTGTATGTACACTACTCTAATGAACTCATGGTTTTAAGAATTCTCTGAGATTTAAAAAGGTAGTACTATTCCACCCTAAGTCAGTTCACCACTACAATTTTTTTAATTATTACTCTAGATAAAATATTCTTTTGTTAACAGAGAGAGTATAGTGTATATTTCTAGTTGAAACATACTTCCTTAAAATGAAAATTTCACATTTGCAAAGCATTAAACAGTCTTAATGCATGTGAGAATAAGTTTTATATTCCCCTTTACTCCCCCTAAAAAACCCACAACCAACAACAAACTACTCCAAAAAGCAACGAAATAAATAGAAGCCTATCATAAAATAAGTAAGTATTCAGTGAAACAAAACAAAATTGTAGTGAAATGTCTGCTGTGCGATGAGAGAGGCTGTGTTTTGGTAGTTAAAGCATGAGATATTTAAGCCTGGGGATACAATGAAGTGCCTATGTGTCATTCTGAATAAAAACAAACTAATAGTTATGCCATAGAATCACAGCTGCAAGGTTTTTAGGAGCAGATAAGATTACATCAATTTTTACGCATCATTCAAGGCAGGTCATTGTTTCTACCTGATCTTGGTTTTGGATTAAGAAGCTGCTGTCATATATTCCAAATGCTGGCCTCATTTTTTTCTACTTAAGAATCACAAGTTTTGGATTGCTTGTTGATCATGTTTTTTTTTTTCCTTTCCTATTTTTTTGTTTTGTTTTCTATGTTTTGTTTTCATTTAATTCAAACAGGATATCATCCTACTTTTGCTTAACTGCCCAATTATCAATGCATTGCATTCTATCAAGCTGTACCATCACCTTTACAGAAATAAGTGAGGATACAGAAAGGATTCCGGAAAGAAAGCTACACTAGCTTTAAAGATCCTATACATGAAAATTTTTGTCTGTCCCACAGAATTCTTGAGCTATCTAGAACAACCTGGGGAAGGCTTTTGTATTTATAGGTTGCCACTGAGCAGCAGGTAACTATCTCAGTCTCACAACACCAAACTGGTCATTACATTTTACGTACAATCTTCACCTCTCTCCTCCATATCTCTGACACAAAGTCTGCTGCAGGAGAGACAGAACCATATTGTTGTCAGTAAGTTAACAAAATCAGAAGGAACTTACTTTCATAGAAAATTATTCTACCATGTCCAACAGCTTATATCTATCCTCATGGAAGAGTACAAAATATGTAATGTAACTTGTAGGAACGAGGTAACTGACCTTTCACTCTGCTCCCTCCCAGGCATCCACGTTCGTGTCTACTTCCATCCTTTCCAGATGAAGATGTGCTTTTCATTAATATTAAAAGTATCTGCATTAATGATCCTCTGCCTGATGACAATTTGCAAGTTAAGGGCTGGTAAAATGAGCAAAACGACTTGCTCAGTAAACTAGCTCCGTAGAAAACTTATCAAATGCACACATTTGACTCGAGAGAAAGTCTGGGAACATCATTAAATACAACATTTAGTTGTGAAGAATGTTTTCTATTTTCTGTGTATGTTACCTTGTGTTACATAATGTAATATTGCAGTAGAGAACTCTTACATACAGGTATTTCTATATGTAGAGAGAGAACAAAATGTTCTATATAGACCCTGAAGAGCAAAATTTGCAGTAGAAAAATAATATGCAAAAATTAAATAATTTTTTTCTTTTCAAAAATGCTATTTACTTTCATTAATCTTATAACTGAAAACCTCTGTGCTCCATCAATAGCAATATACAACATCCAAATGTCCTATGCACACTTCAAAAAGGCAGAAACCTGGGATTTCTGTGCATACCTTCGCTATTTAAAACATAGTGAAATATGGCAGCATATTTAACAGCTCTTATTGCTGCTGGTTTGGATCAATATCTGATTACGTTCATACAGTTGTTGAGGGACAGCTTTCCAAATCACTGTCTATGATTTTCCTTAAAAATATAACTAAAACATAGTAGCAGCATTTTATAAAACCTCAAGATAGACGTGCTGTAATTTGCAATATAAGAAGGTTGAACTTCATTTTCCCCCTTATTTCAAGATCTACTTACTAGTTTTTTTTTTTATTGTTACAAAAAAAAAATTTTCCTTCTAATTATCATAAAATAGCCTAATATCATGCAGAAGGGTAACCTGTTGTCCTACCTTTATAGGAAGGATTGTTCCCTGAATTTTAGATTTTGTCTAATGGCAGGGAACAAAGCTCCAGGCAGGCTAAAAACCAATGATGATGTACTACACTGAATCAATTTTAGAGAGGTGAAAATACATTTCCTGCAACTCTCGTTGTCTGAAACCAAGTCACAGAAAGAATACCCCATTCTTTTGATTTTGGGAGAAAAAAAAAAAAAAAAAGTCTACCACTTCCAATTTGAATTTCATTAACTTCTCCAAACACTCAGGGAGAACTGTTCCAGAAAGAAAGAAGCACGGGAAGAAAAATATGGGCAAGTGAAAATGAGCTAAAAGTCAAATTATTTCCATTTCTATATCACTTCACTGTCTGCAAACAAACACCACAACTCTTTAAACATTATCATTTAACATAGGGATGCTATGTATGTATGTTTCATACTAGAATACAGAAACAACACTATATTTTTCTAAAAGTTTAAAATTCTGCAGTGTCTGTAATGCTGTAGTCTAGACTGCAGCCTTTGGCTGTTGATTCCTCTCACTCACCTTCGCAGTTAAACTGATCATGAGATGTCACTGGAACTTCTCCTTCTTAAGGATGGGAGCAGGGAACAACCATGCTCTAAAAAAATTGTTCTCTAGAGAAAGAAAACCAAAACATCATCAGTATAGGAAAAGCAAAAAAACCAACAACAACAAAAAAAAAAAGACCAAGATGTTCTTTACAAAAAGTTGAGACTCCCATGGGAAGAAAAAAAAAAAAAACACCACACAAGTACTACACAATATTATGAACAAATATGTTAAATGAAAATGATACGGTCACAGATAGACAATGCAAAGGGCAAGAGGTGCCCCTTGCCTGCTCTATTCCAAACCTGCTTGATGGTTTAGACAGCAGCCGCTAAGAGATGCTCCTGTTCTCCTTCAGTGGCACCCACATCATTGGCTATTGGCAATTTCCTCTCTTTTGCCCAAAGGGAATTAGAGCACTAAGACTCCTAGACAGACACTAAACCCTACTCAGGGTTAGATGAAAAAAATGATTAATATCCCCTATTTATTGTTTTCTTTTCCTTTTTCACCCCTTTTCTTTTACCTTATTATTTATTGCTTAATTAGCACCGCAGTCATCCTACCAGATAGAATTTTCTGATCTACAAAACACGTTACTTGAACAGGTTTATAATTTCTACCAGTTTTGAAGAATCATTCAACAAAAATGTATCCATTAAGGCATATTCCTGACACCCTTTGGTTGTTACCACTGAACTGTATCTTAACGTACAATGAAATATAACCCTTTGAAAAGTGAGGATTTTTCTAGTAAGTGTTCTCTACCACAGTTGAAACAGCAGTAGCAACTCAATTTTTTCTTCCTGTTTTACTTACTATCTACTCTAAATATTCTCTTTCAATCATTTCACATGGAAATGGTTCCATGGGCAACTGAAGCTTTCTGTCTTTCAACATTCAACTACATTCTTGTGAGGAACTATGAAATAAAAGGGATAATTTATGACAAATATTTACAACTCAGTGAATCCTACAGGGAATCATTTTTTAGGGATAGACATTAACAACAACAAGAAAAAAGCAAACCTCCCTTAAAAAAAAAAATCAACACAACAGAACTGTATATATGAATGTAGTTGTTTTTGAATTTACATCAAGAAGATTACCATTCTCAGTGTAGACAGTAATTTATCTGTGGAGTGGTGTTGCTTTGTTGAGATGATTATCATTTCATTATTTTTCTTTATTTATATTTAATTTTAATTTTATTTTTTATTTTATTTTATTTTATATTTATTTATTATTTACTTTTATTTATTTTCTTTGTTTTGTATTGAACGATGAAATTAGGTTCTTAACTGAGCTTTAGAGCTTTATTAAATGTGGGGTTTCTTTGAGTGCTCCCACCATCAATAGGTATTGCTGTTGACTGCTTTTATGTAACTGGCTTAAATAGTAAGAACAGAAGCTTCAAGAGTACAAAACAAGCACTGAAAACTATGAAGGACACGTTGAAAGGAAATTACTATTGTTGCATTTAATAAAAGACACACCAAGTAGCATGAGGAATGGATACAAAGGTGAGAGCAAGCCAAAAAATAAAAGTGTACGGAGTTAATGAATCATTAGAGAAATAGTTCAGTCTTAACTCAATTGTCTAATATATCTCCTGGAAATTATTTCCAGTAAGGAGTAGAATTTCAATGCTAGTGTATGCAGAAATAGCACCACCATAAAATCAGGCTCATTTTAACCAGAAGCAAAAAATGGATTTGTATCATTTAACTGCCTAAATTGTATTAATAGCACATAATCTCGCCGTGCTTCAAATTAGGCCTCATCCATGATGTGATAGCTACATTAATGTAATTTTAAGGTGATCAAAAACAGAAATAAAAATAAATATCCACCAGGAAATAATAGTATTTCAATTTCAAAATAGTATTTCAATTTCCAAAGTTAAATGAATCAATTTGATATTTTTAAATAAAATTTGAGTTTACTGGAACCTTAAGCCTTTTGGTCTTTGGGGAGTTTCTTTAAGAGGAAGTTAAATCACATTTGTTCTGGTTAATTCACTGCCACATTTTTGTATGTACACAGGTACAGAGAAAAGCTACTGCTATGACAGTGTGCTCCCAGAGGATAAAAAAGGAGATTCTGCCCACTTTACAAAAAAAAATAAAAAAATAAAAAACTAGCTACTATCAGAATGTTTCTGTGAGTAATAAGAAGTTCATGCTAAACAACTTCACCTTTACATTTCTTGAAACAAGGTGTGAAAGTAAAACTACTTCATCCTCTCTTTTCAGTTCTTCCTGTCTCGATTTTTTTATTACCAGGTTGCCGGAAATACCATTTATAATGTTTTCCTACTCTATACTGGAAACAGTACTACTGTTATAGAAAATATAGAAATACGGAAATGGCAATTTCACTGCCTCACAAGTATTTTTTTACAAATATCACTGCCTTAAAATGCACAAGACTAGTCCATTTAATACTGTACTAGTAGGTCTCAGGTTCTTGAACAGATCTATTTTCTTAAATTTTTAATGTGTTGATATTTTCCAGCTTGCTAACCTTACCTTCTTTATTGTTGGCTGATTTCCATTATTTTCCTTTTCCTGCTATAACAACTTCACATCATTTTCAATGAAGTTTGCAAACCTTGATCACACCCGTCTTGCATCTATTATTTTTGCCTAGAGTAAAATTGATTTGTATCCATCCATTTTCTGCTGTATTTCTTCATCTTCTTGTCTTCTACAACAAACACAGTTCCATTTTTACACGTGCTTCCTTTCTCCATGCAAACACAAGTAAGCTCGATTTTTATTTCTTTTTTTAAACAAAGACCTAAACAAAACACGTTATCAGAAAGTCCTTTACTACAGCATGCATACTTGTCCTTGATTTCGGTCCACTTTAAAATCGTATCACTCTCTTTCTCTTAAAAAATTAAAACGTGTATGTCAACTGAGATCCCTGCCATTTCTTGTTAGAGAATTCAGGAAAATACTGTCTACTACTACTTACTTTTTGATGAAGTAATCTCTTTTTTACTTTGAACTTTTGACCTGTGCAGAAAACTATCTCCCTGTCTGCTTCATTATTTCCTTCCAAATTTTCAGGAAAAGTCTGTTGTACACTCAAAATCAAGTTTTTTTCCAGTTAAGTGATATAACTTGGTAGTCTTGCGGTGTTCTACATTGCACACTTTCTGTGGAAAAGAAAAACTTCCGTAACTGTAAATTAAAACTGTCCACCAGAAACCTTCCCATTCGTACAAAGATTCTGCTGACTTAACTCTAACTGCATGCTTTACCTTTTCCCTTAGCCACTTGTTCTTTTTGCAAAGGTTGTATATTAACATTAGGTTATTACTTTCTTGTTGAGGAGTTGTGTGAAGTACTATATCTATTACCACTGCAGCACATAGCAATCTCACCTTTGTTTGTTAGGTACAGTACGAAGACTGAAAAAATTGTATGTTACACCACAGCTTTTCAACTGACATGGCACATGCAGAAATATCATCAGTAAACTTCATGCTTAGATATAGACTTCTATTCTTCTCTTGTTTTATTGTTCCTAGAATAGTTTATCCTCAGTCAAATGGCTACATCTTCTCTCAAATGAAGTTTCACTCTGAGTGACTTTCTTCACTGGTATCTCTACTTTCATATTTGGAGTTGCATGTAAATGTTTTTATTTCTAGATTAACCCTTCGAGTTTATGCTCTAGATTACAAGTGTACTTGGATATAAAAGAAAGTCTCCTAAACGTCATCTGCTTTTTCATTAACAGCAATCGGAGTAAAAGTCTCATTCAAGAAGTAAATAATTTTAGTGAGATGAACAAACAGGGGATAAGGTGTTGATTCCTGAAAAACCCGGAGAAACTCAACATAACAATGTATTATGTTGAGCAGGTATTCCTTTATTACGGTGCTGGGTTCATAGGGGATAGTTCTGCCAAGTATGCACCCCAACCTATTTTACTCTTCTGCTTTTATGTCACAGAAACATACATATTCATCACATTCCTCAGGAATATCATACATATTCCAATTAGCTCCCCAAAATGATTAACACAAGCTCCCTCCCACAGGAGCATGCGTAGTGCCACCCAGAGGGTCTTCTTGGTGGTCGCAGGATGAAGGCTGATAGTCTTCCTCAGTGTTGAACTTCTGATCATTGGTTTGCTGCACCTGTGCCGTTGGGTTGTTTTGCCCAACTTTATCAGGGAGGCTTTGTTTTGCACACCCTTATCTGGAAGGCTTTGCTCAAGCTGGTCAAGCAAAGCATTCGTTAATAGCCTACTCATCCCCCATACATTGTCTCCATTAACATCTAACTCAGCACGCATACATTATGCAAGTAACTAAACCAAGGCTGAGGCTCTGTTTCAGTGTCCTTGCAGAACAAGACAAGCTGATGAATGAGGACTGAGAAGAACTAATCTACGTCACAATGACTTGGTAAAACAAACTTACCTTGTAGATGTACTGCACGATGCGCTTGCTTGGCAAATGCTTATGAAATCTTCCTTGCTTGATGGAACAAAAGAGATAGAGACTTAGTCAAACAGGGTACAAAGATACCTTGAATTAGGCAAAACCAGAACGCGCTTACTAGAAGATTGCTTGTGAAATCCTGCTTGCTCATGAAGGGGAACCCCAAAGTACCCAAGCCAAAGGGGAAAGGCGGAGTTCTCACTATAGCATCGGGGCACAGTGATAAAAAGAGGCTGTGACCTCAGACAATTTGAGAGACCCTTAGGGGAAATGCCCCAGTAGATTCTCCCTTTTTTCCA
>JAOWBO010000070.1:22738470-22762998 GCA_028564985.1 Crax fasciolata
GCCATGTTTTCTTTCCAGAATCAAAACACAGCTTTGTAGCAGACACTGAGAGAAAGTTTCAGTTAGAAACTAAGACAGCACATAACAGAAATCTTAGTCTTTGAAATTAGGTTGTTCTTTTGCAATTAAAGGAATGTCAACAAGATTATGTCGATAAACCTCACTGCGTTGTAGCTTTGATTACAGCAAGACACAGCAGGAGGTATTCAGTAAAAAATGTGCCATCAACTGTGAAACAGTTCATCTCTTCTTACACACAGCGAGACAAACTTCTTTGAAACCAGCGATGGATAAGTTTCCCATGCACAGAACCATATGGTTACATCTTGCATAGAGCAGAGAACAAAGGTAATATATAACCATGATAAAGTCATTATTTAGGACTGTGTGTTTTCACGGGCAACATCAATGTGCTCAAGTTGAAGAATACTGAATTTCCAGACTTGTAATGGGTATTAAATTCATTGAGATTTTCTAGAAATGTGGTTCGTTAAAAATTAAATTGTATTAATGTAACAGGACATGAATGGTAGAAAAAATAAATATTAGGTACTGTTTGCAAGATCAGATGACCATACATCGTGTTGGATTAACATTTTTATACTCAAATGCACCAAATTTGAACACTAGTAGCTAAATGCAATTAGAGTACTTTCTACTTGTTTCCAAAAAAGCATATAACAACAAGCTTATCCAGTATTTCCATCCAGAAAGATACCTCAAATTTGTATGAAACTAGCCACCTCACACTATGCACATTTGGACAAATCATGAACATAGAGACTGATTTTCTGAACTTTCACTATAATAATGAGAAGTTAAATAAATATACTGGTAAAATAAAGAATAAATACATCTGAATTGTATCACTTAAATTTTAATTCTATTCCTAAGTGACCTACATTTAGTTCTTCTGAAAAGCAGGCTCCCCTATAAGCAAGAGATTAGCCCCAAAGCCAGCAAACAACAAATCTTTCCAAAATGAAAGTTTGTTATTCACTGTCTGCAAATCACTTGAATGAGAAATGCTTCCTAAAACCACTACAAACTCATGTATTTGTTTTGCTGACTAACAACTAATGGAGGAAGGAATTTTATGGAGAGGTAAAAATGGAAAATAAAAAAAAAATCAGGAGTGAAAAATAATTTCAATGTCTTAAAACTTTTAATAGTAACATTTTTTCCGAAAATTTTATATGAAACGTTTTCAAGTCTTATGCTTCCCTTTCCATCTAAACCAATGCTATACTTTTTCTTTACTTCTATTGTTTCGCCACGCTAACTTTCTGCGATAACCTGAATAGACCCAAAAAAAGAGCATGTGCTTACCTTCAGGTGATACAAGTTATTAGTCCATTTTCTTCACAAAAGATTTTTTTCTTACACAAAGTAAAACCCCAAAGCTATCTCTGACCTCATTTAATCCTTTCAATACCTTGATAACCCGCCCTGCAGTATTTTGTCTTTATCACGCTCCTGAAAGGGACTGCTTTCATCTGCAACTTTTCATGGCAACAGAATTGCACCTTAGACTTGTGTTATAACACATGACACTGTAACACATGAAACATGAATTATTGAAAAAGTAAAGGAATTCTGAAACAGAATCTCTTTTCCAACTACAAAACTTCACTTCAGGTTTGCAGGCTTGATAGCCTAAACATCACATCCAGCCAGACCACGACCTTCAGTGAGATGGGTCAGACTATCTCGGGTCACTTCATGACAGTCAGAATTTGTACACAGTCCAGCTGCAGTAAGAATTTTTCACTGAGACAGACAACAAAACAGATAGCTACATATCCATGTTTAATGCCTTCTCTTCCCCATGACTCCAATTATGACCAAAGCTAATGATGCAGTAAGTGGAAAAAATTACCAATGCCCTCTCAAAACTCCACAAAAATATCTACCACTTCCTCTCCACTCCCCAAAAGAATCCTGAGAGAGCTCACAGACATTGCAGTTTTTAAATGTTAAGATTACTAGGTACGCTTAGAGTCCTTAATGCACATAAAATATACAGCCTTCCTCCCGGGGCTGGATGAGGAGCTGCTCCTTGCCCCATTTCCAGGCTCCAACAGAACGAGCACCCTCCAGTGCCCATCTCTCAGGCGCTCCATCTCACTGGTGTACATCTCCGGTCTCATTTCTCCCCCTTTTTCTCCTCATTCGTTTCATTCCAGTTCACCTTGATCCCTCCTTTTCCAAGCTTTTTCTTCTGTACTTAAACACTGCATAGTAAGTCTGAACAAGCCCCAAATTCCCTCGTCCAAATCCAGCCTGTTCCTCTCCTCCTCTCTCCAGGCATCTCCTAACACATCCTCTCAACATCTATGCAGTCGTCCTTCTTTGTGTGTGTAGCATCCCTAGTGGACCCCCCACTGAGGGTTTAGTAGCAGAGACAAAGGCTTAGCTACTCACACTGATTACTTTTAGTAGTTGCTTCACAGACAAACCCATTATTGCTTCTCTGATCGCTGCTTGCTCTGTGTGTTAATGTTGAAGAATCATTAAGTCTTTACATTAGTCAGTATTTCTGCAGAACACTGAACTGTGATGCGCTGATGTAGTCTTACAAAAAATTTTTTGAACTAAATTATTTTACATTTTAAATATCTTTAAAATCAAACTCCTTCAGACTTCATGATATATTCATTCTATCTATAAGACACTGAGATGTTACAGAAGATGAATTTCTCACCAGTAGCAAATTAGTAACACAAGAAATTGTATGCCTTAATATATTATGTAAAAACAGAAGTATTGGGAAGTTGAAAGACTTAAAAGTTTTCTCCATTTAAGTAGAAATAAACTGGCATGTCTAATAGAAATACTTAAAAAAATTATAATTATTTAATGAACTCGAAGACAGCAAAACTGTTGAGTTAGCGTTAATTTAAATATGATTTAGTGACTAATCAAATTTGATGCAAGTACTGTATCACAATATTTCCTACACTGCACATGCTAACACAACGTGCAAAAAACTAACGTCAAGGGTTTTTTCCTCCTTTGTACAATTTTAAATATCTTTTTGACTAGACACGTCATCTATCTGAATGTGAACTTCTGATTTATTATCACAAACAAACCTGTCTATGACAGTATTATTTGTAAGCGACTTAAGAAAGCATCCTGAAAAAAAAGAAAATCTTTACATTAGTGGTAATTCAGAAATCAGAAGCATTAAGGCATTTAATCTAAATCCCAAAGTTCAGAACAAGAAAGAGGAAGAAAGCCATACTAAAATCAAATCAAAGATAGACTTTTAAGCTGTAAGAATCTCTCCGTAGTTTCTTCCTTTCTTTGTCCTGAGATGGATTTTTTCTATATACATTCCTCCACCTTCACGTAAACATAAGGATGCTGTTAACTGTTCTTCACAGTTTCCATGAACAGAAAAAGAACAATCAGCACTCACTCATAAAAATAAAGCAAAGCAAGCAAGCAAGCAAACAAAACCCTCAAACAAACCAACAAACCCACAAGAACGCTTGCTAAATCCAATATCCGTTTTCGTAACTGATTATCTTAAACATTTGCTGTAATTTTCTGAAGGCAAAGAATCTTCTTTTTAGCACAGATTGTAGTAAACAGGCATTTTTGTTTTTACTATGACAGTAGTACTTTTAACAATGATTCCTGTATATCAGGCTCAAATCCTGCAAGCGATTTGGAAGGTTAATCCTGGGTTATGTTGTGTGGTTATCTATACTTGATATAAATAAAAGGGTTTAATAGCTATTAAGAATGGTTTCCAGCTCTCAAATGATGGAAATCTGGAGGGTTATAGGTCATGTATTGCAAACTGTGATGGCCCTTATGAGTTAAAAACTTCAAGGTGGGAACAGATCAGAAAAAAAACCAACTTTCTCATTCAAAAAATATTTATAGATGCATGGTTTACATTAATGTTGTCGTTTGTACTGGGCTTCGATGGAACTCAAACGAGATGGCTGCAAAACCAAAATGGATCCAGAATTATAGTGTGCTGTTCCTATTCTCTGTAGGATTATATTTTCCTAGTCTATAATTAAAAGCTTGTGCTTTCTGATATTAGTACTTCTGACATGTTCAGGCTTTTTTTACACTACTAGTTTGCAGGGTTGTTCTGAATTTATTTATGCTGGAGTGCCCTTAATCCACAGGCAAAACATTTCTGTGAGTCACTTAGTCTTTGCAAATGCGTTTGTGGTCCTAACATGTAAGTAGTTTCACTGAGATGTGGGATGAATTTTCCCACATAGAACCCAATATAGATGCATTCCTTCAGCAAGCTGTGTTTTTCTGCCAAGATTCTTCTGCCAATCCAATTCTGGACTTCTATTTTTCAGTATGATTGTTTTAATTTCAAACTACGCTCGATATGAGCTCAGTCCAGGAAGACAATCACCAGAAGTATATGGTACTTTGCTTGTGCAGTCATCCATACATTCCAAAGCTTGGGGGAGACATATTTTACACTAATCTGCTAAAATGTGTGTCCTCTTCTCTTGTTGTCTTTCTAAACCTCAGTTGCTGAGACTAGCACATCATTCAGTGAATGCCAGCTCATGTGCGTAAAAAGGAAATCACAATATAATTAAAAACCTCCTAGATATGTGTTGGAGAAGATATACAAATATGAAGATAAGAAAAAGAAGACAGAAAGCTCACAGAGCTGCTTTTCTGAAAGAGATGCAAATATTCCTGATGAGCAGTGAACTCTTCTAGTACCTTATTGCCTGCCATTATCTCCAAATTAAAATATTTTAAGATTTTTTCATAATTAAGGTACATGCTTCCCTCCAGTAACTAATTCCCAGATATACAAAAATTTGGAATAATATTCATCCTTAAATTTGGAGGTTTATCTTTTCCTTAAATTGGCCCGAAGGTTTTATTTATAGCAGATGATGACTAAGGACCTGAAAGATGCACACGTTCTTCCAAGATAAAGAGAGCTGCCATGTAGGTGTCACACTGCAGTTTCGTCAACACCATGTGGATTTCTGGGACAGTGCCCTTAGATGCTGTGAAATTCTGCCAGTGTTTGTTGTCCCAAGTCTTCTCCCTTGACTCACAGTTTCCTACCTTAGCTTCCTTGCTCCTGCCTACAGAAGTTACTTGTGTAGAAGAAAATGTAAGAGAATGGTCTGCTCAAAGCCTTCCCCTCCCCGTATTGCCATAGACCTAGTTAGACTAAAGGACAAGAGGTCAGGTATGTCTGTTGTGCTGCTTTTGTTCAGCTCTCCTGAAGTCCTTTGCTTTGAAGATGACCCTAGCACACACAGGCAAGAGGGATGAGGAAGTAGGAAGTAGTAGTGTGATATAAAGTTCCACAGAAGGCTAGCTAAAATATATTTTAGGGATATTTGACCCTATAAGTCTTTTTCTCAAAACTTCAGCATTTCCAAAGTAACACAATATTAATAGAAAATATGATGTGTACAAATTTCATTAATGTAAGTGCACAAAGTATACACCAAATACTAAAGGAGTCCTTTGGGAAAAATCTTAATTCAAACAAACATTTGGACAAAGATATTTAAAACTGCCTTAAAATGAGTATATTATCACCAAACATTTTGTCAAGGCCAAAACTCACAGAGACCTTCACATTGATTAGTGGTAGCAATAATGTATTTTCATGCTGAGTGTTACATAGTACGCTTACAATTCAGAACTCAGGGTTAAGTCAATCCAGTCACAGCTTGCTCACATAAGGTGATGTGAAGGACAGAGAGGAGATTGTATTGCTAATGCACAGAACTGTAGTAGGAAACCCAGAACTGTTTCATAAAATTTTGTATGACATTAAGTAATAAATGTGTGAAACCACCTATGAAATTAACTATTCTTTACTCTTCATGCATTTTGAAAAAGATGTCCTCAAACTAAGAAAACAAAAGAAATTTCAGAAATTTTTTTTCAGACAGTTACTAACAATCACACATACGAACAGATTGTATTTACACTGGTTTTCATCTGTAGTGTATTTTACTGTTATGTTTTAAATTTACAAATGCAATTCTTAGCTGATTTCTTCTACTTTCTTTCCTTTGCTAAGATCCTCTTTTAAATGTTATATACTTTCTCACTGATGGTACATTCCAGCACAGATTTGCAATCCTCTATTTCTGAAGCATTAAGCCAGTCCTACATTCTTAAATTCTTGTCATAATCTGCACTTCTATCGTTATGCTTCGGTTCTCAGGGCATGTTTGTGAAACATAACTCATTGATCTTTTTCCTTATGTTTTATTTTAGCTGCAAGAAAACTGAGTCTGCTGGCAAGAAGTCTGTTTCCAGACATCTCTACTTACATTATTGCTTTGCTGGTCTTCCAGTGTTGATCTACTTCAGAAAGACAACTTAATTGAGTTCAAATGATGATTACAACATGACTTACTATGCCTTGACTCCCATGCCATGGAGTTTACCAAATATGAATGTTGTGGTGACATTTCAGGGCTTCCGACAACTTTTGGAAAGAGAAACAAATGGTACAGAAATCTACTCAAGACTTTGTTGAAACCATAGATGAAGATTCTATGATCCATGAAACCATTTAGAGAAGTGAGTTGTTTCAGTTAATAAGGAAAAATCCCAACAAAAACAACTTACTGTCTTCATTTCAGTTTGACATTGTGTCGTACCTAACTGTAGCATTAAACTCACATGGAATAGTCAAAGGGGACACTGCTCTTGTTGCTGTTTGTTGCTGTTACAGTACAGTCTAGGATATGTGTTCAAAGCCCAGGAACACCACATCTTTGAGCTACCAGCAGAAATGGTAACAGTTGTATTTATTCCATCTTCAGAGCAAGCTTTGTGGAAGACAACAGGGCTATGTAGGAGATATTAAGGAGATTATATTAAGGAGATAAACATGTCGATGACAGTCTATTCAATCTTCTCTATCATTTATTTAAAAGAAGTAATTATTCTACGCTAGAAATCTGACCTACCTTTCTATCCTACTAGTATAACTCTGAGAGAAGATGAGAGAAGACCTGCAAGCATTTATTGTCACACTGAGTTTAGACCCCTCTGAAGCACAAGACGACACAATACTGGTGTTTGTAGTCTCTAAAGAGGCATTTGGGTGCAAGTCCTCATCACTACACTAGTCAGCAGTTAGAAACGTTGTATTCTGTTATTAGTCAACTTTCTAAACTTGGAGAACACTAAAATTTTTTTTTTTTTTTATCACAGGCTAGATGAGCAAACTTATTGGGAAGTCAGCCCATTGATGAGTTTAGTCACTTTGAAATTCCACCTGTCTTTTCAACTCTCCAGTTTTTTGTTGCTATTCTAAAAAGCAATTCAGTTTGTCTGCTGGCAGTAGGGTACACTACGCTGCTGTCTAGTACAGATATAACACTATCTGACTGCTTAAACAGAGCCTTTATGATTTGTCGTGTGGTATTTTTGTGCACCTCATAAAAGCCACTGTTTCTTCTTGTTGTCACGAAGATAGCTTTATGGAGAGGATGGCAGCAACTCCAAGGCATGCTGCTGAACTCCTAAGAAAGTTGGACAGGTGAAAACATTCTGGTACTTCTTTTTTTTTGCTGTATTTCACAAGACCATTCCCTTGTTCTGCAGCAAGTTATTTAAGAATACTGTCCTGAATTTTCTGCCCCACAAATTGATAGGGATTAACCCTGACGTGTACTCAACCCTTTTGGTAAGTACTAATTCAACCACAAAACAGTTCCTTTATATATCCAAGCCCTTGGCAAATTCAAGATGGACTGAAAACCTCAGACCACAAAAATTTGTGCCCTCATTGCGCATAGCTTTGTTGTCACTGTATAGTGAGAAATTACAATTATGTAATGCTCTGAGATTCATATAGACAGAATTCACAAGGGATATTCTTCCTACCTGAAACTACAGTTAGAAAAAAAATATTCTGGGCCAATCAGCCCATGATATCTCCTAGATAAAGAGGTATCTCAAAGGAGGTTGAATCTATGGAATAAAATTTTATTCTGATGTTTTTTGGGGAAGGACAGATTTGTGTACGCTACCAAACAGGAGATAACTGTAAAGCAACAAACACTTCATCTAGACACTGAAACTTCTTTCCTTTGAGGATTTCTAAAAGCTCAGATTTTTTTTTTTTTTTGGCTTAAAATAAATAGATAGTGGACTATAAAATTAGAATTAAGTTTAAAAAATTAGAAATTAGAATCAAGTTTATTCCTGATTTATTTATTTATTTAAACCAGAAAAAGAGGCAGGATTTCCTTCCAGGTGAAGACTGGTCTGTAATGGTTAGAATTCCGACCATTTTGAAAAAGGTGAATATGAAGTAGGAAGACCTAAAATTGCATAATTCAAACCATGTTGGCTGATCCTGAAAAAGCACACTTCTTTTTTTCTGATCAGTCTATTTCAATATGGACCCCTAGCCTTGTTTTTCCTTGCTTTCATATACAGACTTGCATTAAAATTTCTAAGCTTATACCAAAATAAAATTAACAAAGATTTTTATGCTTAAGGAACATAAAGGTTCTTCAAAGAATACAAATGAAGAAACCTCTTTAATCAGTCACAAACACTATTAACTCCTTTCTAAAACAACTGAACTCTGTTTTAAATCCAGATAAGATTTTTCTTACATCCCTCTTATTCTGATAATATACTGTCTTCCCTTTTCCAGGCTAACTTAATTAGTGGGATGTTTATATCCCTCTGTACTGCTATCAGTTTTTTCTTAGTTGTTTTTCTACTCATTGCTGTTGACTGCCACCTTCTTTCTCCACTATGACATATTTATACACCATCCAGCTTTTGTTTTACTATACTCTTAGCTAAACTTTTATAGTTTCCTTTTATTAAGTACATTTCTCATTTCTGTGTTCATCTTGAAGGTAAAGATATCTTTTCCTTACACTTAGATCAAATTTAGATTGCTCAATTTTTAAAATGAATGATGAAAATTGTACATAACATATCAGAGGAAGACTCTCCAGCATTTCATAGAACAACACTTTTCTTCCTTCTTAAAAATACTTGGCTGATGCTTCCAAAGGCTCCGTAGCATTGTTTTTTCTTACAACTGCTTTGCATCTGTGGCTTCAAGCAACCTAATGTAGAGAACCAAAATGTTTTCTTCATTTCTACCTGTACCATTTCCATTGTGTAACACAAACTTTTGCTAAACTTACATGTTGAACACTGAGCTACTGAACTTTATTCTGCTTCTATTATTTCGATGCTTAGTGAATGTCTTATCGCATCCTCCTCTGTACTATCAGCTTCACCGCATCAGCAAATTTCCTCCACCTAGGCATTACAATGCACCAATGAAAAATGTGAGAGGATTTGTGCTAATATTTATGCTTGAGTTTCACTACCATCCTTCCAACAGTCCAAAAACTGTCTAACCGACACCACCTCCTTAACCATCTCGTGTTGCTGTCTTTCTCCATATGCTATTATATCAAATATTTCACTGAAATTATATAAAACCTATTGAATTTCCCTGTGTAGAATATGAAACTTGTCTTATCTAGGGTAGATGCAAGGTTAGTCTGACACAACACACTTTTGATAAACTGATGCAAGTTATTCATTTACAGCTGTGTCCCGAATACTTATTTTAGGTATTTATTTAAAAGTCTTCAATACTATTGAGAATAGACTAATCAGCATGCAGTTGCTTTTTCGTAGGCCAGGTACTATATTTTCCTGTCATGTGATGCTACACCAACTTGGCAGATTGATTACAAATCCCTGCTACTAAGTGCTGATTTCACAAGCCAGTTGTTTTGAATATCTGGAATTAAGAACATCCAGTTTATATACTATTCAAACACTTTTTTTGGTCATCTTTCTCTAAAATAGTTTTGAATCAAACATTTATCTGCCCCTCATTCATCGTGTACTGTACCGGTACCTTTCTGTCCTCTATTTTCATTTACTTCTCCCTTTACTGACCAGAGAATCTACTTCATCAGTTGGAGTCATAACCTTAAATTCTCTTCTATAATCTGTTGGCTGAAAAAATCTTTCCTCAAGGCTTAAATGCAATCACAATGACTATTGCTGACAGATGAAGGAATAAGAAGGGAAATTCATTAGCCTAACTATACTCCCAGTATGCTGGCAAGAAAATAATCTAAAAATAGTTTTTTGGCGGGCTGTCAAATTCAGACTGTAATTTTGCCTCACTTTTTTTTTTCTTTTAATCTGTACTATTCTTTAAGTACCCTGGCAAATCTACAATATGGCAGCCTTACTTTTCCAAAAAACTGTCATCCTTACCAACAAGGCTTTGATGCATTTTTGTTTTATCAGAAAGTAATGGTATTCCATAACTTCTTTAACATAAAGATAGAGCTGAAATGAGCACATCTCACCCTTAAAAGCCTCAAGCTATCCACATGATCATGAGGTAATTGCTTAAGGTTGCATGGTAAAGTGCAGCCAGGCTGGGCCTTCCCCCCCCCCCCCCATTGTTTTTGATGGTTATTGCCAAAGTTAAGTACACAGAAAAGACATCCTTTAAACAGTTGTATTAATTCAAAATTCTTCATTTAGTATGATCTCATTATAATGGTAGCTTACATTTTTATTAGTGCTGTCCTTTGACAATATGAGAAATGAATATTTTGATACAAGAATCTTCAAAAAAAATTTTTTTTTTTGGTTAGCTGGTTTTAATTGAAGATTCAGTAAAGCAAAAAAATTTCTTTTGGCAGTCCACTCTTAGATTTCCTATGTTTACCATTCCATTTTCACATTAAAAATCAGAGGATAACAGCCTAGCCAACCTTTTTGTCGTTGTAGGTACAACTTGAGTTTTAGAACCTATGTTCATGAACATGAAAGGAAGCCTAATCTTGAAATCTATATTTTTATGATTCCTGCTCACCCAAGGTCCTGAATGTACCTGAACTCCAGTGTTGTCAAAGCTAACATATGTAATCTTGTTTCAAGAGACCTTACGCTATTAAATATGTCACAAATGTTTTCTTGTCAAGGTTGAATTGCTTTGAGTTGGCATTTGACTCTGTTAATCAACATTGATCTTATTTCAGTTGAAGTAATTTAATCTGAGTTCAATTAAATTAATTCTCGGTCTCATTCTTAGAAAATTGCATTCACAATTACACTTCGCACAAGACTGCCTATATTGCCAGGAATGAGAACTGGGATATTTCAAATTCTATATATGGCCTCAAATGAAAGTTACATCTTCTTTCCCTAACTATTCCTTTAAAACTGAGATTTTGGATCCAGGTAATTAACCTACCTGATCATTCTCTATTGCTTTTATTTCCTATGTTTTGCTTTCCATAGTAGGGACTGATAAGGAATACATGCTCACTCTCTCTTCTCCTAGATAAAGAGCAAGAAGGAGCAGGTGAGGCCAGCAGAAAGCTGAAAGCAAACCAGGGGAAGATAAATGCCTGAGTTACCTCTTCCCTCTATGGAGGGATGTTTGCTACAGGATGCTTTGGATAATGAAATTGACACGGCCTGAATGTTTAAACCAGCACGACCCAGTGATATGAGAAGAGTCCTCTCCTGACTACAATACTGTAAATGATGGGAAAATTGAATTCCAGGTGCTGTTTGCAATAGACACAGGTGAAAAGGTGCAGAGCTGTTATCTCTTCTATGGTCCACAGTTTATCTGGCCAGCTTCTACTGCTTGTGTCTATTACTTAACGCTATGTATGTCAGTATAAGATTATTTTAAGGAGCAGAATAACTCAGTATTTTTCCCAGTAAGAAAATTCCTATGAGTCCAAGGCACGGTAATGTCATTGAATATGAACATGTTCTACATAAATACAAAATATCCTCAATTTTGCAGTCACGTCTTGCTATATTTCATCTGTTGTTTCCCTTTTCCTATGAGAAATTAATCCAAAAGCGTTCTGAAGCTGTCAACCTACCTCAGTTAAAGTTTAGAACTTAAAATATTTTAATTACTGTATGCTTCAGACATTTGAGAAAATCTATTCAAGTATGACTCCGCTGTCTACTTCTACATATTTGTTCAATGGTTTTATAGCTGACTCACATGACACAGATATGGTTTGTTTAATTCTGTACACTTTACAGGGCAGGAATTTAACATTCTTTAATGTGATATTAGAATATTTTATATTAGCCTCAGATACGTGCTATCGGGCAATGTTTACTGATAGCTAAATATTCATTATATTGTATACACTATGTTATACACACACTTTTAAATCTCTTGCTTGCTTTAGAGACGGAAGTTATTTGATATTCAGTTCCGTGCTTGCTGTCAAAGAAGCAGCGCAGAGTGTTCCTAGGGTTTTGGGTTTTTTATTACTCCATTTTCAGAAGTCACTTATGTTTCTTCCACAGGTATGAAAGCAAAACCAAAACAGTAAACTCCACATTCAAGCACTAACCTCAGGATGACGGAAAAGCGTAGCTCACATTAATTGATAAGAAAATATGTGCTTTCACTGCTTTCTTAGTTTATTCTTTTCTGTATCATCTCCTGGAGGGAATAAAAATGATCTTAACCAGTACAATACCAAAACAGTAGATCTCTCATTCTGTGAATATACTAATGTGGAAGTTGCAGAAGATGCCTTTCTTCCAAGAACAAAGGCAGAGAGCCTTTAACTTATTACAGCAAACTTCCAAGCTGAGTGAAACAGTAGTTAAATGAAACTCTTTCACTTGCTGCTCTCCATTGAAGAATATTTCCTGTTAAGATGTGAAACACAAGATTTTTAAAAGCAGTTCGGTTGTAAATTTAACTGAAATCAGTCTGTTAATTGCCTGAGTACCCTCACTAGTCTGGTTTTGGGCTGAGTTATTCACAAAGCCTAATTTTAAGCTAGCTTAACAGGGCTTTTTCTGCTACTAACACAATGAGAGGTGTTGTTTTAAAGGACAAACTGGAGCACAAAATCAACCTCTGGTAATGCCTTTCCACTTCCCGAAGCACAGACAAAGCCTAGGCAGACAAGTCTCCCTTTCAGACATGAAGACCACTAAGATAAGAGTGTTTTGGAAATCTGAACGTTTGTTAACTTGGGCATTTTTCTTCCTATACGGTTTAAGCAAGATAACACTCTCTAGTAGAAATAATGAATACCCACTAAATCATATTAATGTATTGAGCAAAAGACATTAAGAAGTATCACTTGGAATTTAATACCTCTTTTTCAAAGTAAGTCTTATATCTTCTCCTGAAGGAAAGCAAGAAGATGCTTTAATAATTGAAGACCTCAGTTACTGAGGGAGGCCAGATCTATTTGACTGCTTAAGCACTGGCGACAAGGATGGCTGTAGGTCTCTCTTCTCATCTCCTGCTTTTCTGTCCTGACCGGACAAGCCCATATATGACTTTGTTCAAAATGATACTGTGAATTTGAAAACCATTCTTCTGATCACAAATTTATTCTTACTGCCAGGGAAGAAGTTTGGCTATCAAAACAGATTAAAAATATATATCGTAACAGTTTTAGCTACTTCAGTATTCCTAATTGCTAACTGCAGGTATAGCCTGAAGTTACTGTTCCAAATCTGAAAATATTTAGCTGAAATATTCTGAAGCCCAACTCGGTGAATCTCCCACATTGCCAATAAACTACCATCAGATCAGTTACAAAAGCTTACAACACATTTACAAACACTGTAAAAGCTGCGGCCTGCTTTTATCTCCCAAATCGAAACATGGAGCTGCAGATGTCTCAAACCGTACTTTGTTTCCAAAACCTCACAGAAACTTATTCCAACCCCTTCATGGTGAAGACACCATACAATGTTTTTATCTTTAGCCTGTTTACAACAGAAAATAAATAGATCACTGATGATTGTCTAAGGTGATTGATGGCCCAGGCACCTCTGCCCCCCTGCTGCCGAGCCAACATGGCAACAGCAGCCTGGCCCAGCCTCGGGCCTGCACCGTCACTCAGCACCAAGCACCCTCTGAGCTGAACCCAGGACACAGTGCAGTGCTAACTCCAGTTATGCAAATAATTTCATGCATTTTGATACATTAGCTAAACACAGTCCTGTGAACAGCAAAAAATACGGAGCCTCGCTTTCTGTTTTGATAAAGGAATTTGAGAATAAGTTTCAAGACTGCTGAAAAATCATCAGTTTTTTGGTATATTTGCGACTCCATTTTCAATCGACATAAATACATTTCCTGCACATTCTCAAATGGAATGTATGGAGTTGCAATCAGACTTTCAGCTCAAAGAAAAATTTGATCATGTCTCTCTACTAGACTTTTATAAACTCTTCTTGCCAGACAAACATATCCCTAGCCTCATTTGAATCACTGCTTTTTGGCAGTACGCACATTTGAAAACAACTACTTTCATGAATGAAGCACAGGAAAAGTAAAATTTCATCAAAAAAATCTCTGACAAACACCTTGAGAACTCATTAAGAATTGTAACCACTTCCATCGAATGAGACCGATGCATTAGTTTCACAAAAACAAGGTCAAATATCCCACCAGTTTAATGTTTTTGTTGATCTCTTTTATGTTTTAATAAATATCAAAAAATAAAATAAGTTTTGTTAGTTACATACATAATATTATATACTTTGTATGCAGCCCAAGACAATTTTTATTCACTCAGTGCGGCCCAGACAAGCCAGAAGGTTGGACACCCATGGCCTAGCCCATCTGTTTCCACCCTGTCAGGCACACAGTTTCATTTCACATCATTTTATACCATTTCTTTTCACACAATGTCATACCATTTCTTTACATGTAACTCTTATGCCTCTACTTGTCTCCAGCTAGGTCCTTGCTTCAAATTCCGCATATTATTTCTCCATATTTTCTAACAGGGCAATTATTAAACCATAACAACAACCTTCTGAGTGGCAACACACTAAATTAACATCTGATACAATCCAACACATTTCATACTTCAACAACTCACAGAGGTAGAATACTTCAAATATTATTATTACATTCAAAAACAACTTCAAACATTTTTCTCTTGTTTTCTATTATCTTTCTTTTCTTCCTTTTCCATTCTCTTTTTCTCCATTTTCCTCAATTTTTTCCTTTTTCTCTATTTCCTTTCCCTTTCTGAATTCTCCTTCCTGCCTTGTCACCACTCTCCACTCTTCTATGCTGTCCTCCTCTTTCTCCTCATTCCCCGAGGTAACAAAGCCAATGGTGCAATTGCTAATAGACTCAACAGTATAACTTCCAAAGCACACAGATGACTGCCATGCTAAACAAAAACACCAGATTAGTTTCCCAGCCAGCAACTTCTTTATATCATAAGCCATGTGCACCCAGTACAGCATAACAACAGCCTTAGCCCAGTTCCCAGGAACTAGAAACAATGCAACAGGTAGAACATACAGCAAGTAACATGCAGAATAATATAGGTAATAATAATATAATCTCTCCTCTCATCTATCATCATCATATTCAGCAATTTCATTACCTAGATCATCCTCATTACCCATATCATACTTCTGGGCAGCAAGAGTCCCAAGGGCTAGCAGGGTCACATAAGCAGCCACTTCATTTCAATGATCACACACCCTTCCCACCTTTTCTCTTTGCTCTTGGTCTTCCCTATGTGCAGTTTCACATCCTGTCAACTACACCAATTGTACCACACAAGTCCAAACTCACACAACCGCACCATGTCTCATCCAACTGTGCCGTTGTCCTGCCTGGAGCCAGGAGCTCTGCTTCACATCTTGTGGTGCCAGCTCTGCTACTGCTTCCTTCTCATTGAACTGCCTCATCTATCTGGCCCTTATATGAGCCTCAGGTGACCCCGCCCCAGGCCCACCCCCCTTCCAGTGGGAAGGGGAGCACAGGTGCAAACAAACTGCCTGTGCTCCCCAGGCCAGCCACACCCCTCCACCACTTGCAAAGGGTACTTGCAAAAAGTTAAATATCTTCACTATTTCATAGTAGAGGATTGTGAGATGTAGTAGTGACTTACTTGAGGCAAAGGGATGTCCATGTCAAAAGGACAATTAAAATCTTGAAGTTTTACACCTCCTAGTGCTCAATCATCAGTTCAGGCTGTGATCAACAGTTTCCCTACAGTAATATAATAAGAAGTTAACAAGAAGCAAGCAAATATTTTGTTACATAGTTCATCAATAAATCCTCCTGAATTGACAACATTGTTTTTAAAAAAGGACTACATCTTAAGTTGCTTGCCTCCTTTCAAAACCCAAAAGAAATCAATATAATCCTATGCAAACTTCATAAACAAAGCCTAGATATATCCTATAACATTCATTGTTAATTATGCTGTACATAAGATACTTGCAAAAGTTTAAATATCTTCACTATTTTGTAATAGGGGATCATGAGATGTAGTAATGACTTACTTGAGGCAAAGGGGCGTCAATGTTGAAAGTACAATTAAAATTTTGAAGTTTTACAACTCCTAGTGGTACAGACTATTAGCTCTTGCTTGTTTCTAAGATGTCAAGAGGAAAGCGTTATCCTACAGCTATTTATTAATGTAAAAGCCTTCTAAAACTGTGCATTTGGTTTGTAATATCACTTAAGTATCAAAATGACCTAAACCACAGTATAGTAGTCCTAGAATATTGATGTTAACAAGAATCAAAGCTTAAACCTCTGCTGTTGCTATATGAAGAATAAGATTTAGTGAAAGGGAATAAACCAAAGAAATACGTGTCCTGAAACCGAAACCATAATTTACCACTTTTAAGAGGTCATAGTGATCACGAACTGAAACGGCAGAGCTGGTGACATAGCTGCAAAAGTAATTGAGAAAAGCAGCTTCCCTGAAATTGAGGCACAGGAAGATCAACCACGCAGAATCTAAATATTAAAGCATAATAGTACTGTAGGCTTGGAAGAAAATGCATACCACAGTCTGCTTGTTTTCTGAAATGTCGAGTGTACACCTTGAAAAGGTACAAACGAGCATCTTTCCCAGCCACTGAGCAGAAAAAGAAAATCAGTCCTCTCTGGATACTTAAAGGCTTATTTCAACAACCTATACTCTCCGTCTCGACATCAGCACCAAGCTATACCTTGCAGAGCTTTAATTTAACATCTATGTCAAGAATGAAAAATGAGCTGACAAGATTTAACTTCTACAGATTGCATTTATAGGCTGTGAATAAGTAATCCTACATGTTCTTGATTGATTACAATTTGAAAAATTGCAATATAAAAGTGACAATTTCTTCTACAATAATTTCCTTGTTTGGACACTTGTCAGGTAAAGCAACTACTATGGAAATAATAGGGCATCTCAAATCATACCACCTTTGCGTTTAGGCTTTTTATCTTCTATTTCATATTATTTACATAACTCACAACAAATAGGATATACGGTGTGTTTTATATATATATGTATATAGGCGTATGTATGTATTTGTATGTGTATATTCATGTTTAATGTATGTGGTTCCACAGCAAATCCGCAGTCTTATAGGTCTTATGAGTCTCAATGGTTATTTCCTCTGAACTGTTTAGTTCCTTTGAAGCTTCTAAAATTGTTTACTTTTGAACATACAGGAAGACCAGAAGTTAAGATGTCAGAAAAGTAAAGTCCAAAAAAAGAGAAGCATTGAAAAAAGAAACATTTCTTTTTTTTTTGCTTTTGCTTTCTAATTTGCAAATCTGCACCTTAGTAAAATAAATAAGAACTATATCTACTATACTTTAAAAAAAAAACAAACAGAATTGTAAGGGTGGGAAAAGGTGAAAAATCCCACATGCTCCGAACACAATCTGAGGATGCAATAATATTAATATGAAAAGCATTCACATAAACATATCCATTCTACTGTGTTTTTCAGCTCAAGTGAAAGGAAGCATTAACAAAATGTTTCCTTGCTTCCCCGATGAGTCTCATGTGATACAAAAAACCCCAAGTTCAAATAGATAAAGTGGTCCCAAGGTTGGAAATAAACTATACTTGTATCTGTAGCGCATTTATAAAGCCAAGTTCTTGTTAGAATACTGATGATACATTTGTTTTCTTTGGCAGTAATACGTTTCCTCCTGGTTCTTTATTTATTGAAGGGAACTAGCTCACCATCATTTTAATATAAAGTGCAGTTTCACAATCTAAACCTTTTCAAAATTCAAATAATGCACTATATGCTTGCTTTCCAGCATTAAGAAAAAAGGAAAAACAACCATTAGTGTCCTTACCCTTATTAATTAATATTGTCCCTTGTACTAATTAGGATTTTGATTCACCTTCACAGAAAACTGCTTTGATAGATAAGACCAGTTAGGCAAACAGAGAGAAAATAGAAAATGCAGCATTTCAAGAGAGCACTGGCTGTGAAAGTCCTTGCTTCTCATCTCAAACATTATTTCATTGTCACATGCGCTACTTATTCAGCTGAATTGGAAAAGGCTCGAGCCATACAGTTTTTGTCTCTTTGGGTCTTTTCTTCCAGTAAAGAGTTGTACCAGCCAGGATCCCAGGAACATGCTTGTAGAACTGCTGACTTAGCAGCAAAAAGATTTTGGTCCAGCAGAACATCAATATATTGTTACTGGGATGCTCACGCCTAGAGTCATTTAGTCATGACGTTCCTGAATCCTAAAATATCTTCAGCAACTTTTAGACTCTTAGGTAATATCTTACCTGTATGTCAGGAAAATCTCCTGTACTTGCCCTCTGTTTCTTTCCAGACTTTTTTTTATTATTATTATTATTATTAGCAAGGTAACAACATGCAATGAAAAATATTTTTTTAAAACAGTATTGTTATTTTTTTTGTCATTTTTGATAGAATGTTCAAAACTTCCAGTCTCTTCTTATAGACAAAATCTCATAAAAAACCCCTCAATATCAAAATGCTTCTTAAATAATTCTGAAACCAAATATATTTTCCTTTGTATATTTTCCACTAATGCTTGCATCCAAAAACTACACTTCTTTCAGCACTGAGACAAGAACATAGAATATTCCTAGGAGACATCTTGTTCATCTACTCTATCAACTGTTCAAGTGGTACTACCTATATTTAGAAAAAAAAAAAAAAAGATTACACATATCATCAGAAACTTTCTCCAGCTGAAACTCCTATCTCAGAAATTCTGAATCTGTCCCTAACCCTCAGTCTATCTTCCTAACTTCCTTAATATTTTTTCACTTACAATCCATCTTCTCTGTACCAAAGAAAATTGGTAAAGATCATGATGTTCTCTAGTTTTACTGATACTCACTACATTTTGTGTTATAAAAACTGGGCTTCAGGTCTGAGAAATTAACATCTGACCAGAAGATATTTCAATATAAGGTAATCAACTAACTCTGATGGCAAGGACTCTTTTAACATACAACAACCGAAATCACTTTTGCCATCCAAGCTTGCAATTATGTATCACTCAGTAATTTTCCTCTTTTATGAAACCTTATGTATTATAAACATTTATACAAATCTATTTTTCCTTTCTGTTTTTTGTTTTATGTAAAAGAGTTACTTGAGCAAAATAAAACTATAATTAAAAAAAAATAAACAAGATGATTGGATTTGCATCTTTTTCCTGACACTGAAGCTGCTAGATGCACCTATATCACTATTTAGAAAGCAGTTTTCTCAATTAAGGATTGTTATCAACCTCCATGTTAGTTAAGAGCCACTAGTTGCTCCAGGTTGGGATTATGAATATTTGATACTAAATACAATTGGTGTGTTTGATAAACAGAACTGGATGAAGATCTTCTGCACAGTTTTTAAGGAAATGTAAAATATTATTCTAATTGGACAGTTATTAGTGCAGGGAGGGAGAAATCCATACAAAAAAGAGAGAATTTTCTCAGATATGGAGAAAATACAAATACAAATGGAGGAAAGAGCATTTTATCCACAAACTGCTTTCTGTGTATCATCTGCACTGGAGCCCTGAGTCTCTCATTGACAGAAAGTCTTCAGGATCCACATCTTCAACAGCAAGGAAACACAGGCAGCCATGATGATCTCTTTAGCTTCACTGCATCGTATATATACCCAGCCCTTTCCAATAGTGATTAAAAAAAAAAAAAAAAAAGGCTTTGAGTCATTGCTAGGCTTTTTTACACTGATAAAAAAAATGCACACATGATGTGCATATGGCAGCATGGCAACAATTTGTAAATACGAAAGGACTGACATTTGACATCGCTCCCATTTTACTTCAGAGAAGCTGGAGAAATACGCTGCAGGTGGCCTAATTTTGAAATTCCAACAAATGATTCATAAATTGCCACTTCATTCTAGAAAATTGTTTCAGAAAAGCTTTGGCCATAAATTGATCATTTTTATTTATGTTAAAAAGTAAAGTATCTTAGTAACCTTATCACCACCAGTGCCTTATATTTTCCTTATATAATAATAGCAGTGGAATTACTATTGGAAATGTTTTCTGGTTTAGTATATTCATAAATATGAGGTGGGGAGAAAGAATAAAATCATTAATATATAGTACCTATGTCAAGAAATATGGAAATACTAGAACCAAATAACTAAAGATCTTGATAGTTAATATAAATTGTGGGCTGGGGGAACAACAGTAGGTATTATTGGAAATTTTCATTTGGAAGCTACTGGTATTAAAAACAACTGATGCAGGCTAGCAAGCAAAAGCTAGCTTAGCTGATCACTGTATCTGAGTGATTGAACTTTACATGGTTCTAAGTGTGAAGCCAAACACCGATGTAGAAGATTCTAGGCACGTTCTTCACTCAGGTAAGTATCCCTCCTTCTACTACCGCTTGGACTATCTGTGCCTTTGCACTCGAAGAAACTTAGGGTTACCTCACTGCGGCCAGTTAAACATTTTAAGTAGATAGGAAAACTCAAGACGCTATGTCAGAAGATGAAGACAGAAACCATAAACAGTCCGTGAGCTAAAATATTCAGCCATAAAAATAGCATAATTAGAAACATTAAGGTATTTAAAATTTCACGTTTGAAACTTATTTTCTTAAAGCTTCCTCACATTAAAATTATTCTTTTACATACTTTTCTGTATTTTTAAGCCAAAATAGTCTTTTTAAATTTTTAAACAATATTTTTAAAAAAACAACTATATAATAAACACAATTTTATTAAACGTATCAAGTTTTTTAATTGAGGTAGATAAAAACAGATTTATTTCATATGAATTTTATCAGACTATATTCCTAATCTTTCTTTAATCAATTCTGTGAGATCTTATTGTATTACTACTACCCACTAGACCAAAAGAAGTGGAAGCTATGTCCATTTAATTTTGTGGAAGTCATGTTTTTGAGAAACAGTCATGAAAAATAGTGTGTAAGAGAGCTTTAATCTTGCTTTCATTCTTTTTCTTTTTTCCTTTTCTTTGAAAAACTGAAATACAGTTTTTATTCTTAACATATTTACATTTAGGCACTGAACATATTTACTACGCAGTTTAAAACAACTCTGTAGAAGCCAAATCTCTTTTGCTCTTGCCATCATAGATTCTGTTCTGATGAAGTCACAGAAATAAAATGCCAAGAAGCCATACCTCTGCGTTGTATTGTCAAACATACGCACTTATTGTGGTTGCCAACACTTCAGTCTTGACTTTAGGCTCCAATATGCTGACATCTCAAGTTGGCAAGGCAGTATTTGTATGAGTATACACATACTTTTGTATGAGTATTTTACTCACACAAAGGCAAATACAGCGTAGAGGGAGTTGAATAAAAAGAAGACAGACCACTGTTTTTCTGGTAATTCAGTCATGCAATTATTTTTGATCATGTTGCCACTCCTCAAGTTTTTAGAAGAATTTTTTCAGCAAAACAATAATAATGGAATGATAATGCTAAGAAGTACAGTTTGAAACATAAAGTTAATCTATTTTACCGATACAGCTGCAAGGATAAAGAAATGTGAAGTACCCCCCCAAAAAAAGGTGCTTAACGTCTGTGCTCATATTTAAATATCAAAACATCACAATGTACTCTAAGCAAACTTTTCTTAAACATATATACTTGCTCCTTAACATCCCTCCTACTTGCAAATATTAATAAAAATATTTGGTTTCTGTTTTAGTCTATGTATCTAGGAATGAAGAATATGGACCAAGAGTTTCAGTATCCAAAAATACATCCCATTACTTAAATTGATAAAAATCTCACTTTTAAATGCTTCTACAAATATGGAGAAAAAAGAAATCTCTGAATTCAGAATACCAGTCCAATAGAGCTTCACTCTCAAACAGTGAAAGTTAAAGTCTGGCTCATTTAAAAAAAATACAATGCCAAACTACTGGCCAAACAGATTTGATCACATTGGACACTTGGATTTTTATTTTTTTTTTTTTTAAAAAAAGAAATAAAAATAAAATCAAATGTAAGAGGACAATAATATATTTTTCTCATTTATTCTATCACAGTTGCTGCCATTCAAACTTACCTTGAATCAGTTGGCAAAAGCATTCACTTCTCAGGCAGCCAGCATGCCGTGTGTTGTTCAGAATCCAAGAAGTAGGTACGGTGCCATGAAAAACAAGATAATGTTCAGAATGACAAAAACATTTTATATAAACAAGATCGCTTGTCAAATATTAATGCCAGCAAGAGTAGTAGATACCATAGGTAATAATAGCGATCATTTCAGGAAGAAATGGAGGACTGCCTAAATTCTTCATTCATGATTGATCGGAAATGCCAAGTATATTAAAGTTGTAATCCTAGGATAAATGTAGTTTATTCAGGGTATTAGTGCTTTTTTACTTTTATCCTTCATCATTGGTGACAAAGGTACCAATGCCATCTCTCCTCAGGCTTGAACGAGACAAAGACATTAGCCTTCAATCTTCTTTTAACGGTAATATATAGAGGTGAACAAGACTTACGCAGGAATAACCATAAACTGGTGCAGTCGACTATGAAGAAATGCCCCAAAGCTTGGGCAAAGCTGCTATGTAGTTTCTCCAATTTAATTGGTTCTGCTGACGGAGATAGACAGCATTGCTTTTATTTCTTCATGGAATTGTGTTTGCAATTCCACTGCTCTCTAGATCATATGAAAGTATGTCTCAAAATGCAGCAGTTGACTGCTGCTGTAACTAAAGCATCACAAGTGCTTCTTTCAGTGAAGCATGCTATAGCAGATCAATACTTCAGAAGAAACCAGTTATAAAATAAATGCTCATAGCTTTGATGTAAATATTTGATTGCTTCCTATTTCAGAAAGTGAAGGATCACACAGGGATGGTTAAAATACTTTAAATTCAAGATTTAACCTGTGCTCCAGAAGAGGGCAACACACTCTTAGCATTTATTAACACAAATTAACACACAGCGCAGCCTTAGTATGGAGTAGTCTTAGCGTGACACCTGCAACTTTTCCTAATCCACACTCTCTTAGCGTAAACCCCAAAAGGACTGGAGGTAAAGTAACTGATTCCCTGTAAATTCTCATGCAGCATGATATCACCACTAATCCTTTACACATATCTTTTTAAAGCTATCTTAAAACTATGTTTGAAACAAATATTCACCATAGGTCTGTAATATAAATCTACACATACAGGTATAAATATCTATGACATATAAAAAGACCCATAGTCCAAATGTTTCTGGAGTACTCACTGAGAGGCAATGCAATTTTCTATGACATCCTATAGGACATCCATAACATCCACAAGGGCTTATTCAAGAAATAATTAAATTTTAAGGATCATGCTTTCAGCAGCAAGAGTAGCAAAAAAGATCCCAGTGGTTACGATTAGTATGAGCGGGAACTGCATGACTGATTCTTAGCATACAGCAACGTAGTTATGATAAATGTTGGTCTGCCTCAACTTTTATTACTGTCTAGAAGAGGTCTGCTATACAGAGGCAGTATCCACTCAGAAGATTTAACTCCAGTAGCTGCAGATGTGGCAGGACAGTTGGGACCCATAACACAGATAAGTCACATATGATGCTTAAACTAGTATTAACTCTCAAGTCTCTAAAAGGAATCTACACAAGGTAGAAGTTGCTCCAATGAAGAAATGGGTAAAACTGGTTGTACTGGAAAAAGTCCAAACTCTCGTAATGACACCAGTTGTCTCACCCGGAGCCAGGATCTCCATCATCCAGTGCTAGTTCTGCTGCTTTCTTTCTGAGCTTTCTAAGCTTTGCCTGGCTGGCCCTTATCTAAACCCAGGGCCACCCCTTCCAGTCACAAGTGTTACTAACAACCAGTATTCCCCAGGCCAGCCACACCCCTCCATCACATGCTTAATCAACAGTTGAGCCTTAACAGTTGATCAAAAGTTTTCCAACACTAGCAAAGGAACAATCCATTCAGAGGGCAAAAGTGAACTGAAATGAAGAAAATCCCAAGGACTTAGAGAATCATAAGTACTTATTTACAATTGTATATGGAAACACTGTATGTGTTTATCATACAAGCGTATGGGCTGGATTTAACATAGAATTCTATCTGGAAGGTTGTTCGAGACTGCAGAGATACAGATCTGTTAGGTTTGATCACTAAATTGTCAAATACAAGAATTCACTATTGCCATTTAGAACACAAAGGAAAAAGAAATGTTGCAATACTAAGTACATTTTTGAAACTAAATCCCATACAACT
>JAOWBO010000070.1:22767959-22783631 GCA_028564985.1 Crax fasciolata
GGGGGGGAGGGGGTGGGGGTGGGAATGGTCTTTCTTGAGCTATTACTGACATATGTAAGAGTTTTCTTTTAATTAATAAAGTAACAACTTAATTATAGATCCAAAGATGCTTAAGTGCATTTAGAATGTTGCCAGCACTGGGAACTGTTCTGCCATGGCCAGTACAGGTCATCATGTCTGTGACTTCATTTTGCTAAATTCCCCTGAAACCTCTCAACTTCATTTTTTTAATTCTGTCATAAATAAATCAGTAGTTTGCTCATTTTATCCTTCTTCCAGATCATTAATGCAAACAGTACATTAAACCAGAGTGGCTCTCTTTCAATATTCAAACACACCACTCTTAACATTTCACCCCATTCAAAGATGATTCAGACTCTTTGTTTTCCATGTTTCATCCTGCTTCTGACCTGTGACCGAATTTTAGCTCTGCTCTTACAACTCCTCATTTTTAATGGCTTCTTGTGAAAGACTTGCCAAAGGCTTTTGAAAGCTTAGACATGTCTACCTGTCTCCCTCATGCACCATTTTATTGACACCCTCAAGGAACCCTGCTACATTAAATTACAAGCAAGTTTTTTTCCCTTGTAGAAACCCATTTCCTTGTAATAGCATAATCCACTAAGTGTTCCATAAGTTGATTTTTCAATTGTTACTTCAACTAAATTATTTACTGAACATCTATGATTTCTAGGATCTCCTATGTCCCTCTTTCAAAGGTAGGCTAAATACTCTCCAACGCTGAATCTTGTTTTAGTGAATCTCTGGGCTTGGGTCTGTTTGCTTTAGAAAAGTTCAAGTCCCTTCAATGTGTTCCTTTGAACCTTTTGGATGCATTCTGGGAATTTTTGCTGCTTAATTACTCCTTTGGTAGCAGAACTCTTGCTTTCAATACCTCACTCTCTAGTAGTGCCTCATCTTTAACATCGGAGAAATTAGTATTATTTTCCTCAAAACCAAACATGAGTATTTGCAGAGGATGCATTTAATAGCCATGCGTTAGAAAGTAGTGCTATTGTTCTCTTTCATTATGTAATGGCATTTTTATTTGCTTGAGAAATGACAGCATTATTCCCTCCTTCCCCACTTCTCTGACAAGAAATCCTCAGGTTCCTTTTACAAGGCGTATCATAAATGAAGACAGACAGTTATGGGAGTTCTGTTGACAAGTACTGGTAGTGCTCCCATTTGCTGTAATACGTTGTACGTATTGTTAGATTAATATTGCACAAATTGCATGTCACTGAATACCTGTTTTAGTCATTTAACAAAGAAGTCAAAAAAAAACAGTATTTCATCTCCATGTGAGCAGATTCATTTTCCTAAGCCGTATTTAAAAATGTCTCTTTTTCCCCATGAACATTGGTGAAATTAGTTGTGGAGAGGAAAAGTGACTTATACATTTCTATTGGAAGGAATTTAAGGACCCAATTACTAGAGTGCCAGCACATATCTGCCTTTTTAAGTATTTCTTGTCACATACTGAATATTTCATAAGATTCAGGCCAAATCAGAACATGCATATTTATTTCACGGTGGTTTAGGAATATCACAATCGTGTTCAAACTGGATTAATTCTAACAGTTATTATACCGTATATCAGCTAAAGAAAATCATACATTTCAGAACAAGAAGCAAGCTTTGAACACGAGAAATTCTTGTTAAGGGCTTGCACTTCTCCAAAACTAACTTCTATATTATTTCAAAATGAATGACTGATTCATCGCTTGTACTATCTGTGGTATATTGGAGAAGTGATATAAGCTATAAGGTAGATAGATTAATGACTTCTTAAGAAATGATATGACTGAAAGATGTTTTGAAAATATCATACTGCAGTAGGTTAGGAAAGATTTTTCAACATAGAGGAGCAACAGATCTTATTTCTGATTTGCCTAAAAAATGCTACTACAAAACAAGTGGTTTTACACTTGATAAAACGTTACATACTATAGAAGTTACAGAAACACATTTTAAACCAAAAAATCAATCTTAAGAAATTTTTTTTCCATTTTTTCATGGCCATGCAGAAACTGCTGGCAGAAAGAAGAGATTTTTAAGGGCATTTAAAAGTAAAGAAAAAAGCTGTTGTTTTCCAGCAGAGAAAATATGTTAGCATGATCTACAGTTTTGTGTGTTTCACATAAAACCAGTATTTTATACAATTTTGGTACTCAGTATTGAAAACTATTCTGCTTTTTCAAGTAGTATTTTTCACTAAATTGTTTATGGATATGTTGTAGAGCATTTCTATGGCTACAATTAAAATTCTGATAAAGCTACTCATTCTTTATGAATGCCCAGTTTAGATTACCATAGGAAAAGTAACACAGCTGAGGTGATGGTAGGCACCACCTGGAACAAACCCATCAGGGGCTCACAGCAGTTCTCTCAGGAATTAGAGATAAGTCTATTCCATGTCCTGTTCCAGTTTTGAATTCTCCCCAAATTTACTGACATTTGAACCAAAACTTTGGTTTAGTCCCAGCTCTAGTTAACAGGATAAACTGTAACAAGGATTTGTGTCAACTGCAGTCTGAGAGATCTGCTTTCCTGGAGAGCTATCAGTAAAAGAACAACTATGTGCGCTGGCACACGTCCAGAAAAGCACTTACATGAATGCTTCAATCAAAACTCCTGAATCATCTCAATCAATACCTTAAAACTTCCTTTCTCCCCCCCATCTCACATTTCTAACACTTTGGGCATGTTCGTAGCACTCTTCAGGCTTTAATTGTAACTAGCGTTTATTGTCCTCCTGTCCAAACTCTGAGGAAAGGAAAACAAAAAAACAAACAACAAAAAAAGAACCGAACTCCTTATGACCTGATAAATGAAACAGTAAATTACACTTTACACGTGGATGTGTGTCATGGGAATATCATGTACCTTCACTGGTGTTAAAACTAAATGGATAAAATGATAAAACTTTGTTTTTAAAAAGCTCCTTTCTTTGTGCGCATCTGTTCCTTGAAGAACAGTTCCTCAAGAGTGACTCCACAATTCAGCTGGTTAATTAATTTCACTGTTTACATGACATAAATTTTGCTTGCGTTTCATTTGTAACAACTTAGTTGTGTGCTTGTGCTTCAGATCTCTTCTCCCAACAACCTTTCCTACAAATGGCGCCTACAAAGATTACCGTTATATGCTTCTGGTGAAATTACAAAGGACATATTGAACTACAACAAATTAAGAAATCTAGCAGAGCAAGAAACGCTTTTCATATTTTGAGTCAGCACAGATACAATGACAGAAAACTACCACAAAAATAGCAGCATTCTCTTTTTCCTCTGCATTTGAGATCATGGAATGAATAGTATTTCAGAGGAAAAACAAAAATAGGAAATTGATAGGAGGTAAACAGGAATTTGGATGTTATTCAAATGCACATGCTTTTTCATTTACTTGAAAAAAAAATCTTTTTCCTTTCCCTTTTTTTTCCCCCAAAAACCTTTAGCATACCAGTGAGTCACCTACAGGACAAAAAGGTCATATTAGTTTTGTTTTTCCATACATTTCATATGATAAGATACTTGTGAGATTACAAAGTGGCAGTGGATAATGAGCCAAAACCACACAGGCTTAGAAGCTCAGAGTGCAACCTGTCCTCCACTTTCACTGGTCCAAACTATTCTCAGATGTCTCCTTTGGATGAATTTAGGCACAGTCTGCCTTTTTCTAATACTTAACTTAATACATCATGATATTTAATAGTACTTTAAACGTTACCTCTGTCAAATCTTCAGAGATTTGTTTCGTCATTCACATTCATATGTGGTCCTCAAAGACCCACTTGTCAGAGCCTGCTTAACCTCTCTGGGGCAGCACAGAAGGCATCTGGTTTGCTAACAAATAAAACAAGATAAAGAACTTGGGTATATCTCCTCTCATCTGTCAGCTTTACTGATCTAGCTGTAGAAATACCCTGCAAACAGATGTGACCATCCAGCACATTCACTGCAAGATATTCTTTACCAAGAAGCTTGCAGTCCCACAGGAGGAAGTAGGACTGGTGGCTGTAAGGAGTTCGGTCCAGCAATGGTCAGAGAGGTGTGTGGTGACAGCCAGTTCCCCAGCAAAAACCCAGGGACTAGCACAGGACTGGGCTGAGCACAGTACTACCTGCTCCATAGCTCAGGCAAGGACTAGGGATGGATCTAAGCTTAAAGAAGGCTCCCAAACCAAAGGGCAGAGGATATGAGGGTGCACTGATGGTGAGCAGGGCAATTAGTGCTTTTGGGTGCCTTCAGGACCCTGACACCCTGGGATTTAATATTCTGGATTTAATCAGGATTTGCTTAATGCATTTCTAATGAAGTGCCTATCAGTTAGTCTATTCATATTCTCAAACCAGATTGGAACATTTCTGATGTCATGTCAGTTGCAAGTAATTAGTTTCTTTGTGCTTTTCAGGTTGTCTACTGCAGTCACAAAACATTTGTACCTTCATTTATTCTTGCATTAACTGATTATAGGGTTGTTTCAACATACATATGTCTATTTATAGAGCATATTTATATGCTCATTTATATTTCATCTAATTTTACTTTATGAGCATGCTGGTAACAAAATCTATTGTCTTACTCTGAGACAAAAAAAAAAGATGCTACATGGCAATTTACAGAATGTTATATGCAAAGAAATGTAGTACTTCTGAGTAACGACAAAATAGACTATTCCTCTATTTCTACTTCAGAAAAAAAAACAACAACCTGTTTTTCTTGATATATTAAACATGAATTAATTATTCCTTTCCCTCCTTTTAGTCCTTTATTTTTCCTTAAAAACATTGTGTTATAGTTTTGGAAAATACAGACGAAAGAGCAGATGATATGATAAAAATAATGGGTTTTGATACCAGAAATTGATTAAGAGGTAAATATGAAACAAAGTACTATGAGACAGACTGGAACAAACCATCAATGCCAACATCTTCAGAGATCAAGCCTTCATTGACTAAAGTACACATCTTCTGACATATTTTTGTCAGAATAAAACCACTTAAATTCACCATTTCAGTCATCATTCAAACTTTTGTCAATCAACGTTTGGACATCTCCACACATCAATATATTCCAGTTTTCACATACCACCTTTGGATTCTCATGCCAGGCATCAGCTTTCTGAAATCTTTTTTCTGCCATCATTACAGGATCTGCCTCACTTGTTCTACTCAGATTTTTTTTGGCTTTATTATTGTTGACTTTGCAATAACTAAGCATAGATTCACAGTTAATTTACATATCACAGTAAGAAACACGACAACATTAATTTTAACATGACTTGCTCTCCAGAACATAGGGTAATCCCCAAGACCCAACAGTATGTTTCTGGACTACATTTCTGAAGTGTGTGAAAGTCTAAAAAGAGAACCATTAGCAGCCAGCCACCTAAATTAGCCAATGCTAATGTCAAGCTCTGAAAGAAAAGGCAACTCATTAAAAGAGAACTTCTAATCCAGGGTCCCAGTTGTTATCACCATCTATGTAAGACCCACATAGCATTCTTTACTCTGCCCAAGTACCATCCTAGCTTTTCAATTTATGGGATAGAGAGGGCCCTGGATTCCATCAGCTCTACCTCTTAAAGTTGTTTCAACCTTAACAACCACCTGAGCATCTGTAGAACCTGGAAGGTAGACAGGGTCAGCATGAGTCCCAATTTAGCTGCAAGGCACTGTTTCACTGCTAATGACGCAGGAAGTTCATTAGTTCCATTACTTATTTTTATATATTTTATATACGTTTTATACATGTTACATCTGATATTTGGTATTGAATCTGGAACGTAATTCTTCCCTTTGTACCAGCTCAGATCTAATCATTGTTTAAGAGTATCCTATGACTTACATAGGCTAAACTGAACTATCTCCACCACAAAGTATCTTGTTCCTCAGCACCTGCAACATTTTCAATACATAAATGAAATCTAGAAGAAAATAATGGCAAGAAAATATTTCTGCAAGATGTAGGGAGGAGATGGGAAGTAGATGAGCAGCTGGAAAAAGGAAATACAGGGAATAGAGGGAAAAAGGGAATAGAAGAGAGCAATAGAAAGTCTTGCAAGATAATGGCAGAAGAAGCTGAGAAGTAAGTGGAATAGGTCACTGCAGAGAAAGAGTTGAAAAAAGAAAATAAAGAAAAAAGAATGCAATTGTCAGTCAGAAAATATCTATGACTTTGGGGAGAGGAAAGTGACACTACATGAACAAAATTATCTTTGTGAGAAGGAGCAAAGAAAAGCTCGGGAATGTCTGGCTATGGAACAAACAACAGAGAGATCTTCACTATTTGGCTTGACATCCTCATAAAATAGCAAGAAAGAAAATGAACGCTTCTGTCTGTGAAAGGAAGAGATAAACTAAAAGAGCTTCTGGAGGTAGCAGTACAGTCAGGAAAAAAAAGCAACAGATAATATGACTTTGTGCTGGGCAAAATGTGGAGAAGGTGTTGTTAAGTGTCTGTGAGAGGAGGGCAGAACTTTCACTTTAGCCCAGATTAGGAATAGAAAAATCTGTATTGCTCCAAAAGCTTCCATTTCCTTGGAGAAGCGGTACAAAGCAGACCATAAGGGAACTTTATTAAGCCTCCTACTATTTCCTCAAAACATCAAAGCTATGCAAGTTAAATTCCGAAAAGAAAGACTAAATCTGAAATATGTCCTGGGGTAATTAGACAGAAAACCCTAATCCTCTCCAAGGGGCGGAAGACCTGTTGCTTGTGACTTAAGAAAATTCTGGACAAAACACTTCAGAATGCACAATAAAATGTGCTTGTGCAATAGCAGAAGATTAACTCAAATATCTAACAGGTGTCTTCTCCCTCTAGCTTTGATTATTCTGTTTAAATTGCTCTTTAAATTTCAAGAGTTACAATTAAATAAAGACAAGCTATTGCACCAGGATAAGCCTTTGAAAAATGTATTAAATTAATTTATCCATGTTACAGCTCTCTCCATGGGCCAGATTTATTTGTGCAGTGTTTTGAAATCAGCACAACAACTTTGAGTAACTGCTGTGTATTGCCTTTCAGAGAGGAAGGTAACTTGTTTGGGAGTCAGCTGCCCTGAGAGCTTTACAGCTCCCAAAACAGCTGAGCATTTACTGTTGATTAGCCCAGATCTGAAGGCCTACTGCAATAACACAGCACAAGATAAACTTCAGTGCTGTGTGGGCCAAGTGCTGCTTTCAACTCCAGCAGAGCAAATGGTGACAACAGAATTTACTTTCAGTTCCCGTTGCCATTTAATGATAAAAGCCTTGGAAGACAACCAGAGTCCTCCTCAGAAAAACAGGCATTGTAACCACTCAGATGTCTCTATAATCCCTGAAAAAAAGTGCTACCAGAGTAATGGTCTCTTTCCTAAATGGCTCTATCAACCGATCCCTTTCCTGAGTTTCACTTGACTTGCATCTTGATAATCATTCTCTCATCTGTGTCAGCAGGCTGAACGTGCATGGGCTGCACTCGCGGCAGTAATAGATTTGTGAGTCTTCTGACAAGTTCAAATGAGCTTAGAGAAGAACTGTTTTCTTAATAAATGACCCTTTGATTCTCTGGGCAGGCTCAAATAAAGTGAGCCCTATTACCCCTTTAGTTATCTACGCAGCATGTCTCTTCTGAATACAACTTAAATTTGTTGTTACAAGCTTCCTGGTTTCCCTTATTGTTTGTAAGTTTTTTAAAGAGATGACTGAAAAAAGCTCAAAAAGTAACCACTTGGAACAAATGAAAGCCTTTCATTCCTTCACTCGAAACTGCAGTAATGTCAATTACATCCCAGAGAGGGGCATATTATCAGTCGCAAAAGTAGAAGAGAACTCTGCATCTAATTTATGAACTAAGCCACAGTAAGAGCGTTACAAAAAATCACTGTGGCAGAAGATTAAACCATTTTAGTGAGCAGCATGGTAACTCAGTATGGGAACTATTTTTAACGCAGGGCTTTCTGTTGTCAATTTATAATTCGTCCACCGGGATTGGAAAATACAACAGTGGTCACAGCAAGTTTTCTTTAATAATTATTTTAGTGTTAGAGAAATAGAGTTCTTTATGTGGCAAGAAAGAAACCATTGCCTATTCTCAATGAAAGGTCCAACATCTCAATCCAGCAAAGTCTTTAATCAAGAATTTAATCCTACATACATAAGCAATCTCATTGCACTGAAAAATCAGTCTGTAGAAAATCTTAGAAAACAGTTCACGTAAGTAACCAGAGGCTTTTGCAGCACATCAAGACACTTTCTCTCCACCTGTTGTACAGTGTAAAGGATAACTGATTATATGTAAAATAGTATGGTAAGATCCTGGCACTAAATCATGATGTCTTCTTCAGCAGCAAAGGAGTCTGGTATTCTTTCCCTTCATTCTTTCAGACAGTAGCAATTTGTCAGTCAGCATGTGCTGATACAAAGCCTGTAACTGCCTCCAGATTAACAGGCAATTTTGCCAGGGGAAAGGGAAGGGAGGGGGAATGCCATATTTATTTAAAAGTACCGAAACTTCTACTGCAAAGCTTATTCTTTTTTGCTCTGCTTGAATCTAAGTCTGCTGTTACAGGTAAGTCGAGCACCATCCTGGCTAATAACTGGTGTTCCACCTCCACAAGTACCACTAATGTGCTTCTGGCAACCATAATTCATCTTCTATCACAGAAATGTGCGGTGGGCATTGAGTTAACATTAACTACAATATAAGCGTATTAAGATTGATTTTGCAATGTACAGTACAGGCCACAGTATGACTCAATTTGCAAGTGTGTGGAGAAAAAGATGTACTAAATCTGAACATTTTGCATGAGCCTGTACATCCCAGGCAATGTCCTCATTGTCCTCATGAACAGAAACAGCTTACCTTTGACGATCAGGCAGGTGTGAGGCAACCATTGCAACTTCTGAAGTCCATACTTTTCTGTAGGAAGGAGGTTACCTCTTTTAAAGGTTTACCTCACACAAAGCCTTTTGCAAAGGCTTGTCCCGTCTTGCAGAATTGAGTGGCATGAATGATCTGTCTGAGCTGGGACCACAGAGGGAATCTGCAAAGCATGGTGCAACTCAAGACCTTCCTTTGAGGAAGTCAAGTAATTGGGGAAGGGCAACGCTAAGAAGAAATGCAAGTAATAAAGCTTTACAGCAGAACTATTTCAAAGGTGGAATTAAAAAAAAAACAGCAACATATGATTATTTTACTAGCTTAGTTGTTAACCAGCATTTATCAAATCCTAACATTGCTCATTTTTTCTTGCCTTTCTCTTACTGCACGTGTTCTATACCTTGGACTTACTGTCACACGCTTTGCAGTCCCAAAACACGCTGTTACAACCTGCCTGTGGTAATGTACGAAACTAATAACACCGCTGATACAAAACAGAATGCAGTAGGCAAAATCAATCTCTGGTTAAAAAGAAAAAAGAAATCAGCTCATTAGAAGTGAAAGAATTCTCCAAAAAGAGGACTGCAAAAGGAAGGAATTTGTTTGTTTTTGTTTTTAATGCTGCTCCATTTGTAGAGCACTGAATATGGAATTAAAGTGAACCTATTATCTCTGTCATTGGAAGTTTGAGGAAACATGCTAATCACAGATGATTAAGAGGGCATTCAAAACATATTTACTGTTTCTCTGTGAGTCATAGTTAATAATTTTCAGTGGGTTTTTGACTTTAATGAGGTTCTTTAATGAGGAAGCCTATTAGCGTTCACACTTGGGAATTAAAAGGTCACCCCAGTCTATGAGCAAATGCATCTTATTCCCTTTGGAAACTATTAGACAACTTGTGTATGCCTTTGTTTGATCATCATTGCACCTGCACTACAAGGAAATCAGGAAGTTTGGTGCTCCTGTGCAAACAAGATGCTTGCCCCACCTTGTGATTTACCTCCTAATTATGTCTCCTTTATTTTACAACAAGAGGCTGCTGTGTCATCATCTGCACCAAGAGACTGTGACTCCAAGGCAATGCCTTTTAGCTTTACCCTTCAAGCTGATGGGATGTCAACAAAAAAATTGTAGTTACGCATGCATGTGTGAGAACACACAGAGGCTTAAAAGAAAAGGACTACCTAAAATGCAGTCCAGATTGTTCATTATCATGAGAACACAAGCAAGATAGAACATTTAGATTTTCTATGGTGGAAAAGAGAAAAAATGGTGACTACTCAGTAGAAGACCTAACTTTCTTTGACATGCCCTCATTCCTTAATCTTTCCAATATCCTTTCAGTCATGCAATAATTTTTCCTAATAAATGCCAATAAATCATCAGACTACCTTGCATTCAATGTTTTCTTTTAAACACAACCGAGATGTCCAGCACTCCAGAAAGCATGCCTGAGTAAAGAGTGGATGAACACATAATATTACCTGTTTAGACAGTAAACATAGGGAGCGTAGAGCACATACAGTAATGGAGAAAATTTGGTGACCAAAAAAAAGGGAGTGGGGAGGTGAGCCTTACTTGAGTTTCAGACAGGATTATTGTTCGGATCGCAAAATATATAGGAAGGTCTGGAGGATAATAATCAGGATAACAGGACATCAGCCCCATTTTTCTTCTTTCTCCTGAAGTTCAATTTAGAGATAACTCCACTCTGATGTACAAACCCTTTGTAATATTCTTGCCTGTGGGTCATTGTACTCTGAATCTCTGAGGTCAATTTCCCCCCTCACTCCCCTGTTATCCCTACCTTTTCCTCTCTACCTTATTTAATCTACCAGGCTTCTCTTTCAGTGATCCAATTTTCTTTTTCTCTCTCTCCTAGCTTTGTGCTTTTACTCCTCTAATAGCTTTCCTTTCTGGTACGTGGCAATCTAGCACACTTCTTTCTCTAAGAGGACTTGCCATGTTCATTTATGCTTCAGTTTGACAAGCATGCAAACAGACCCTTAATTTTAGGTTTAAACTTCAGGGAGAAAAAGCAGATTTTCTGTGGCTTCTTTGAATCGGGACTTCAGATTTGTAATTCTAATCCCAGGCTCTTTCAAGTCATTTAGATAATAACTAATGTTTATTAAGCATGCTAAAATTTTCAAATCCGTCGGCACAGAGCAGCAGTAACTCCATCAAGTGTAATTAACTCAAAACTGCCCATCTTTTAATCTGGAATGCCTCTGCATTTTCAAGTGATTGAATATTATCTGTTTGTGTTCATTGCCTAAAATTAAATCGTTAAATTGTATCAAGCACTTCTAAACTGTTTGTTCAGAAAAAAAACAACACCAAGAAACCTGAATTAATAAGCAAAGCAAAACGTTTATGAAATCTTTCGTTGCTCTAACACCAATGTCCAGATTTCCATTGAAAAAAAGAGAACACAGAAGATGAAGGATAATTTTAGCAGCAATTCACTTTGTATGGTATCTGTACTCCCATTATGCAGTGCATGCATAGCCCTAAAACGTTGATGCATGTTTTTCTAGACTAGTTCTTTTCCTACTTGAGCCTTTTGCTATGAATACACATACAAATACAAAAATTATAAAATTAGGGTCTTCTCTGAGCTTGTGCATCGGCAGCCTTTCCTTGCTTCAGCAAAACACCTGCTTTAAAAGAAATTATCACAAAGCTAGGAATTGAGTGAGTGTGTAGCATCTTGACATGCATAGATTCTATGGACACTCTTAAGGAAAGAAATCGACAACAAACAGTATTTTCTTTTTACACTGTACTAGTTTACCTGTTTACCACGTCTTTTTCTAAGACATAATGTATCTCTGACATATATATACTGTATATATATACCTACATGTTTAGAATAACACTATATAGTGAATTTTACATATAGATCTTTTAGTCATTAACTTTTGTCAGGTTACAGTCCAGTCATTTAGCAGCAATGTGTGCTATATATTAGTGCAAATAATACAAAAAGTTCACTCCATACCTCCATTCCCTCTCACTTATCCTGGAAAGGCATTAGCTGGAAAAGCTAGTTGAGAATTTATTCTCAAGAACCAGTTCAGCATACTATTGAAGGTGAAGATTGCATGCATGAGACAGTGATAGCTCTGTTTGTTTGCTTTTACTAATATTTATTAAGTAGAAAATAGAAAGTTATGTTAATAATTTTTTAGATGAAACAGAGAACTAAGCCCAAGAGCTGCTGTTACATTTTTACATTAAGTAGTGTAGTGCTGATTTCTTTCCTGCAGTTTTTACATAGTCATTTTTTAGGCCATTAAAAACTAAACACTAAACGATCACCAAACTAAAACAAAGTATTTACGTTTTTATATAGTGCATAAGCGTGACATTTGTATATCATAAAATGTAAGAACGAATTAAAAAAAAGAAAATACTATTTGAGTCACAAAAATATTTAACTATAAATCTTAGTCTTGTTACATTCACTGGATTTCTCTTCCAGAACACATCTTTTTACCCTTGGGTCTTGACGCTCTTGTTTTGATTACAGAGCATCATCTGTGAATTGGTGGATTCATACTGGCCCCCCATAGTTAGCGAAATTAAAACCCTTTTTGACTTGTAAGTAGCTCACCCATTTTACCGTAGCATTGTATTGTTTACTTCTGAAAATAGCATTTGCTGAACAGACAAGCTATTGTCATAGAAGGGAAGCAATTGGCAGGATATTTCAGATCACAGCACGCTTAATGATGTGAAGTTATCTAAAGTAGTTTCTATGATCAGTAGTTGTCACTGCTTAGGAGGTATTTTTCTGGCCTCATATGCTGATCTGGAGGGATGAAGATAAACTGTAGCTTGCTTGGGGGTCCTCAACACTGCATTATTCTAAAAAATGCACTGTTTCTGAAATATTTTTCCCCATATAAACGTGTCAGTTACTTAGTTACCTATAACAATCTAAATAACAGAGCTAGGACAACATCAGAAAAGCCTAGCTGAATCTTCAAACTCTGATTTAATGAAATTAATGTTAAAGAAAATCAGTACAGCTAGGCACGTGTGATGGAAAAATGTTCAAGCTAAGAATCAGTCATGATTTGTATGGTGGTTAATTAATTTAGGAACAAATCATAGAACACCCTGAGTTGGAAGTGACCTACAAGAAACACCAAGTTCTACTCCAGGCTCTACACAGGTCCACCAAAAAAAAAAATAAAAAATCAAACCCTATGTCTGAAAGTATTGTCCAAATTCTGTGTTCAGGGTCACATTAAATGCTGCTCAAGTTACGTTGAGTATAAAATTGCATTAGGAATACTTTGCAAAGATTTCACTTGCTAGAAAGAGAATTCTTGCATTTATCAAGGTATATCATGTAACTGTTAAAAGAAAACATCCTATAGTAACAAAAGGATAAAAAAAAACATAAGTCTCATGAAGAAAGAACTTTGAATAAGCATTATAAGAGTTTGGGGGAATGGGGGAGGGGGAGTGTAAAGATCTTCTACACTCCTCCTTCTCCTGGTTTGTCCCGCCTAAACATTTTCATGCAAAAAATATAAATGTAATTTCTATTCTCATGTCAACGGGCTGTGTAGTATCTGGAAGCAAGCAGTCTAGCTATGTCTGAAAATTCCCTCTTCCATGTGAATTTTCACTAGTGAAGAGGAAAACCAAGCCTGGTATATATAAACTGATCCCCAGATGTAAAGTAAAAATGTTCTATAGCCTTAGAAAAAAAACAAAATAAGATATAGCATAAAAAAGATTAGTGAAAACTCTCAAAAAATAATAAATGTATGTGAAAAAATTCTATATGATAATCTCTATAAATCTACTGCACATGTAAACATTTGCATGTGTAAATCTGTCTCATGCAATGTATGTTCATTGCATTGAAAAATGAGTAGATTTTAAGTATAAGTCACATTTATGGAATACATTCTATTACTTTTAAATCCTGGAAATAAAAATGAAAATGAAGATCAAATATAATGCGGACCAATGGAGGATACCACATAAAAGCACGAAGGCATAAGCAAAAGTATAAATTAGATTAACTCCAGGATACAATTTCAGCTTTGCTCATTAAAAGCATTGTGAATAACTAACATACCTGTGGTGGCAGAAATTTCAACACCGCATATTTCTCTTCACTGGACATCACTCAGAGTAGTCCCCTAAACAGACAGGATAGCATAACACATTTAATTAGCAGATCCTGGTGCAATGATACCATTATTCATCAGTTTTCAAATGATTTTTTTTTTTTTTTACACTATGTAATACGTAGTCATAGTAGAAAATAACAGATGGTATGGGACTGAATAGAAGGAAGTAACTCACTGTGCAATTCAGGCACTCATATGCCTGAATCAACTCTGAAGTTGCAAAGAAATCAGAAAAAAAATTGTAAACAAAAAGTTTCTACTATGGAATTCTATCCAGTATTTCATATGTTCATTATTTGTTACATTTCATGAAGCAAGCAGTCTGAGAAATACATAGTCAATATTATTGCCTTTGCATTATGATGGCATAAAACTTCAAAACGTTTTTCAGATTCCTTCTTGCTCATGATAAAAAAGCAAACAAAACAAAATTATTGCATCAGCATTGCAAAAACCTGTGAGGCTAACACCGCAAGACATCAGACTTCCCAGGCAACTTTGTAAGGGCTTACATAAGAAAGAGATCTGGGAAAGAATGTAATCAGTAATAATTCTTCAAGTTAATGTCCAAACTGAGATCTTATTAGGGAAGATTTTGTGTTTCAAAACCAGAGAACAATACACCACAAAGAAGTCATAGACTTCTGTACCATTGCAGGTTAACAATAATGATAATAACAATAAAAACCACAAGAAATAAAAATAATTTGTCACCTTGTTTTTCTCCACAGCTCCCAAAACATGTAAAATCTACACACTTAAGTAGGTCTACATCCAATTTTTTTAAATCTTCATCCAGAAAACCTGCTATGTTTTTGAATGAAAACAATTCAAGATATTTCTGTAGCAAACATGTCTTCCTATTTAATAAACACATAATGACAACATAAACACTGTACCACCAATTCTTAATTTCAAAACAAAATAAAATGCATTGATTCTGAATATCATGTATTCTCTCATCGAACTTCTTTGCATTAGTTCTAATTTTACCTGAATTCATTGTTGATGATGAAGGGTGAACAAACAATGCAAAAGATCTATTACAGAAAACTCTCCTGAAAGTGGGAATTAGCACAAACAGTTCTGAAAATGGGATGCCCAGATATGTTTCTACATTTTCTAAGCAAAGGACAATTAAAAAGAAAAAAAAAAGATTTTATTCTTGGAACAGTGGCAATTTTTGAACTCAGTAGTTTTGGGTCAATATATGCAATATCAGATATTAGACTATTTACTTCACACTAGCAACAATAAGACATTCTGCGTGTGTACTTCATTGCTGCAAAAAAATGCCGAGAATAATGAACCTGTTTTTCCTGTTTTCTTCATTTTGAGGCTAAAACACTTCCATTAGGAATAAGAATACATTGCTGACAACTGCAAAGAGGGACAAATGAAATACAAACTTGTAATCAAAGCTGTTAACACAGAAGGTGATTTAAAACACATATAGTTTTATACAGTAATTTTTTTTCAATGTGAAGGGAAATTACAGCGACTTTGTGCCATACTACAAAACAGATCTGTGTGGACTTTCAATTTTTATTTCATTTTTCACTGAATTCATTGTTGATGATGAAGGGTGAACAAACAATGCAAAAGATCTATTACAGAAAACTCTCCTGAAAGTGGGA
>JAOWBO010000070.1:22783731-22827282 GCA_028564985.1 Crax fasciolata
TGCAAGCGCAGCCCACAGCTCAGTGAAGCGGTGACACAGCTGTCACCAGCACCTCCCCCCCCCCCCCCCGACCAAAATAAAACCCATACACCTCTCCCAGCTCAGCTCTCAGGTCCCTCATCTCACGGGGGGTGCATCCTTTGGGGGGGTGATTCCAAGCTCAGCCCCACACAAGGGCATTTAAATCCCCCCCGCCCTGCAGCCCCCGGAGGAACACACAATCCTTCGTCAAGCTCTGTGGAAAAACAAAGAGAATATTGACTCCCCTTACCTTTCACAGTCTGCAGAACATTGTGGACTTTTGCACTAATACTCCAAGCATAAAAAAAACTCCAGTATTTGGCACCACATTAGAGTAGGTACAACACAAGGCAGTCAGGATCCCACATTAACTTCCCCAGCAACCTTTACAATTTCCCTTACGTGAGAATGGAAAATTGCTGAAAAGTTCATTCGACTCCATTTTGTATTAGGAAGTAAAATGCCAGGGGAGCAAGAAATTACCTCTGGCAGGTTTCACTGGAAATGCATGCATCTGCAGTGACCATTCTGACAAGGAACAAGAGCTGTAGGTGGGAAAGACTCCCTGAAGCTATGCATAGTCAAAAACGTCACCTGAGGGCTCACAGACTCCCTTTCAAGGCAATGATAAACAGATAGAAAAGGTCTCCCTATTATTATTATTTTTCTGACTTTTATAATGTCTGATGTAGAAATTGTTTATTCTTTAAAAATTATGAATTAATTTATCCCACAAGTATTCACATAATTGGACGGGAAAATCGGTATGAGACCAGATATACAAAATCACCAGAAATACAGGTAATTACTTAGAAATTGAATATTCTCCCAATTGAATAACTAAATAAAAGGAAATCCTAAACTCACAGAATTACAGAATCATAGGGGTTGGAAAGGACCCCTGGAGATCATCTAGTTCAACCCCCTGCTAGAGCAGGTCACGCAGAAAAACATCCAGGTGTGTTTTGAATATCTCCAGAGGAGAATCTACAACTTCTCTGGGCAGCCGGTTCCAGTGCTCTGTCAGCATCACAGACAAGAAGTTCCTTCTCATGTTCAGATGGAATACCCATTGGCCCTTGTCCTGTTGCTGGGCACCAAAAAGAGCCTGGCCTCATCCATTTGACAGCTGCTCTATTTATAAGCACTGATGAGACCCGCCCTCAGCCTTCCCTCCTCCAGGCTGAACAGTCCTTTCAGTGTTTCCTCATAAAGGAGATGCTCTGGACCCCTCATCGTCTTTGTGGCTCTCTGCTGGACTCTCTGTTGAAGTTTCCTGCCTTTCTGGAACTGGGGAGCCTAGAACTGGACACAGTGTTCCAGATGTGGCCTCACCAGGGCACAGTAAAGGGAGAGAACAACCTACAGGCCACGCTCTTGCGCTCCAACTCCTGAACAGACTGTGGGCATATTCTGACAAGGTATTTTTACTTGGCAAAATATGCTCTTTATAAAATACCAATGTTTGTCATTATGAAGAATAAATTATGTCTACAGCATAGCCAGCTACAGTAGTTCTCTGGAAAATAGACAAAATGATTTTAGGCTTTTTCCTTATCCTTTGCTTTCTAGATTAACACTATTTACTTTCCTCCCTTAAAAAAAGTCTGAAATATTCTGAAAGAAACACACTGAGCATTCCATTCCACAAAAACCACTAGTTCATTTCAATCAGACATGACAAACATCCCTCAAACTCCCAGCTACATTTCTTTATTTCTCATCGGCTACTCAAGCTTATTGTGATCAGCACTACCTGATCTCCACAGTCTTAACACCACTGCCAATCAGGAAAGTATTTGGTAACGCATGATCTTTTAGTACACGAGAAGTGACTCTCAAAGTTCGTGCCAGAGGCACACACAGTATTATTGATTTGTATTCAGACTGTTCTTCCCTCTATTTATCTTATCAACAGAGTGACCCGATAGCTATCTGTTAAGTAGGTGCATAGGGAGAAGTTTCTGGCTATAGACTCTTCTTTATCTAGTACTGAGCCAAATAAAAAGATTGCAAGTTAGAGATTAAGAGGTTTATAAATTACAAGTCTGAACTTTATGTTTAATTTTTTACCTGTATGATTTGATCCGGAAAAAGCTATTCTATTACAATAGCTTTAGAATAACAAATCTGGGCTTTCAGATAGCTGAGAACATTAAAATAAATAAATTTCTATTCTATGAAAAAATAAGATAAAATGCTCAAAAAACAAGTGTTTTATGGACTGATCTACATCAGAAAACCTCTCCATGGAAGTTTTCATTTTTTTGAAAGGTGGGCATAGGAAAGGCAGTAAAACTGTGAATCCAGGCTAGAACTGGCAACGAGGAATAGAGATGAATTTTGCTGTTACAGTTTACAAATGTCCTTTTTCAAATATCTAAGTCCATCACTTACATTTGGAAATTATTCTTGCACCCAAACCTGAGTGTGTTTCTTAAAGACACAAACATTTACGTTTAAGACCATTAATAGCATCAACTTGTAACTCTGTATTGTAACGAATGTTTCCTTTTTGATAATGTCATACTACACATTTCTCTCTCAAATCTCCTTCTCTTAAACACGTTCCCGATAATTCATTTACTTAAGGTCTACAGTAAATATTATGAATGTGAGACCCTCAAAGGTCATTGTGACCTGAAAAAACAAGTGCATTTCTCTAGTGTATGAGTAAATGCTGATAAAGACTAGGGAGCAAGAGTGAAGTAATCAAGGAAAGCAATGCAAAGCAGTCCCAGCAGAGTCAGATGCTGTCTACTCCACCCTTATCTGCATTAGCTACTGATTAATTGTTGATCTTGATTTCCTTCCTTCACCAGCTTCTTTTATGAAACACGTGAAATTACACAGGATATAAAGCAGACTATTAAAGGAAAAAAATTGTCAGTTTATTCTGTCTCATTAGCTACAACCTTCATTGTAGTATACAATTGAATTCATTATGACTCTACTGGAATTTAACTCAAACATAAAATGCTTAGAATAAACTGTTTAACCTGAAATTAGACCGCCTTGCTCTCCTTAAACAGCTCAACTTTTCTTTCTTCATCAGTGCAGATAAGAATGGTTTTAGCTAAAAGATAAATCCTTTTTCTTTTTCTTTTTTTCTTTTTTTCTTTTTTAACTGAGAAAAATGTTTCCTAGGTAAAACAAACAAAACAAAAACCATCCAAACTCCAAACAAAACAGGGAGCAATTATGAAGAATTTTCATAAAGAAATTCTTGTTATGAATTTCTTGCAGTTGTGGGACAGAGCAATTTGCTGAGTATCAAATACATTCTTAACTTTTGTTTTCCATCTTGAAATTGTTTTTGCAGTCTAGTAATCAATTTTATGACAAGCTGATAAATTCACTTAGAACAATGCAGTTACAAAGACTAGACAGTCTTTTGTTGTTCTTAATATTTGTTTTTGGAATAAACTAAAAGAGCAAAAATACACTTTTAAATTAATTTTTAATGAACATGTTCAATTTTATGGCTAATTCTGTCTAGGCATGAGCTCCAATTTCTTTTGGGTTGAGCTGTGAGTCTTTCACACCTTTGAATTTTCCAGTCTCCAAACATATCCAAGAATATAGCGATTAAAGACAACTGCCATATTTACCAATATTTTGGACAAAAACCAAAACTGGCTCCCACCACATCGCTAAAAATATCCTTGTTACCACAAGCAAAAAATAATGGAAAAGTCAGACTGCTCTAAATTTTGTGTCTCTGAAGGTTATAAATAGGACAGGAGAGGTTAGGGAAGGGGACATTATCTCATTTTTATGAATTAAAAGTTTTCCTGTGCCTCTGGGCCAGGAAATCTCTTTTCCCCTTAAATGCAGCAAAATGCTACCACTTCTGGAGTGGCCAAAGATATCAATACTGCACCAACATATCTTACAATATATCTTCACTTTTGGCAGTACCATATCACAATGACTACCATTATTATGTGTTCATATAACTAAAAATTTAAGAATCCTGAGAACCCTGCAAACATTTATAAAATGTCCACAATTTAGCTTAATACTAATGAAACACAGTTAGCACTTCTAAAGCATTATTTTGAAGCTTCATTATAGAGAATTCAATGTTTATTATTGCCCTGGTTTCAGCTAGGACGGAATTGATTTTGATAATGTCTGGTATGATGCTGTATTTTGGCTTTAGGAGAAAACAGTGTTGATAACACACCGATGTTTTAGTTGTTGCTGAGCAGCACTGCACAGAGCCAAGGATGCTTCAGCCTTTCAGCTTCTCCTACCGTCCTGCCAGCAAGGGGGCTGGGGGGGCACAAGGAGCTGGGAAGGGACAGAACCAGCACACAGCTGACCTAAATTGGCCAAAAGGATATTTCATACCTTATGGTGTCATAGCTTTTACCTCAACCTATGAGTTCCACTTTCTTTTTCCCCCAGTGCTCACCCCTATCCCGCTGTGAGGACAGTAAGGGAGAGGAGTGAGTGAAGGGCTGTGTGGTGCTTAGCTTTTTGCTAAGTTAAACCACAACAATTACTCACAGCCAAGCCAGACAGCAGAAGATAGAAATTTTTGATTACAAGCTATAAAAATCTAAATTCTATCTGTTGTGCAACCCCAGAAATTCATCTCTTTGAGGCAGTACCAATATAGAGAAAGCAGCAAAACTAATCAGGAGTTCTGGAGAAAAAGTGTCCATTATTTCTAAGGAATTCTCTTTGCCAGTTCAGAGATTCCAGAGCAATTTTTCTTCTGTGGAGATATATTTTATGATGTAATATTTTCTACACAACTGATCAAATCAATAAGCTACTTGTAAGAATCACTTCATTTCTGTACCAATAGGCCAAAATTAGATAAATTCCCTTGTACATTTTAAATATCCTGTTTGTTATGTAGATCATCTCTAATAACTAAAACATTTTCTTATTTGGAATGCATATGGCAGTTAAGCCTGAGGAGATACCTCTTTTAAAACAAAACAAACCATGCCTCTTTCTCTTCACCAGTATTCCTGTTGTGAAATGTGAAAATGCCAAGAGGAGAGAGAAAAATAAAATACCGCTAACTAGACTTAGGGCAAAATGAAAGGAAAAGTAATTCCAGCCAGCTGTTTAGAAACCAACCAACCAAAATTACTTACATATATATAAATCCATTTTCTTGTTTTGTATGCTTGACTGATGCTTGTTATGTGAGCGATACTGGATGAACAGCACAAGTGACACACAAGCAATACCTGACATGCAAAGTGCTACTGCTCTGAATTGAGCCTAAATAGAACAGATGTACATACACAGTATCAGTCCTTCGTTTCAGAAACTAGCCTAAATAAAAATTAGGAAAATTTGAGAATATGTGCATAGAAAATAAAATATTTAAAACATTATGCGCAGTGTGTAATGGTAAGTGAAGTATTATCTTTTATCAGTCAAAAGTCCTGGGAGTACCGATCACAATTATGCATGAATTTACTACAGCAAAGCCAGTCCTGGAAATTTCCTATGGATTTTATAAGAGACATCATACTTTTGGAGGAATAGTTGGCATTAGGTGTCAGATAATTCTTGTGCACAGCATATTTTAGGATGAAAGATCACACTCAGGTAATGTTGTAAGGGAAACACGGGATGACACCAACAATAATAACCATATTTCCCTATTGTTACATCAAAATTAGAATCATAATTGCACTCCTTTCGCCAAGTGCTTTAATGAAAAGAATCCTGCATGTCAGTAAATAAACACACACTTTTGCTGACCCATTTCAATATTAAGTTAGCTTTGACATTCTACAACTAATTTACGAACCAAAGAGTTGCTTGGTTCATACAATGCAATCAAAAGCTTCTCACAATGCCATCAGAAAGAAATTCAATAATTCTGTTTTGAATAAGCGTGCTTTCCCTGGAATACTTGATTTCTCAAGAGTCATTAAAACTTTCTCTTGCATTTCTTGCAGGTTAAGTTTATGTAAGACCTTAACACATTCATATCTATGAATAACATTAGCATAGTGTATTAGTGCAGTAACATTCATATACACTCACCAATTTCAATTTAGGAATTTTATATTATACAGGTCTCTTTTATTCTCGCGCCAGAAATTGCTTTCAAGCTATTGGGATTAACTGCTGTTCTCCACGCAATATTAGTGTAAAAAGGTTTTTGAGCTCCTTCACAGAAACAAGTGGCTGCAAGAATGAAAGTCTCCAAACAACCAAATAGGGAACGTGCATCTGTCTACAACGGTAGATTAAGAGCCTGCTCAAAGAAACTCTGGCTGTTGTTTTGAGGAAGAACTATAGCAAGAGAAGGGATTAAGTACAGTAGCATCAAAAAACAGCCAAATGGGAGGCTAGTGAAGGCTGATATGTCCAAAGACACGTTGTTCCAGCAAAATTCAATTTATTTGAGTTTGTCTTTAACTACTTGAATTTGGGCAAGCTACTTACTTCACATCGCCAGCTTGAAAATAGGTAAAGGCCTCCTCTTGATTTTTGTTTGCTTTCTTTTCCTGATTTTGTTGTTCCTGTTTTCTTTTTGTTGTTGTTTAAATACGTGTTTGCTTTTAAGAAATCAACTCTATGTCTTACAGATGATAAAACAAAAGATTATCTTAGTAAGAAAAATGAACACGGGAACATGTTGTCCAAAGAACCTGTGGAGTCTCTGTCTTTGGAGATCTCCAAAAGCCACCTGGACGTGGGCCTGGGCAGCCTGCTCTGGTTGGCTCTGCTGAGGCAGGGGGCTTGGACAGGATGGACTCCAGAGGGCCCTTCCAACCTCGGCTATTCCAGGATTCTGGGAAAATTTTGAACTAGATGTTAGTCCTAAACAGATGAATGATCACTGTAATTCTTCCTCCAATCTGAAGCCACATATTTGCTATTTAGCAGAAATATTTCATGGGTTTTAGATTTCATCATGAGATTCTACAGAGATTTGGGGTCGAGATTTAAGCATAGTGAGATAGTACATTCTCTTGCATGTGGTCTTGTGCTAACAGTCTGTTCATAGTATTTATTTTATTATTTTAAAATAATTGGAATTTCTCTAAGCCTTTTTCAAAGAACAGTCATACTTCATTGTTGTTGTCTACTTCATTCAGTCATATACATCATGAATTTATTGTTTTGATTATAAAAGTTACACTGGACCTCTTAGGATAAAAGATGGAATTATAATTGAGAATCTGAAGGCAACCTTATTGCAATCCTCTGATTACCGCAGCTGGTAAAGAAGCTATTTCAGAATGATTATTCAATCACACAAATTTAAAAAGCTTTCTAAAAAAACCAGTCATGTAATTTGGCTTTGCTTGCCATAGCCCTGGATAGGTAATAGGCTTATCAGTACTGCAGAGAGACTGTAATTTCAGAACATATGCAAGTACCCACAAAAGCATAGCAGGAGCAGCCTTTATGCAGACAGCAAGAGGGCAGCACAAGGCAGCCAGACATACGTCACCATGAAATTTTGCAGCTCCTATAGAGTTTAATGCAGATAAAAGATTTGTATCTAAGTCAGTCATATCTCTGGCTGTAACGTGTACCTATCATATGTAAGGGATGAAAACCCAGCATCATAAACCCATTTGTGCTTCAAGACTGTGGTTATTGCCAACTGATAAAAAAAAAAAATGATGCTCTATGATTTGTCCATATGAAAGAGTCAATTCAATAGCTAGTGAATTGAGAGGAATCCTATATCTTGTTGTCATCTTCGGGTTAAAGGGAAAGTACAAAGACTTCAAATTAGCGTTCAGAATATTTTGGATTTTCATCTAACATGCAAATAAGACAATGCAATTTAATCCTCTTTGAGATAACAAACTTAGTTCTGAAAAATACTGCAGCAGCTAGGATTGTTTCTTATTCTTTTTTTTTTTTTTATAACAGATAGCAGCGTCTTTCTCAGAAACACACAAATATCTTAAAAGGCTTGATCTTTTTTATCCCCTTGTAAATGTTAATTATAAAGATGAAAGTCTAACTAGTGATCTCACCACCAACAACCAAGATGACATTTTTATTTTGTTTTATGATTCAGAGTTATTTGGCAGTGAGACCTTTCAGAACTGTCTCAAGGGTTGCTGACAGCATGACAAGCATTTTGGAGCCTACATGGACAGTGAATGTCAATATATCTGTAATTCACAAGTAATTCACAAATAACATAATTCACAATGGTATAATTCACAAATAATATTTCTGTTGAAATACGCACACACGTAAACACAAAAATACGTGTACCCAACCTACATCTTGCATTTTCTTTCAACAGTGAATCAATTTGACATTTGTCAATGCTCTTTGGCGTTGCAGTGTCACATAATATAAGAAAATAATTCAAAAAGAAAGCTCAGTTCATCTAGCATAGCAATTTTAAATTATTTTTTCTTTAAGGCTGAGTATTCCTCATGTTGTGGTGCTTTAGCAAAGTTGGGGAATATTCAATACAATTCAATATCTTTCTGGCTAACTAAATACAGGTAACATATTGTTAGGTCTTCCATCACAGCAAACAAAATTTTAACCAGAACATTACTCATGGAGCAGAAGTATGGCTGAATAATATTAGAACTTCATAAATTAGGCAGAAGTAAACTCTCCTCTTTACTGTTAAAAGTGAAATGTAATCCCTCTGCAAAATTCTGCATGGATGACTCACGTAATAATTTGAAATATTAAATACAGAATTTGCCTTAGAGCAGCAGAAGTAGAACAACACAATTCTAGTCTTCACTGATATCTAACCGCTCCTCAAAAATGAAGACAAACACACCGTCTGCCACAAAACTTTTTAAATTGTAGAAGCAGTGGGAAAAGAGTGAGAAAAAGCATTGTGTTCAGTTCCTCTTCCAGAAGTGGGAACAGGATGACATGTTTCCTGTAATTAACTTTGATCTATTTATTTCCTTGTCTTTTAATGACGATAACGATAACACAAGTGGCCAGAGAGTGGGAGCCTCAGACAGTACATTAAGAAACATTTCTTTACTATCAGGATAAAACACAGAAACGGATTTCTTAGAGACGTGGTTGCTGCCGTGTGCCTGTCAGTGTTCAAGAGGCATTTGGACAAGGCCCTCAAAAGCATGCTTTAGCTTCTGGGTGGCTCCAAAGTGCTCAGGCAGTTGGGCTTGGGAAGGTCCCTTCCAACTGAACTATTCTGTTCTAACATCCACCATGCCTCTCTTCAATGAATTTAAACCATTTATCTCACAGGTCCATTCCTTTACACCTACTCCAGAGAGAGCTGGTGGTACCACCACATTTAAGAATTAAGTCCATCATTCATGTATGAAAAGGCATTTACACAATGGTTTCAAATGGATTCTTCAGCTTCAGCACACAGACAAGCCTAAACATTCAGGTGGCTTCTCTTTTTCTCTAAACATCTTTTGATGTATAATATAAAAACACAATCTTTTTTTTTTTATCACTGAAAAAACAACACATCTACTAGGATCTGTCCGTTTTTCAGCATACTTCAGTAGCGAAAACAGAATTTAGTTATGTAATATCACATTTTTTTCTCTTGACATGCTGAAGTATATAGCATTTCATGATATCTGAAAGTTTTATTCCATAGTTAATCCTAGACTTTGATGTAGGAGGTTTTAAAAACTGTCCTCTAGAAATAACTTTACAAATCCAAAGTGTCTAATTACAGTTCCTTGTAACTTAGAATGCTAAAACTGCTGAGAATGTCAATTCCACAGATCCAAATACCCAACATATTTCAAAACTAAGGAGAAAAATCTTGTATTTTTTTTTAAAGTAGCAATAATGTGATTTGCTTACTTTTGCTAGTGTTCAAGTGTCTCATCGAGAATGCTGGGAGATGTACCTTGAGACATTTTTAGCACTTGTACAGGAAAAGAAATAGGAATTGCATGCACTGTCATTGCTCCTTTTTATAATGTCTCAGTGCTTACAAGTGTAACATTACATTTTTTTTATATAGCTTTTCAAAGCAAAAATAGGATTATAGCATTAGAACAAATTGAGGTTCATGTGATCTTGAGAAATCATGAAAACAATAATGCTCTTCTCCCTCAAAAACTCTCTCCATCTTCCTATATGTAGTTGTTGGTTTACTTACCCTAGGTACACCAATACTTAAGCGGAACAATATAAAAACTCCTAATCAATGTTTTGTTGCTTTTCCAAAATATATTCATATAGACCTATTTACAGTGCAAAAACCCTGGCTCTGCACATACTTAAGAATGTATCTTTACAGTGTTATTTATAAGCATGATTTCATTACAGATCTTCTGTCACCAGGTATAAAGAGAAATTTTCTGTTTACTCCTGGAGTACAACTGATTTAGACCCGCAGGAACACACCAGTCTCCTGAAAAGTCACAGAGGAGAGCAAAGGTCAATGATGCACAAAGTCAAATATACGCTCCCTCTGCTCCCCCTCCTCTCTTACTCCTCCACAGCTGCTGCAAATCTGAAATAGCACAGCTATGAACAAGGGGAAGAACAAGGAACAGAGCTGAATGTGAAGAGGTTTTCCAATGCAGTAACAAACCGTGCCCTGAGGAAAACAGATGGACTGCAAGAGCATGTTGAGAAGGTAGAGGAAGAGATCAAGACAAGTGCCAGGACTGACAGCAGGCCCTCAGTCAAGGCTTTCCCCATATAGCTCCTGCAGGCCTGGCTCGGAGCAGCAGCCTTGTCCTGTGGCTCTAGCACTGTAGACTATGTCCTTTTCACCAGGTTTTGGGTAAGAGACATGGAAAAAGGTCCATATCACACTAAAGTGTCATTGAAAGATACAAATTTAAATTAAACTGAGGCAATTGCCACAAGCAGCTTTCATTTCTGTTCTTCATTAAAAATTCTCATGCAACACTAATCAAGATAATCATCATACACTACATTCAGAGTCTTCTTTTACAGCAGGATGACTTAGTGTTGTAGTGAGCGTGGCTTTCTAATATCTCTTGAGAAAGCAAAATAAACTGCACTATACCACTGAATGAACCATGAATCTGAAACGTCACATGAAGCTGAGTTGAAACATAAAACCACCGAGATAGGCCTGGCTCCTCCAACCTGTCTACTGCACAGCCCTGGCCAGAACATGGCTGGAGAGGGAGAGCGGCAGCGGGAAAGAAGCTCAGAGGGGAAAATCCTGCTTTTCTTTAGTCGGAAGGAAGTTTTAGAAAAAAATTTAATTCCCTACAGTATAAGGCCGCTGTAAAATTTTATTCTCTTCTAACTTTTCATTACTTTAAGAGTTCAGAAATATTTTAGCATATATATGTTATATTTATGTGTTCATACACACGTTGTGTGTGTATATATAAAAATGTTACTTGTAAGGAGCTTTTGTCCATGGGCAATTGTAGTCATAATATACTAGAGGAGACTGACACTGCATTCAAAAGGATGTACAGCAAGAAGCTAGATAAACAGGGATGTCTCGTAATGAAGTCTGCTTTGGTGATAAGAGGACAAGCTGTCTGAATGCTGAATCCAGCTTGCTCTCTTTGTTGCAAAAATGTACTGTATAAAGTAGACAGATAGCAAGTGGAAATCATTTCAAAACTGAATTTGAAGATGTAAAGTCATTGTGAAACCTGGGATGGATTTCAAGCAGCAGCAAAATGCCTTACTTACTTCCCACTTGGTGAAACCCAGAAACTCTTTTAGTACAAACCTACAGAATTTTATATCTCATTTGGGATTTGGACTTGGACACTAATTTCTATAAATTTGCATTAAAATATAAGAGGGAAGCTAACATACTTATCTTCGCTAGCTGGACAGAGAATTAACCTGGAAAATCACAATCTTGCTTCCTGGAAAGCAGATCTTTAAAGGAAACCTTTCCTTTTCAGCATCATATAAACATCCACCGTCTTATAGATTCACTGAAGCCTGAACCTAGGGGAAGACAAACAAACCAAAAAAAAAGGTAAATATCTCGCCAGTTTAAATACCACAAACAGATCAAAGTCCATCACAGGTATCTTGCATCTATTACATTTGGCTTTTCAAAATATGATATACTAGAAATATCCAGGATTATAGCATCTATACGACTACCAGAAAATACCCGTACAATTTCACATTCAACAGTCATGTCACAGTTAACATATTTGCAAGATAGATTTTTTAATAACTGAATAAATGCAGTATGCCACTTGTTCTCAGACATTAACCTACACAAGCATTATTCTTCATGATGAAGGGACAGGAAAATTATCTTAGTTTCTAACAGAAGTTACTTCTCTGATAGTGTCTGGTATAAAGCTGTGTTTTGGTCCCAGAAGAAAAACAAAACTGATAACACCTGGCAGTGTTGAACAGAGCCAAGGACATTCTCAGTTCCTCAGTGAAGCAGTTAGGAGGCATAAGGAGCCTGGAACTGGGAGGGGACAGGACCAGGGCAGCTGACCCAAACTGACCAAAGGGCTATTCCATACCACATCACGTCATGTGATTTTTAAGGAAGGAGAGTCTCTTGCTCGGAGGGACGGGCTGCTGGCCAGTTGGGTATCAGTCATTGGTCCCTTGCTTTGCATATCACCTATTGTTTATTATATCTATATATAGATATATATAATGTTATTTCTTTTATTTTCTATGCTGTCTTAGTAAATAGCTTTTGTCTCAACCCACGAGTTCTACCGTATTTATTCCTTAATTCACTCCCTCATCCCACTTGGGAGGGGGAGCGAACAACTGTGTGGGACTTAGTTATCTGCTGGGTCAAATCACAACAAAAATATTGGTCTAAATGTATTTTACTCTAGAGTTAAAACAAATGTACATGAGAAACAGCAAAAGAATAAATGAATTCCTTACTTGCTGTATGTTTTTTGACAAACTAGAGCTCATTTCTTCTTTGACACACCAAAGAAATCTGTAGAAATGACAAGCAGAGATGAGAATATTAACACATGCAAAGATTTGCTAGACAAACACAAAAGAAGGAAAAAATGAACAAAGGAAATAATTTAGAAATCAGCTACCCAGAAGCAGAATCATATACAAACTGAATCCAAAGAGAGAGTTCTGACTTTGTTGTATTGATACAGTCACTACTAAAGAAAATACCATTCATTCACAAATGAGTGATTTTTGGCCTCCTGGAGCCATGGTTATTCTCCTGACATCAATAATCCCAGTAATTATTGTTTTATCTTCTATTAATAAGAAAATTATTTATAAGATTGTATTGCAACAATTTTGGCTATAATTAAGTATCGTGATTTTTTTTTTTTTTTGCCACTGTATATCCGGATTTAAGATTCAGTGATTCAGAAACATATAGCAGTAGCAGTAGTCTCTCACTTCTTTTTTGGTTGTTTGTTGCTATTGTTGGTTTGCTTTGCAATTGTCAAGAAGGCAAAATCCATTTTGCTTTCTTTAGATCTCTCAGAAGACTTTGATACATTGGATGGCAAAATGTCTGAGGATGCAGACATGAGCTCAACTCACTGCCTTCTTGTCTTTCTTCTGAGTGAGATGAAGACTGGAATTATGCATCATCTGTTCCTGGTCTTGGTGATATAAAAAATTGAAGCGCTATACTTCATCTCTATTATGATGAGCATATAAACATACATATGTGTATACATAATACATATTAGATAGGGGAAAAATAGGATCTGCTAAGAATTTATCAGAGAATGCACAGGTGGGTTTTCTTTGTTTCTCGTAGGCTGGTATTTTTTTTCCTGTATAATAGATCAGAACGCATAATCATTCAAGGTATTATATTAGATTAATCCTGTCCTCTTCCCTACACAGACTGCATGTGCATATATATATAGAGTTGATTTTTTTCATAAAAATAATCACTGAGCACCTGAAATTCCTTCAGTCTTACAGAACTCAAAAAAAAAGATATAAATAAAAAAAAACAACCTGAGAACTCACTGTAAACTTTTCTGTCTTCCAGTAACTGGGAAATGCTTTCTCAACTAACTGAAAGCGAGAGGAAAGTGATGCTGGACCATTGGCTATAATGGTTCTTCATCTGTATAAAACCATTCACCAGTACTGATTCAAGTTTACACTAGGAAATTAGACCACCAAGTAGTTCTGTAGGCTCAGCTTCAAGATGCTGTTGAGGAATAACTCCTGTGCACCAGGCATTACTTATGCACTACTTACTGCAGTCCCTTTCCATCTGCACAAGTTTTTCAATTACTTTCTGCTTGAGTATACTTCTTACGAAATTGCTACAACAAATATTGATTATTTCTCACTCCAGGAGATATTTCTATGTATTCTTCTGACAATTTTTGGTTGGAAGAAGGTATGTGTTGCAACAAAGGCTATACTGCCCTTGAAAAGCACACATCTTTTTGTAGAAGGTATAATGTATTAGCATGTATCTTGGTATGAAAAGCAGAGCATCTTGGGATTCTTGCTCATTGTGATGAAACAACTAATTTGTTAAAGCAACAATTTCATTGTTGTGTAAGCACAGTCTACAAGAATTAATATCCCAATGCATTCAACGGAACTGATCCTCATTCCATTGTTATCCCTCAAACAGGAACGTGTACTCCGTCATCACAGACTGAACTTCCAACATGTATCGTTATTTTCTTATCTCCATACCAGATAATTGAATCTAGCTTCAGCACTTGTCCCATAAGCCAGGTCACTTTCTAATCTGCTTCCCAGGTCGCACATCTTTTCCACTGAAAACAATTATATTAACCTCAATGATGACTTTCTCTCCCCTTCATCCTTCACTTTTGACTCTCCCACCTCAGTACCGATCTCATGAAAAACACCTATTTACCATTCTTGTCTAAAACTAGATAGAAAATTACTCTTTCCTTCTACTGGAAGATCCGTTCTACCCCTTGCATTTTAAAATGAATAGTTAAAATATATAAAGAGAAATAGAGAGGCAGGTTTCAAATAAATATTAGTTGTACTCACGGAGAACTCATTGCTCGAAAAACCAAATTGCTTGAATTAAAACCAATCAAAGCTATTAACGGACAACTACTTAATTATTGCAAGTTAACCAGTAGCATATCTAGGTATAGTTAGCAGGTGTCTGCTTTCTTTTAGGAGTGAGACATCACTGAATATCTTGTGGGTGTTTTTTTTTTTTTTTTTCCTGATTTTACTCAGGAAAGAATTACTTGTCTAGCAGGCCTGTTTATCCCATTGCCATTTCAGAAGATCCAGCGTAATTACTCAAGCAATTAGAGAAACTCCAACAAACCAATCAATTAACTCCAGTGTGTACCAGAATGTTGTATCAGAATGCTTTGTATCATTCCAATTTAGGTCACGGTCACGAATTTTCATTACAGAAAGATAAATTCCAAGCTGTGAGCTTGATGCATGTTAGACAGTAAAAGCGCAACAGCAGTTCAGCAAGGGACATTAAAAACATTAATGAACCAACATAATGGTCTGAAAATGAAACTTTTAAGAATGCAGAACTGTTCTCCATAAAAGTAAAACCAGGAAACCGGAATGGCTTAAAATAAAGGCTTTCCCAAAAGGCAGGGAATGCAACTGAAAGTGGAAATTCTTCAATTAGAGTAGTTAATTTGGAGCATAACTGGGTCCTGCACAAAGACACTAACAAGAGCATATAGTTAATTGAAGACAAAGCTGTGAATTAGTCTCAAAATAAACATTTGGTGCTATTAAATTCCACAGAATATGCATTAAATCACCCTAGCTGAATATAAGGGAGGTGCTGCATTTTTCTAGAGTTTCTCATAGTGGAAACATTTTGGTAAATGGAATTACTGCTTCAGAAACAGTAACTACGATGGTTTTGTTGCTTGTATTCCCAACATTTCCTTCAATATCAGCCTGCAAATTCCTTTGGTGGTGTGTCCAGCCACAGAAGAAATAAATGCGACTGTCAGTCTGTCCATGGTCTGAGGCCAAGTTATGACTGTAGTACTTCTAAGTACTGAGCCAGATGGCAGGCAATGGATGCCTGGCTGATACTTTTAGCACTGTATGTTATAAATGACCATTTGAAGGATTCCCACCTTATGGAGTGACAGCAACAATTTCTGAAAGAGTTTAAATTTTCTAGAAGCTTTATCACTGAAGTGCTGAAAGGCTGCAGGTCAAGAATAAAACTTCCAAGGCAACCTTTGGAGAAAATTTTTTTGCATAACTTTTTCCAGATAATAACAGATAAGTAAACTCTTTCAGAAAGTTCAATAATCACTGCACTTTTCCCTTTAGAATATATACTGTGCATGATGTTCCTGTAAGAAAGTAATAACTTAAAACTAAAAATGATGGCCGTTTTTCCTGCAGAATAGCTTAATAGAAAACAAATTATTCATTTATTAAGAACAGCAACTTTTTTCTCACAACTTGAGCCATCAGAAAGTATTTCACGTGCTTCTTTGTGCTTTCCTTAATGTTCACTTTATTCATCTTTTTTTTTAAACTTCATAACTTCATTCTTTTATTGAAATTTGACATTTAGAAATCTCAGGCATAATCTGACAAAATTTAAATTAGTAGAGGTCTAAGATTAATGATGGTTAAGGAGCTACACGGGCAATTAATGCTCTGTGATTAGCTTTGTTGTCAATAAGGCAAACTTTAAAAAAGGTAAATTTTAGAAAGACATGTGATGAAAACTACCACAGGAGGGACAGAAGAGAGAGAGATGCCTTCTTTCTTCCAATTGGTACTCCATGCTGTTTTTAAACTCGCATTACAGTTTCAACCTAGGAATAATGCCAGCCTAACAGATGGCCGTAAGTGCTGCTATTCAGGGGAAACCAAAGTGTGCATCAGCTTTGAGGTTTTAGGTAATGTTCTTATCCAGGGGATATCAGAACTGAAATTGGAGCCAGATTTTCTTCTCAGTTATAAGGGTGTAAAAGTATACAAATGAAAAGCTGAATTTCTTTTTTACAGTCCTGATATCAGAGGACTAAAAGTTTTGTTCTTTTGTAGGAAACCATCAGTAACAAATCCAGCTTTAGATTTCTGCAGATCTGAATCTGTATGGACTGCTTCTAAAGGCCGATTATTTTAGGTTGCCAGTCTTATGAGACTGGTTGCTCACTTGCCTTGTGAGTGGCCCTACACCGACCTCCTGGTTTGGAGTGCACTCAGGCTCAATACTCCTCAGGAACCCACATGATCTTTGCGGTGTCACATCATTTTTTCACCTTAAGTCTTAATCCAGTTAGGAAAACGGAAGGAAAGCAGATGGATTGAAAATAACTCAATTTTCATTGAGTTATAAGCAATCTGGATACAAGCTGCTAAGTGTCACCTTGAATAAAAAAAATGTCACTATAAAAATAGGGAGATTTCTTTATCTGCTCTGACCAATCTTAGCATAAGACAAGGTCAAATGCACTCTACTTTAACAGAAATCATGTAAGATTAGATTTGGATTTCTTACTTTCTTTTCCTTTCAAACCCCTAGAGTAATAACTATCTTAAAACATCTTTTATTTGATAACATTAAACAAACATTCTGTCTCACTTGATTTCATACTTTACTACTAGCTTGGTTAGTCAGCCTTCTGTCCAACCTCAAAAATCAATCAACGCCTGTACATATATATACACCTTATTTTAGATTAATATTCAATCTAATGCATTAACCACACCTTTTACGTGCAGGGAAGAAAGAAACTAATCAAACTACTTCTAAGTAGCAGACGTATACTTAATCTTTTTCCTTTTTTATCATGGAAAGTGTGCAACTATTCCCATACAGATTTTTAAAATCTTGTGATATTATTAAGATAACATTTTCTTCTAATCACAGCAACCAAACTTAACAAACAAAAAAAAAAAGCCGGAAAAAAAATCTACCTATGCAAGAAAGTACATCTAAGTTATATCCAGAAAAACCTGAAGTTGAGTTAGATCAAATAATCTGGATGCCTGCAGCAATGTTAGAGAAGAAAAAGAATTTGAAAGAAAATCATAACCTGTATGTGCAGCTAGAAAATCATAATACATCTCTCGTCTACTGCCTCCAGTCTGAACCTAGCTGATTGCTGTCACCCCTCTACCACAAGCCACTGCTCCTGGTGATATTGCTGCCTAAGGTTCTCATGTAACTGTGCATTTACTTATTTGAATCAAAATGACTTAATTTAACAAAGATCTGGTATTTACTTTGCTTATGTGAGCGTTATCTATTTTATCAAAATAGATTAGGGATTCTTTTCAGAGTGACTAGAATGCTAGTTACAAAATGTCACACACTTCAATATTTGTTTTAGCTGTGATCAGTAGAAAATCTTTACCTAGGACACTATTCTGTAACTATTTATACTTTTTACTTACTATTTTCCTCATTTACGTGTAGATAATCAGCTTGGACTGATGCCTTAGTGTTATTTATTCACAGGTTTGCTTTTTTCCAAAATTCACACAGAGAAAGTTTTATAGGTCATATTATTTCTGGAAATTTTTGCCATCATCAGTTTACAGTATTAATTATAAATGCTCGATACTTACAGTGTTGAAAGACTTGCATTTGCTCTAGCTCCAGAACCGAGTCACTACAAATGAAATTCTTACTTTCAGCATCAGAGTTTCAAAGTAAAATGAAGCCATGTCAGCACTGCTCTTTAACCACTTTCAATTGCTCTTGGTGCTTTCAAAGGTGCTACCTGCCACAGTGAAAGAGAGCATCTAAGAAAACAGGTAGATGAGGAAGGTCTGTTGCCACCTAAAAGGTATAGGATCTTTGAGAAAACCTTTGTCTGGAACTCTGACAGAGGAGAGGCGTTGACTCTTCTTATACTAGGAAAACTGAAAATAATCATCCAGGAAATGTTAAGACTAAATTTTAACCAGTGTATGTGGGAAAAATTGATATAAAACACACTTGTGTCTTTGGAGCATTCAACAAATAAACACACCAAAGAATATTATCTTCTACTCTGTTTTTGAGACTAAATCTCAGGGAGCGTCTACAACGAGGGACAAAAAACTAAAATTTAATTAGAAACAATCTTAATATTGCTTCACAAAATTAATGGAAATTTCTTCACCAAGTTCTCCTTACGATAAGAGACTACACTTTTACATTTAAATCAAGATTTTAAAAGCATATTTATTTATATAAAATGATTAATACAAATACCACTACAATTTTTAGCAGGTAAATGCCTGCATCCATGTAATCAATACTCAATTTTTAGTGTATTTTACATGGTAAGCTTGAGAAATTATGCTGAAGTTTGAATAGCAGTCTCACTTTGCTTTTCACTATCTGTAATTTACTGCTACTTTCTATCAAACATAGCGTAATATACGTTTAAATTACAAAAGGAATACTTTTATTCCCTAACTCACCAGTGATATACAGTGGAAATAGAAAGTCACTAACTACATATGGTGCCTTCAAATGAAACCTCCGGGACGTAAAAACAATCACTGGCTAATGCTGTTATATTTGATTCACATCATTATATTAGTGTTATTTTGAAGAGCAGAATACATCAGCACACAATAATTGCTCTGCTTATCTTACCATGACATTCCTAACAAAGAAGCAGCACTGACATCTATGACTCAGCCAAGGATGTTAACCTAATTAACTCTGCAATGAAGAGGATAGTGTGCTCCTTCACTTTCATTTCCAGTATAGTTTCCATTCCCTCTTTTCTTTTCCTTCCTCCCCGCCCACTCCCCCCCAAAAAAAACCCTTAAAATGAATGTTTGGCTCCTTTTTGCATCAGTCCTATGCTGAAAAGTAGAGAAGCACTATTCTTTGTGTCTGGTATTCAAACAACATTTAAAAATTGGTTCAAGCTGTCACTAGTATCTTATATTTATCATTCATACACTACATGGTAATCATATGGCACCATCTATTCGCAGCTTCTGTTGCCTTTTATATCGACACGCGTACCACTGCATATGAGTGTACAGATGGAAAAGACCTTCGAAAAGCAGACAGAAGGGTCTATTTAGCCATGCTATCCTGTTAAAAGGCATTTAGAGTCAAAGTGAACACACCATGAAAATTATACATTTCAAATGCTGCTGCAGATTTCCATTTTTTTTTATTGCAATATAAACAAACGTCTGTTTACTCAAACTCTGGTAAGAATTACAAATTTACCTTTATTTTGAGGGGTCTGGAGCTACAGTTATTTATCCAAGTTGATCTGAAACACAGCCAACATTGCAGACTCATTTCTATGTTGGTGTAAGATGAAGAACTGTGTCATTTAGCAATTTTTGTTACCAATACTTGACATGTATATTAAAATTCACAAATTTCTAATTGCTTAGAAGAGCACAAAATGAGATGATCCCTTAAGTGGGCATTACTTCACATTTATACATAACTCATTTGTTCTGTTCTACCAGCTCAAGAACAAAGATCTTCTCAAGCCTACAAACCCTGCTCGAAGGCTGTGTTAATGTTTGTGTACCTAAGGAGTACAAACCCTGTGCTTCTAAAATTTTCCCTGAAGGAATGAGGACCCAGCATAAAAATAAGAACAGCAGCACATACTTGTTTCTCCCCCCAACTCTACTTTTATAATTCAATGAAAATTCATAATTCAAAATACATAATTCCAGAGGTAAGGCAGAAACAGTCTTTATTGCACAATGAAGTGCCATGCATCTAATATAATGGATAATTATAATAGATAATAATCTGTTATCTATTATAACAGATTATCCTGAGCAGAAGGCTGATGGCACAGCTGTAGAGTGCCCCATCTATTTGCTTCTGGAGCAATACAAGTACTTCTGCCCACTACTACACAGTATTGACATGACAAATTTTCTGTGCGCTACATATTGCACGTGATCTCATTTTCTACACCAAAATAAATCTAAGAAACTACATCTAGTCGCCTACTAGCAACGCTTATGGAATGTTACCAAATTGAAGAAAATGTTAGTAATTGAACTGAAATTATTTTTGAATTATATACTTTTCCCGCAATTATCTAACACGGCTTGGTTGAAAGCAGACCGCTCCAAAGGAACACGAATTTTTACCTAAAGTTACTAGGAAAAATTTTTATGACCAAGATGACATTTTAGACAACATAAAAGGTTATAATAAAAGAGACCTATAAATCCCATTAAACACCCTGAGTTCCAGACAGTCAGAGATTCTGGTCTTTGTCATTTAAATGGAGGGGAGAAGGGGGAATGCTCTATTTATTTTCTTCCTACCAAAAATTACATTGATTCCTTTTTGTACTTATTTTTGAGTGTAAGGTCTACCTGACCTCCAATGACGTGACATGAAACTTCCTCAGTTTTTCTTCTTTACAATCAAGATTTTTACTGACATTGCCAAAAAACATTTCTGATTTCTTCTGTGACTGATAACTTTTAACACGTTTCTAGACATCAACTCACTGAGAAATAGCAGGATACTCAAAACTTGCTTGGACATGATCCTGGACAACCTAGTCTAGGCAGGCACTGCCTGAGCAGGGGAGTGAGACCAGGGCATCTCAGAAAGTCCCTCCCAACCTCATCCATTCCGTGATTCAGTGAAAAGCGTGGCAGAATTCTGCACTGTATGCAGAATGTATCATTTAGTTTACTAAGCTCTGTCATAACAGATTGTGTACCCTGAGGGATATATATATATTTTTTTTATGAAAAAAAACAACAAAACAACACTGCAATTAAACATTCCATATCCCAATTGTATTCCTTCTCTGCTAAAATGAAACCACAGATTTTTCCCAAAAATAGAAAAAGTAGTGCAGCATAAGCTAAAAGACACAGTCCTTTTTCTTTTACAATGCTTACCAACTCTCAGAGGACAGAGAAGAAATTCTTGTAGTGTCAAAAGCTTGCAGTTCACTTGTTTCCAACTAACTGACATTATGCCACAAGACTCCAAGTTGCAGTGGAATAATTAAAAGGAGAAAATGAAAATTAGTTGGCTCCTATTTTAAAGCTCCCAGTGGGAAAGACACAGACAAGTCAGTACAACGTGGTATCTTGCTAAGAAAGGTCAAGCCTTTGGGCTGCATTCAGAGCAAGACACAGAATGTCATCAACCTCAAAGGCGCGTGGCCTTTACTTCCAAAGATTTAAATGTTTGGATTGTGCTTCTGTGGCTTCAAACAAGGGGAAGCCTCAATGGAGTTAACTTAAACTTTCCATTGGCATAAACGAGGGTAATTAGGACTTCAAAACAGATATCATCATTTTGCCCTCCTCATGACTGAAGTAAGGATGAACAGAGAACTGCAGTCTGAAACAGAAATGAAGGTAATCTATCTACCTTCCTTGCTAGAGGAAGACGTTTTGGTAAGTATAGAAATAATACCACAAAATCATTCCTAATCTTCATCTTGCCACCTTTTTTAAGTGTTGCAATGCATATGATATCTAAAAGCAGCTTTGATTTATTGATTAGGAAGTTAAGGTCATGCTGTCTCATGGGCTTGTGTAGAAAGAAAGAGTATCTGAGAAATACTGTTATACGCAGAAGCTATTTGTCACAGAAGAAGGCTGCCTTTTTTTTTTTTTTTTTTACTATGATTTAAAAGAAAAAAAATGTATCATTTGAGTTTTTAAATAAGCCTGTGAAAATGATTGAAGAGTGCTTGCCTAGCTCCAAAAAGATTCCTTTGAAACCTAATCTTAGATCCTTTAAGCATGTTACTTTATACTACCTATGTGTAGATTAGTCACATTCTGGAGTAGTCAGCTTGTTAAGGGATTACACTAAGGCACACGAAAACTCTGTATAATATCTGTTGGATGGATATTATACAAATTTGGATGACATTTGGTTTCAAATAATTTTGAAAAGTAGCTTTAACACGTCTCCCCATTTTATTTATGTCATAAATCAGATTGTGTAGAAAGCACTTAGTATGTAAATGTACCTATTAAACAAGGATGTTTGCATTTCTTATCACATAACCTGATTAAAAGCTCAAACCAAGTATTCTCAAAATAAGACAGACTTGAAAATTTCTCATAGTAAAGGTTATGTACAATGAAGTTTGTAGGACATTTAGCATTTGTCCATTTTATATCAAGTACTTCACACAACTAGATTTATCATCTGTTTTGAAACAGCTCTTCAGAGTCTCAGTTCATTTCCTTCTAGATTTTTAACCTTCAGTATACATTTCTTTTGTCCCAAAATCATCTCAATGTTTAGAGGACCAAAAAGCAGTGACACCAGATTGTATATGACTTTTTTCTTTCAAGTCGTGAAAACATGTTATGAATTAATTATCATTGCTGCTGAGTAGCAAGTGACTTAGACATTTTTTTGATATAGTGTAATACTATAGTAGGAAAATGTTAGAATGTTTCTTTCTGTCTTAGCAAAGAAATCTAGTGGAAATGTATGGTGTGAAGGCTATACCCAATTCTTGTCATCAGTGCTGAGAGGACCAGATTCAGGAGCCATATGCAAGCCACGTATATAAATGGTTATAAACTTGGAGAGAGTTCTTGGAAGTAACTGCATCCAATACTACGATGACTCCACTCAGAAGCCTGTGTATGTGCTAGGAGTCTAATTACTATTGCTGAGGGGGATATTATGCCAGTAAACATTAGGTGCCAGTCTTGAATCACACCAAAAACGCCTTCTCTCACATCTCTCACCAGGTACCAGCTGAGATTTCAGACCTCACACTTATCTGAGTAGAAGAAAATTATGCTAATTGAGTTGAGGAAAAATACAGATTTTAAGCGGCAGAGAGATAGAAATGTTTTGCTTCCTCTCAGAGCGATAAACCAAGAAAAGTGTTTACTGCATAATTTTTTCTAGGTGTGATAGAGAAGACAGCTGATCTACATTGCAAGTAAATGCAGGAACCTCCAAGTCAGAACAGTCCTTATTTCACTGACTCCCTGACCGCATGCAGCACAAGGCTGTACCAGACCACTACAGCCCCAAAATAAGCCATTGCACGGATGGAAGTACACAGCATGTATAGTTGCAGAGAGAGGAACACATTGCTTTCTCCAAGGCTTTTCTTCAAGGTGTTCTGCTTAACTCACATAATCCCCAGAGGTCTGTGTTGTGAAAAGCTTACCGTTGGCTCACGCTTACTCCTTCAGCAATCAATGGAGACTATACACAGCTAATAGATCTTAAAATGCCCTACTTTGACAAGAGCATATGCAAAAATAAAAATATGCAAAGATTTTTACTTAAGTCCACCTGAAATGTAACTACAGCACTAGTTATGTGACAGTATCAGCACAAATCAACACCTGCTAATTGCCAAGTCTCTTAAGCAGATTTGCCCATCTGTGCTGTAAAGCTAGACTGGTGCTCTTGAGTTACTCTCAATATTTTAGGTCAGCATAACAATTTACAAAAGTTGGGATGGGGGGGAAGAGATACAGAGGAAGACATTAGTTTAGAGTGCTTGATGAATTTGAGCTGTAAAATATAAGGATAAATAGATATATAATTCTATCCTTATTTTGTTAATTATTTTTTCTTTTTGTGCTAAGGCTGCGAATCATGCTGTGAGACACCAGAACCCTTTGGTTTCTTGTATATTCATCAGAAGCACCCAGAAATTGTGTTTAATTTTGAAGAGGTGGTTTTACTGTTTTTCTGTACGTCAAAACATCTATATTCTAGTACTAACTTAGACATTGTTGTGTGAATATATCTCTAACTCAACGAGTTAGTAATAGGTTTCTTTCTTTTCTCCAGATTTACTTCTTTTATGAGGACTGGAAAAATTTCTAAGAAATTCCACTCCTCCTATGAGCCTAGAGAAAACATCAGATGAATAAAAGCATCTTTACATGTCCATTCTTACAATTAAATTGGTTCTGAGCTTCAACTGGCTTCATCAAGATTGAGATTGGGCAATGAGCACAAATCTGAAAACAAAATTCTATTTGAAGGCAAGAGAGACGATTTTTTTATTGGGAAGGTGGTCAAACTTTGAAACAGGTGGCCCAGACAGGTTGTGGAGTTTCGGAATATTCTTGAAGATGCTCAAAACCCAACTACATGCATCCTAGCCTCCTGTAGCTGACCTTACTTGAGTGGCAGGATAGACTCAATGATCTCAATAAGTCCCGGAGGATGGGAAAGCACAGCAGTTGTTCTGTGTGAGTGTCTTTAGAGCTGAAGGGATAATCTTCCTGAAAGGAGGCATCTCTTTCCAATCAGCCTGGATAAGCTCACCAGTATTACATTTGGTTTAAATCTTGGCAACTGCTTTGTGCAGTCAGTTTGCTTAAGACAAATACTTGGTTGGTTTTTTTTTTTGTTGTTTTTGTTTGTTTGTTTTTCAGGCAGTATAACCATCTTGAATTTCTCAGTAGCAAACCAAATACCAGAATTTATTTAGGTCTCATGAAGTCCTTTTGATGAATTATGTAGAATAAAGAAACTCCACTCTAACTGCTTAGGACTGAGCATTTTGGGGCAACTTAGAGCTGGTCTAACCAGCCTCCTCCTTTACCCACAAATCTTTTGAAGGAGACCCGTGAATGGTGGCATCCTATCTGTTCTTCATTATTTAAGATCATAGCTAATTGAAGAATAGGGCTTAAGCATTTTCGTCTGGCATGACCTGTTACACAGTATACTAATCAGATAACGCTTATTTCCTACGTATAGAAAGTGGTTCATCATTGAGAAGATTGTCCAATTACATTTATAATAGCAACTGATCAAAATAGCACATTCTAGCTCAATAAAAATCAACTTCCAATTCTATGAATACTTAAAAAAAAAAAAAAATCTTAGCTTGTTATTACCAAAAACCTGAAGACAATACAATAGCGGCTCAAGAATCATAAAACTAAGCAAATATCTGAAAACTCAGAACTTTCTTACTGGTAGACACTGAAGGCAGCAGAACAACATTTTTTCTTATGCTTGCACAAAGTACAACTTCAGAAATGTCATGGTGCTTTCACAGAGACCGGCTAACACCACAGTCAACAAGTTAAATTAATAATACTGGCAGTTACTATTTTGTCGTATGAGCTGAGTAAGAATTATAGAAGTTGTTGAAGATGGAAATGTTATAATATCTGATTTACAGCAGCATATCAGGAAACACAGAGGCTATATTTTCAGAAGTATGGTTTTCTTCAACTTTTGCCTTAAAGCCGTGGGTTGACACAATAATTCTAAATAATAGAAACAACAGTAGAGAAGTACAGATGGCAGTAAATAGGGAGCAGTGTAATAAGGAGTCAGCTCTGGAAAGAAAAAGTAAAAACCCTGTAAAGGGATTGATGATAACTCATATATGATTTGGAAAGGGAAGACAAATAACAGTTTCTTCATCAGTACAGCACATGTGAATAATATGTATATATATTAGACCTAATCTCATCTTCTACATATCATCCAGCTGAGGCAGTAAGCATAACTGCCAAGATGAAAAAGAGGAAAATGATTGTTCAGCACACTGCCACTTCTGCATGTGAAACCTACTGTTTAAAATAAAATTAAAAAAAAAAGACAGAGAGAGAAATAAGAAGAGAGAAGGGAGAAGGGAGAGAAAAAGAGAAAACGAAAAAAAAAGAAAAAAATGCAGCTTCAATTGAAAAGATGAAAATAGCAACAAAAATATTCCTCCCCTCCCCTTTTACTTGCTGAACAAAAACTAAGAAGCCTACTGGGCAAGAACAAAAAGGATGCATTTGAGACTTCACAAAATATGTCAAAACTTAATGAATTAAAATGAGGTAGCAGTCACTCCACTTGGAGACCATGAATGAGATGGCAGTAGTTAAGGCCCAGAGAAACAAACTACACCAGATGGAAGAACAAAAGAGGCTTCTGAGGGACTTACTCATTAAAAAAGTGACTGAAGTATGATGAGATGTGGCAGATCTAGATGTGGGTAAATGGAAACAATATCAGTGAGAAATTCATGAAAGTAATTTCAACCAGAAACTGAAATTGTACATGATAACTGTTCTGCCTCAAAGCAGAAGAATAAATGGGGTTTAGAAAGACATTTTACATAAGATGTCATTTAAATAACGAGAAGAAAAAAACAAAAGAAGTTGTATAGCAAAAAAAAAAAAAAAATCAGTACCTAGCAAGTACATTGTGATTCCAAGAAGTACAAAACACTGAAGTATGAAAATTTTCTCTCATCTCTGTAGACTGACTCTTAGGCTTGAGCCCTACGTCACTAGACAATAATCAGATTCATCACTAGGAACTGGAGTTAATGTGACATGTTCCACATTTCCTTCAGTTGAATCAGAAGCATTCCCATTTCGGCAGATAGGAATGAAGATCTATCAGGCTAGAGATAAAACAAAGAAATGAATGTGATTTCAGGCTTATTATTAAGGTACCTCCATCCTAAGTGAAAGATACATGCTATGACTCTTGCCGCCATGAGCCATGTTTGACCTTTTAAACAAATAATTACTTTCTACTAGATGAACAACGACCCTAGAGGAGCCAGTTAACAGCTGAGACTGTTCCACCATTAAAGCTATGTAAAGTTACTCTGAACCATTTTCCTGCATTAGACTCCAAAGGTCTGGGGAAAAGAAGAACACCACCATATAAATGTGAAGCATTAATTTTGTTTTGATGATCAAAAGAATCAGAGCACAAATCCACAAAAACTACCTTAAGATGAAATTTATTTTGATACCTTTTTTTTTCTGTAGATCATAAGAGAAACTTTTAAAATAATTTGCTGTTTTGTTAAAGCAGTTGCAAAGGATTCAGTGGTGGCTGAACATCTTTTCAGTAGAGATGACACCTGTAACAATCGTTCTCTGCATCCGAGAAAACTTAGCCCATCAAGATGTTCAGCCCTGATCTTACAGATGAAAGAAAGAGAGAAAGAAAACTTTTACAGTGTATAGTTCTGTACACTCCTTCTGGCTTCCCTGTTCAGGTCTGGAAAACTAGTCTTGGGTACATTAAACCACACAAAGGTACACGTTTTCATATGCAAGTACTATACCGTTATTAGCAATTGTTTAATTCCTTTGAACAAAAAGGGCAGATGATAACACAGGTTTTGAAAAAGATATTTGACTGCTCTGGAAAGCCAAACTAATTAATTAAGCTTACCTACTGCTACCTACCTACCTACCTACCGCTGAGTAGCAGCCTGCTCATGCTCATGTTTTGGAAATTAATAGTGAGAAAATAATACTTTAAGGAATAAAAAAGCAAATCTGTTTTATAACGTTATCAATTTGTCCTTATTACTTTGTGTAACTCTGTACTACACAAACCCATCTCTTGTCTCCCACTAGGATGCTTTCAGAGAAAGGGTCATCACTTTGTCCTAAGATCCAGAGCACTCAGAACACACCAGTTTTCTGTGGACCTCTGGTGCTACTGCAGTGCAAAGAATTGTTATTAAAAACTAAAACAAAACAAAAAACCCAACAACACGCAGCCAATCCCTAAATTAATATTACGCACATTTTTACAGTACAGCACAATGCATCCTTCAGAATGTGACTGCCTCTCTACTCAGCTATGGGAATCTTGCTGACAGCAGGCTGGCTTTTGACCCAGAGACACGCTTACATTTTGCACCTAGAGTCATATTAAACGCTACTACTGCTCTTCAGTGTTCCTAATTCACTGAAGAAGGTCGCTAAGTGCAAAAAAGCTGGAACGAGCAGTTTGTATGTGGCTAAAAGATAAATGCACTTTGAATTGTATGTGAATAAAAGTCTTCCTTGGAGACTCTTTTTAAGCTAAAAGGCTGAATCCAATTATGTTTTTACATTGCCAAAAGACAAACACGCTTTGAACTCCATCTGAGTTTAAGAAAATAAGTTTATTTTTCTTGTAGTCCTGTGCTTTCCTGTAGGCAGCACATTGTTTCCTTAAGAACTTCCAGTTCTGAAAATCAACATGTAAAAAAATTCCTCTGCATACTGAAATTACTGTTGGAATCACAGCTAAAGCAATGCATAAATTCTTAATTTAAGCCTTTTTATATATTTATGCTCTTCATCTAATAAACGTCTCTTGTCTCATACAAAAAGCCCTCCTCTCCCTCCTTCCCGTTCCATACCTGTTTCCTTGCTCTTTCCTCTCTCTGCTTTTTACTTATTTTGTTATCATGGAACTGTGAATCTTATTCAACAACATAAACATTTTCTAATGAAAGCAAAAATCTTCCTCTACATCTAACAAACAAAATGAGAAACTTCCATGCTGATAGAGATCTATGATTTTTCTGTCCTGGTTGCCAAGAGCCATATTCTGTCTGCAACAGTAAAAAGCATACGGTAGAGACAATGTCAACATCAGGGAGGATTATTAACAACTGAATATATAACATTAGGCTAGCTAGCATTAAATTCAATGACTCATTTCACCAGAGCTTTCCCTAAAGCCTTCCCTTTCCTTTCCTGCCCGTTTGTTTGCCCGCTTCATCAGTGGTGCTGATCTGACCACGCTGTGATTGGATAAGAGCTCTGAAGATGCATTTTCTTTGTTTGTTTTTAAAGAAAATATTGGTCTTTCTTCGTTTTTTAATAAAAAGGTCTTAAGTATCAAAGTTCAAAGAGCAGAATATTGTAAATGCCTGTGGAGCGGAGCACCTGACAGCGTCACAGCTGAGATAAACTGCGATGAAAAGCAAATATCAGAGAATGTGATACAGCTACTTGCCCAGTTCTGTGAATTCCTTTCAACTCTTACTTTTCTCAGAGAGCACAAGGGAAATTTATGCAAGAATTCTGCATGCCACCAACTGCTCCAAGTGGCTTAAAGCCAAAACATTATGTTCAGCTCAATTTCAATACAGTGCCACATACATCCTATCTTTTCCTGGTGTTTTTTTCTTTTTTAAATCTTTAAAGCCTGTAACTCACTTAGCTTATGCAATCAAACATCTGCTTTCCATCATCTTTTCAAATCTATTCACAGGCAAAAGCAATTCAGAGCGCTTTTCATTTCATGTTACAAGCTCAAAAGGTTAGGTGCAAGTTTAAGATCCCAACATAAATTTTTTGTTGGCTTAACAAAAGATATCTTTTCCTTCTCTGAGACTTTCTGTTAAACAGAAACCTCAAAGTTATGCCAGCGTAAACAGGATTCTTACAGAAACAATATTCTCTTTTTGAAATTGGATCGTGAATTGTGCTATTTGCTCAAGGAATTATCAGTGCTTCATGACTTTTTAATAAAAGAATATATATAAGTACAAAATATATGCTATATGTATAATAGACAGACAGATTTTCTCCTGTGGCTGGAGTGCAGTCTCTGCTTCTCTAAGCACTGAACAGCTGAGATCAGTGATTCCACAAAGCTTGTCACCTCTTATTGCAACCTACCTCTGATCTATTATAAATGCAGCGTCCATAATTTTGCAAAGCACCCTACCTACAACAGTCCCTATTGCAAAGCAACTCATCCATATTCTTCTCATTTATTAGCAGCAGTTTAGCTGACAGGAGCTGCAGCTGCACATCTCCTCTAGAAGTCCCATATATTTCACTTGATAGTTTTATCTAAAGACACGTTTTCTTCAACCCTAGAACTACTTTGTGAAATGCATGCCAAAACCCTCACTGTTTATAAATGCATAGTAAGGGATTAATAAAATATTGGACATAGAGGGCTTGTGTTAAGATTGCAAAACTTGCTTCCACAAATGTAAGATTTCCAAGGTCACAAAATCAAAAGTAGCAGCTGATGCTCATTCTTTTAGCATTAAGCCTAAGCATCTGCTTTTCTGAGACAACCCACAGACATGCAGGTAAATTGCTCTTACCTACAGACCTTCCCATCTACAATGCATGCACAAAATCCACACAAAGTTTAAAAGGAAGAGACATATAAAAGATTGCTTCCATTAGAAAAGGTTAAAAACCCAACCCAGTCACAACAGAAGCAATGAGTGAATCACTCAGGCACGAGGAGGACTTCTATCATGTTTCCATCAAAGCTTTTTCACTTCTGTGTTTAATGCTTCACAACTAATTCTTCTCTACCTGTGCAATACAGCATCCAAAGTTAAAAGGAGGAAGACAAAAAAACCAACAATCTGTTCTAACATTTGTTTCAATACACAGGATTTAATAAGGTTAGATTAATTTGTATGCCCTCCTAGAAACAGACAATCTCTGAGGGCAATGCATGTGTAATGAAGCTATCCAGGTACAGCTTCTACAACATGAAATCGTCCAAAGAATTTCCCCAAATCTCTGGAAAGGGTCTTTCCCTATTTTCTAAAGCAACACTGGTTATCCTCATTGCAGTATGGAAACTGGAACAGAATGCATAAACAGAGGCTCTGGACAGACAACACTGGAGATTGAGGCTTTATATAAATTTTCCATAGGGACCAAGGGGATCAGTAGCAAAGCTGAATAAAATTGTAAATAGCTGTCTCAGAGTTGTGTGCCATGGCAGGAGAAACTAAATATTACTGACTCCATTACTTATTTTGATTGCAATTATAGAAGCACATATACATATTAGTCCCCCAAATCATCCTGCTTACAACAGAATTAATAAACTCACATCTGAACTAGTAAGTTACAATTCTTGGGGAAAAAAAAGAAAAGAAAACCATAACTTTCCATTCAGAAATGCTAAAATATTAAGAGATCACAGTCATAGCCTGTATTAAATTCATAAGCATATACTGCAAGCGCATTTTCTTCTTCAGATTTCTTCCAAACACAGCCAGCAATCCTCTACGCTACACAATAACTTCAAAATTCTAAGAGGATATACAAACTCCTGCTTCCAGAAATGAGTTCATTTGCCTACAGGCGTGTTAAGGAAAATGACAAGGACTAGCTACATCCTTTTCTGGGTTCACAGAATGACAGCAAGGGAAGACATTATTTCCATTTTCCCACTGAAATTCCACTACGCTCCTGGGTGAGCTTTTAGTCTTACGAGTTCATAGAACATTTCTTCAGCTTAGTAATATTTTCTAATAGACTCAGCACTTGACAAAAAAAAAAAAAAAAGGAAAACAATAACTTTTATATCTAGCAGAAATAAGTGAATACAAATACAAACACAGTAAAAGATGAGTCTTCAGCAGCACTGATACAAAACCTGATGTTAGAAGAGCTAGCACAAGGAACATCCCAAAAGCCTTAATTTCCTTTTTCTAGTTACTCAAAATTCATAGTTCTAGATAGGCATTCCTACTCATAGATTGATAGCATACTTGTTTAAGAATCAGCAAATCATTCCTCTACATGCAAGAGAAAGCCTTTCCAACAAATCTTTTCGCTTTGCAACTGCTTTTAGAAAACAAATTCAGCTGTCCTCTGTGAATCTGGTAGTGGAATATTTCCAGCTCTTATCTTTCTTACAGGTACTGAAGATAATGTTTCCCTTCATAAAGAAAATGGGAGGAGCCGTAAAGGATGCATGGGACTCTGTGCCCCAAAACATTTGTTCTTGGCTTCTCTGAGGTATAGTCCACTGAGCAGTATGCAGTTTTAGTTATAAAAGCATTAATAAGGTGTGAAATGTTTAGAACTCTGGTTAAATTCAGAAAAGACACAGCGCACTCATGATGAAGGGAAGTGATGTTCATCACCCCAAGGCGTTGTTGGAAGTTTTTCTTCTTCCTTCAAGGCATTTGCAACATCACTCAAAAGCGTCGTTATCACTTTTTTCCCCCCCTCCTCTGAATAGTTAGTTGTTAATTGTGTCCTAGTTAAGACAAATGTCAAAGCAATCCAAGTTTTGTCTTTGTCAAGTGCAAAACAGAATACATCCCAGGCAGTACAGTATGTCAACATAGGGTAAGGATATTGAATTTTTATTTTCTTAAATATTTAAGACACCTGTTTACTGCACATTGATAACAGTTTCCCCAGATATATACATACAAACATTCCCCACTATGTGTATATGCACGCTCAGTGTTAATTTGATGTAACAGTTTGCATTGAGTCACGCCTACCAGTTAGCTGAAAACTCCAAAGTTTTGGAGAAGGCAAGTAGTCCTGAGTATCCTAAAATGACTTTTTTCAAACTCAGGAGCCAAGCTTCTTTAACAAGCTGTGCTGAATTAAACTATTTAAGGCCTGTGACTGGTGGTTCAAACATAAATGAGCAGCTGGCTGTGCACATCTTCATAAAGAATAGAGCTCATGAAGTGGCTGAGGTAGTCTGGCACAGTATTAAGCTGTTGTATTAGGTAGGCAGCATCTCCAGGCTAGCTGCTGCAGGTGAACTAGAGGCACAGCTGCTTGCTGCTCACAGCAGGGCTCGCACGCTTTTTGCCTCAGAAATGTTCTTAGGTACAAACCCTGCTACAAATCAACTGGAGCTGTTGGTACTGCAGCAGGCATACAATCTTGCAAATGAGAACGGGATGCTAGTTTGCAAGTACTGTTTATGGGTCTTTCTGCACTAGATGGGGATCATACATCATTCACAATGTGTCACCCCGATTCTGTTAAAAACATAAATTAGTATTTGCCCATAAAACAAAAGAAGAAAATCTATTTTATTAGTCCCCTGGAGAATCTAAACAAATTATGCAACATCACACTTCCACCTAGCAGAAACTAATAAATTATGTATGTAGAAAGTGGAAATAAAAGTGGAAGTATCAAAGAAGGACAGAATCTATCATAAGAATGCCGCTCACTCTACGGGATACAAGGCTCTGCTGCTTTCTCTATTCTGAACCTGCATGCTCTGGGGATCATCTCCGCCTCAGAGCAATTCTTTTCTCTTGACATAGTACCCTACAGTGGATGTGCTCTGCTTCTTTTATTTTTGTCTGTCCATGTAACCAGCAAGGAAACCCTAAATGCTGCCTGCCTTGTTGAAATTCAGTGGACAATTACTTCATATAAAATGTCAGCATAAAAGACTATTTAAACTAAAGCCTAAGCATCCTGCAATACTAGACACTTAGAGTTCAGGATTGTTTCATACATCAGTTTGGAGTAACAGGATTCTAGTTGCCCCCCCACCTCCCCATGCACAAGGAAACCTTGTTCTTCACTTTCTTGAGAGAAAACTCATACGCTGTGCCTCTAGCTGGTATGATCTGCTAATGCACACCCAATGCTAATGCACACCCATACCCAGTGCTCCAGCACTACTCATTAGCAGCACCAGTCACCCCAACAGAGATGTAAATGTCAGCTGAGAGTTTACTGCTGCGGTTAACTTCAGTAGTAGTGCCGTGGCAAATGACAGGACATAAATTAGATCTGATGACATTTCTGCCTCTGAAGTCTTGGCTCCTGCATACGCTGAAGCTGCTTTGGTCTTCATAGACTCATCTATTTCTTGCAAAACATTCCAAAGCTCTTTGAGCTGAATTCTGTTTACTATTAATCAAGTTGGGAGAAAGCAGAAAAATATCACATTCACCTTTTCCTCATGGATACTTGGCTTTAATGGCAAGGCAGAAAATAGGCTGCTAATCACACTAAAACGCCTCTGAACAGAGTGCTTTGGCTAACAAAGGCAAAATGTCATTTTGTCCTAATGATAAGCTATAGCTTACTAGAAAGAAGGGTGCTGGAGGTTTCCAGGTCTCCGCATTTAGGGCAATAAAGTCTCAGAACAGAAAGTAATTCTTTTCAAATTACCTTTATATTTATGTTTGGTAGTTTCATTCACAGAAGATCCAATTACCCTTTTCTATAGACCAAACAGTTTCTTATCTAGAGTTTCAAAAGGCAAAATGTTTAAGTAATGAATAGAAGAAACTGCTAGCCCTTACTTGGACAATGTACACCTAATTTCACCACAAATGTTAAGGTGTTATGATCTTTTGTTCATCTTTGCATCCGTGTGGAATAGACAGAGAGGAAAGAAATCTTGGAGGGAAAGAACTGCTAATATTGTACTGTAAAACACTAGCAGGTTACCAAGCTGAACTAGTTCATTTACCAGGATTTTGTTGGTTTACCACTTCATGCACGATCTAGTTCGCTTCTCTACCTAGCTTGCCAAAATAGAAGATAGTAAAAGGAAAAAAAAGCATTTTTCAGTAAATATTTCCAGAATGAACCATGTTTGTACTGGGACAAAAACTCATAGCTTGAGGGGCACAAGAATAAACAGTCTGAACAGAGCTAATATTAGATCTGATATTGGAAGAGGCTCCTGTGAGTTGTTTGCTGTTATTTTGATATGTAATGCTCCATCCAACTTTGCCATCTACTGTTTTTGTACTACAGAGAAATAAGATGACTCTACTTTTTATAAAATCTGAATTAGGTTAGAAAAATTTACTCAGAAATAAACTTAGTCTTTTATTTCTTTAAATACCATAGCATTTGGGGTTGCTGAAATCAGTAAATATGGATTACGATAGCATCAGAAATATCCTTACCTAGCCCCCTAGACTTCTTGTACATAGAAAACTTTTGTAAGAGTAAAAAATTCAAGTTATTCTTAGTTTTTCTAGATTTAGAAAAGGCACAGACAAGGAAGATTACAAAAATATCCAAAGATGAGATACAATACTGAAACAAAAACCCGATAACAACTATTTGTCATACATTTAAGCACGCTCCAATTAATTCAAATCAACTTTTTTTTTTAACTCTCACATAAGTTCAAAATAACTGCTTAAAGGTAAAAGTATTTACAGAACATAGAAGGCAAAATCTTATTACAAAACGCATTGAAGAGAATTACCACTATCAGTTTAGTCTAAGCAGTAATGTAATCACTTTAGAAAAATGGATTCATAAAAGAACAAATCCTTATGTGCATTGTCTCAGTTGCTAGAATTGGTTTGTGTTTGCACAAGTACTTCATGGTTGCTTGAGGCAATCAGTTGATGTCAAAAGAAGATATTTGATTACAATAAATTACTGCACAGAGGAGGCAAACAGTGTTTCATATGAATATAGCAAGTGAAGGGGTACCAACTGGCATAAACGATGCAAAAAGACTTAGTTGCAATTGTTCTTGTAGCAGTTTTTTTAAATAGACCATTTTCAGAAGCTAGCAAGTCTTACTTTCCTTTTTATATAACTCAGCTGAAGAAAGTAGATTATCATGGACATGGGAGCTTTTCTGACTGTGGGCCTGAAATATCTAGCATTCCAAATGAGTACCTGTGGTCACATTGGAACATGTAGAGACAGCATGATTTTTGCTCACAGATACCCCAGAGGACTAGGCTGTGTTCACCATCAATGTTGTTAACCGGTTTTCCACCTATTCTAAAGTAAATCTCAGTTTCTGGATAGAGAACAGAATAAAGAAGACTGGTGTCATCATAGCATATTAATTTAATATTGGCTATCAGAAATTATAACCTATAATACCTGCAACCACCATCAGCCAGGTATAAACATAGACATACAAAGTCCTCCTGAAATTCAAGGTGATGTGGTGAAAAGAATCATGATCAGAAGACATTTGTGACTTTGTGAAACCTGGAAACTCCCCTGATTCCACTACTGGTGTCTAAAAGCTGACATAAGTAAAACCATGTTACGCAGCATGACAAGAACACAGACACTTGTAAATATATCTTGTCAAAATAGCTTCCATAAACAGCTTCAGGAAAATAAATCAAAACAGTGAGATGGTTCTATATTTCCAATATGAGAGAGAAAATATATTCATTAAATCCCTTCCTGAATTTGATGGTATCTCTTCAGATTTTCTTAAGAATTTGAGTTGAAAAGGAAGCCAAATTTATTAATTTTTAACATTACCTCATTATTTTTTTCTTCTTTCAAAGTAGTATCATGTGTGGCTGAGAAAGTTTACAAGTATTCTTAAGTCTTAATTCTTCAGAAAATGCAACTGAGCTCTGTATACTAGTCAACATCTATACTTTGCAGGTGTTTCGAGGGATTCTATAAACTTTTAAAAATTATTTAAGCTGCATTTGGTGCAAGTTGTATGGGGTTTAGCATATGCTTGAAGATGCTCTTTTGCTACAAACATTCATTCACTTTTCATACATAAGGCATTGTCAAGAACATCTGCTTCTTAATAGGTCAAATGCCATAAATTCCCTCTGTTCTTATAGTTAGGAATAGAGAGCTGCTGCCTTACCTTGACAGCCAAAGTTATTTATGTGAGAACAACCACTGACAGACTAAGCTGTGGTTCTGCACTGCTAAATGTACCATCAATATGTCACATACCATCTCTGCATATTTCTTTCTTGGTCAAAGGGCATCAGCAATCTCCCTCTCAATGGTGTAATACCTTCCCTCGCTCCAACTTTCCCACATACCCACGTTATCAATATTCATTACAAAACAGAAGGAACAGGATTGGTTTAACCCCCAAGTACTGCTGCATTTTTCTCATCAAAACATATAACTTTTGTTTATTTATACAACTCAAAAGCCAATTTTATCTTCTGGAAAGAACACGCAACTTTTCTCTTTTCCACCATGGGAAAAAAACAGAAGAAGTTGCAGTTCTTTGGCATTTTGATTCTTATTGTGACTTGCAAGTATCTTTCCCATTAGTCTGTTTTTAAGGGAATAATCTACACCCTTCTGCCTGCCAGTTGATGATTTTTTACACTCGATATCTTTATCAGCAGTCCCTCCTAATCATACCCTAAGTGACAACAACACTCGGGAGCTACTTGGAATCACATAGTCATAGTAAAACTTTGTTTTGGAAGGGACTCTGGCTGTACCCCAGGACAGGATTCCTCTGTAAGCAAGCACAATGTCACAGGTAGACCAGGTTTCTCAGAACCTCACACAGAGGAGTTTTGAAACCCTCCACAGCATCTCTTGAGGATGTTCTTCAAAAAGTTCTAGGAAGAATTTTTTTCTTTATGCCCTAGCACTCTATTGCAGATCCTGACTGTCACTTCCTGCTCTTTAACTGTGGATAATTCTTCTCCTTCCTTTCTCACACAGAAGTTTTCAGCCACCTTTTTCCTCTTCTTTGCACAGTTATAAACTTACTACACAAAGAAATATTTAAAGTCAACCAACTACAAGGCTGCTTTTCCTGAAATTTCTTTAACTTCAAATTAAAAACCTTGGAACCTGGGATCAAACAGCAAGCAGAAAATCACTGATTGCTTCCTTTGTGCCTGAAAAGTCACAAAAAGGTTTGAAATTAAAATGCATGTGGCTGGCCACTCGGAGTGTGCTGCTGTCAGGGTCAAAGAAAAAAAACCTTACAGCCCTCTTTATCCCTCTCTTCCCCATCTCAGTCACCTTGGTTTTCCCACCAACTAATTAAATGCACATGCCTTATCCTACTTCATTCCCCACAAGTTTTTGTCCTGTTATTGCATGGGATTTAAGCATACGTTCATTTTGTGCCGTTCATACAAAAGGCCAATTCTCAATAAACCTAATTTTACAGTATCTGCAATCACGTGCCACCTTCATCCCAAAACAATATGCCAGTATTCACATCCTGGGATCCTTTTCTCCCCCCAAGATCTGCAAGAGAAACAGTTAATTTCCAACAGCTTTCCCTTTACCTTCACTGGAGACTGCCTTATATATACTTAATATTGCTGTATTTTTTAATCAAGAAAGTCTTGCCAAACTGTTTTTCCCCTCCTTGTTCCCCCAGAACCAAAACCTCCCACTGAAAAGCACAAGCAGTGTAACCCAACACTTAATGAACCTTTCTCTTACCTTTTATTATTTTCTATTTTGATTAATAACTTTTCTAAACAGGAATTGATTTATTCATCTATTTTAAAATTCTAATTTCTTATTTCTTCACTCGTAAGGTGCCTAGCATAGTTAAGTTTTATGCACAACCATACTAACAGTCTAAATAATAATAATAGTAAATCATGTAGAAAAATATGTCATCCTGTCCATGCCTAGGGGTAAACCTGTTGTGTGATATGCATGTGTTGCTGAGAATGATCCTTATATTCAGTCCTCTTCACCTGACAACTAAGTCACATTGGTGATGTCACTGAGTAATGAAATGCAAGATTACAGAAATTTCTTAAACCTCTCGTAAGTTTATTTCCGGCTAATAGTATAGATCTTTTCCAACCATTTCTTCTAGCTTTTCTTCATACAATTATGAAATAATACAGGCACACCTAGGATATATACAGTCTAATATTAATTTTCTGTTGGGAAAAAACCTACAACTGTAAGAAAAGTAGGAAAACGTAGATGTTTCCTAGAGTGATTCAGTATAGATAAGTGTACAAAGACTAACGGGCACAGGAGAATTCTGCTTACCAGCCACATTTCTTCCTGTTTGAGTTACTGTCCTGTTGTTACTTTCTGAAGGAGAGTAGAGGAAATGGATGGTTGTCTTCACACATTAGCATTTCTCTCCTATTTAACGTCTGCCATTAGCTGTTATTGTTCCTGATTTTTGCAGCACCATATAAACAAGCACTAAGCTCAGAAAGAGCCGAAAATATAGCTAGAAGATTCTGAACTCATTTACAGAAAAGGAAATCTTTAAAGAACCACACTTAAATAAGATAGAAAACTTACTGTCTGTAATACATCTAAGGGTAATTAAGGCCTGTTTGGAATTCACTATCAACTTTCAAGGAACAGCTTTCTGTGAGGTTCCTAAGTCTAACCTGATATTTGAAGTGACACAGATTTTAAATGGTGCTCTGATGCAACGTGTATTTTGCATCTAGGATTGCCAGTAGTAGCAACACCACGCTGCAAAGGGACGAGAGGAATTGCCAATAGGGAAACTACTCAAATCCTAACAACTCTCTCCAAGAATACATTACGTTTTTTTTTTTTTTTTTTTTTAAATGCAGTATTCCTTTTTAAGCGTAGAAAATATTGCTATAATTCTCTTGGCAACAGTTTTACTTTGACAGCACAACTATGTAGAACAAACTCTGGGAGTAAATTTGCTGCATCATTATACTTAACTGTGTACTTGATTGGAGTCTGCTAGCAGCCCTGTGCTGTCAGAAGTATGAAAGTCTTTTTCTTTTTTTTTTAGAGAAGGAGTAGCACTTATTCTGTTTGAGAACTTTACTTAACAGCAGTTAGGCTTTTTGTTGGCAATACTGAAATACATAGGTTACTCCAAAAGTAACGCCTCCTATTTTTTTTTCCATGGAAACTATAACAGAGAAAGAGCACAGTAACACTATTTGTTAAATTCTCAGCTACAAACCCCTCTTTTTCAACTCAGTCACCACCAGTAGTTGTGCATTTTTTCCAGTCATGAACAAGAGCCTGCATGCCACTTTTCTAATAATCTGCATCAGCAGAGGTGACCATTGTTACCACTGTTGAAATGCACCACCTCCCTGTGTTCACAGCCACTGACTGATCTCCATAAACATTCAGCAAGCATCAAGGAATGTCAATGAGTGCCATTGTTTCCTCATGGAGGAATTCAATGCTGCATCTTTACTTCATCTGCAGTCCCATGTCAGATGCCATTGGGTCAGAGTGTCCCTCTGCTGCCATCTGTCCCATGGCAACAACATGGAATGGGATATTGGTGGGAAAGTTCAACCCCTGCTGCCATCCCACCAACATCCACCTCTGATGTCGTGGACCAACATAATGAAACAGAAGGCATTACTTTCAAAGCATCCCTCATAGATTAAATGAAGTTGCTAGCTTGCACTCATGTCCCTGGACACTCTTCATTAATGTTAGCCATCAGTGTTTATGATACAGAACACGTTGGCAAAGTGACAGTGCTACAGAAAACTTTTAGAAAGAAGTAAAAGGAACATCCTTCTATTTCCTTTCTATTGGCCATGCTGCAGGATATTGTTCCAAGAAAAAAGTGTATTTTTCAGTCAGATTTGTCTTCCGACATTACTAAAAAACATAATTTCTATGAAAAGTAAAAAAAAAAACAAAAACTGAAAGGTTTTGATGTGTATGCAGTCCCCTCACAGAGAACAGCGGTTCAGAATACAGATATTTCAGCTTGGGACTGCAACTTCACTTTTCAATTGAGATTTTCAGCCTATGCAGCTGTAACACATTGCCTTACGTATAACTTCAGGACATTATGGGATAAATGCACTTGGTGAAAATTTGGAAACCCCTGCGAGATACTCAGTGGGCTCCCAGTACAGGAAGAGATCCAAAGCAGCCAGTTCAGCATCAGTTGGCCAGAAGCCATCTGAAGTCAGTGTCCCAAGGTGTGCAGATCCTTACACAGACCTTCAGGAGGTTAGTGGCAGTTTACAAAGTATTTGGAATACACTGTCTGAGTTCAAGCAACTGTATCAAAATATTATGAAATATCTTATTACTTGGGATAAGCATTCTGGAAATCTTTCTTCCAATTAGTGTGTTTCATTCAAAAAATGAGAGAGCATTTATCTTCTTTCCTCAACAAAACTGAACAGCAGCAGCAGCAAAAAAAGACTGCTGTGACCATCCTTTAACAGGATTAGTATCTGAAATACTAGGTTTTGTGAGAATAGAAAGTATTGTGAAAATGCTGCATATTTTACCCTCACATTATAATATACTTGTCTAAACTTGCACCAAAATGAGCACTAGATCAGTTAATAATTAAAATAATTTGGGGAAAAAAGAACTCGAGGTTATTCTAACAGATTAACTACATTAATTGTTATTTTTCACAGAAGTGAGAAGGGGTGAGGGAGAGGTAGATGAGAATTTTCGTTTTAAAGCAGTTTTCTCTCTCTGCTTTCCCTACCAAGATTCAGTTGCCACACTGGAATGAATAACAGCCTATACAGTAAGGCTCTTTTCAACAGTGCCCAGTGACAGAACAAGGTGCAATGGGCACGAACTGGAACACACGGAGTTCCATACAAATGTGAAGAAAAACTGATTTCTGGGAGGGTTACAGAGCACTAGAACTTCCCAGAGAGGTGGTGGAGTTTCCTTCTCTGAGGATATTCAAAATCCAGCTGAACACTTTCCTGCGTAACCTGCTGTAGGTAACGTGCTTTAGCAGGGGGCTGGAGTAGATGATCTCCAGAGGTCCCTTCCAACCCCTACAATTCTGTGATTCTGTCAACTACGCCATACAAAGCAAGAATAAGGCATGTCATGCTATTTAGATTTCCAAGTACAAGGTTAAGGAGTGAACTGATCTCAGTTTGTAAGTACCTACAGCAGGAACTAACCTCTCATAATGAGTTCTCCAGTCTAGCACACAAAGATACAAAAGCTATACAAATTCAGAATAGCAATAGCCTTTTTTTTTTTTTTTTTTTAAAAAACAATAATAAATTGATTATAAGAACAATTCAGAAGTTATTGTAATGGATTTTCTGTCACTGCCGTTGATAATAATATTTGATGGGATAGATTGCTCTTTTTTTTTCCTGCATCCAGAAAGACATGGTGTTGCTTCAAGGATACACGTAAGTCCTGTTTAGTGTTACAGAATAGCTATGATCACGCTCTTCCCTTCTTGCTTAATTATCTGTAACTGTACCACATACCACTAAACAAACACTCATTAAGGTTTTCCACCAAAAAAAAAAAGATTTACAAAACAGATTTACAGTTTTCTATACAAATTATGGTATATTTTTCCTTGCCTTAAGAGGACAAAAACATTATCTGAAATCTTGAAGTTAGGAAACAAGTATATGCTCCTAGAGAAACATGTAAGTTATGTGCATGTTCATTTTCCTTCTTCTGTTCAGGGACTATGTGGCACAAAGAAACACCTACAATGCTTCCCACAGCAAATAGTCCATGTCTCTGCCCATTTGCCACCCACAGCTAGGATGTAACAATTTACACTCTATGAAATGGCTACTTTAAATAGCAGAGTCTGATTCTCCCTTCACATACTCACCAGCTGCAAATTATGATCTGCAGGCAGGAATAAGAAGGTGGAATTGGTACTCTACTCATTCTGTTCAAGTTACTAATATGCTAATGCAACACACATTTACAAAACAACAAATACAAAACGTACCTACTCACTGCATATATACACTTTATGTATTGACAACTTATTTTACCTCACTGAATATTTTTTTCCCATTCATCTACATCCTTAAATTTCCCCATGGGTTTCAAAATATGCTGTTAGCCATGGGATAACAGTACGATGCTAAAACTCAAGTGTCTTTCAGCAGCAGTTCATCAGAGTTTCTTACTTGGCACCATTTCGATATGAAGGTAAAGACAACTAAGTCCCAGTACTTGAGCACATTTACATTGTCTTCCATCTCAGAACCAACAATATTTCACTTAAGTACAACTTTGGAAAGGAGAAATGACAATGAGATGCTACAAAATTGAAAAAATGTTGATGATTCTTACTGTCATCCTTCTTGTGACAAATTTGTTCAGCTAGAAGCAGTGCCGTGTAAGAACTCTGTCTTTTAATACGGGTTTAAAACTCCTGTTGACTCAGCACCTCTCAAGGATTAGACCTGAAGGTATTTTGCCCTTCGCTGCCATTTCCCCTTTTCTCTGATTGTTATGAGCAATTAAGACATAAAATGGCTGTTCTTTGAACTATATGTGCCTGAAAAGAAAGTTTCCTGGTTTGCTTAAATATTGGTGCCTCATGCTAAATTGCCCTAAGTTCATCTACTGTGATCAATTCAGGTCATTTTAATTAGAATTTTTTCCCCAGGGAGAAAAATTCCAGTTGAGAGTCTGAAAACTGTCCTTACTTCATAATGTAATGGTCAAGCTAAAAACAAAGCTAGGTTTTTGGGTTTGGGTTTTCTGATTGCTGCTTTTAATTTATTAGATAACCCCTACCCC
>JAOWBO010000070.1:22834802-22853524 GCA_028564985.1 Crax fasciolata
TCCCAATTCCCAGCTCCTTATGCCTTCTAACTGCTTCACTGAGGAACAAAATGTGTCCTTGGCTGTGTTCAACACTGGCAGGTGTTATCAGTTGTTTCTCTTCTGGGAACAAAACACAGCTTCATACCAGACACTGTCAGAGAAATAACTTCTGTTAGAAACTAAGACAGTGGAAAATAAGCAGAAATGCCAATGAAGAATTTGGTTTCTTTCTTGAGCAGGTTATTTTGCTGCTCTTATTTTGCTATTTTTTTTGCATTTACAGCTGGATTTACTGTAACAATGTTTGTTCTGCACTGGGTTGTTCTTTACACTTGTTAAGAATTAAAAAATGTTATCTCACAAATTGTTTATAAATTGAATTTGGTGTCTATATTTGTACGAGATCGTGTACTCTGATAAAAAACATAATTGTGAATTTTGGGGTGAGGTTTTCTATTTAAAAACCTGCAAATAAAATCTGAGGTAACATTAAAAAGGCATCTCAAATTGAAAATGATTAAATCTCTTAAATTATATCTTGCTGAAAAGTTCAGCTGCATGCATTGGTGATGATTGCTGGACAGTTTCACTTGAGCTGCAAAACTCTGTGTCTCAGTCATGCAAAGGATTAATGCCTCTCCCTTGAGAACTACAGGAACAGACCCTCATTAGCCTAATTTCAGACCTCTCTCAACTTTATTAGAGAATTTCAGTTGGATTAAAATTTTACACAAGCAAACCCAATGAAACCTTCCCAGATTAGTGTACTATACCTTTGTGTGAGGGCAGAAATTTAAAACATTACAGAGCACAATGAGTTTAGTAAAGACCAAAAGGAAGTTTTCCAGCCCTAGGTTAATTTCATTCTTATCTTTGTTGCCTACTGCTTGCTGTTTTGCTTTAGTAATTGCATATTTTATGCCTGCTTAATACCTTTGTTGCGTAGCTTTCAAAGATTATCACAGCTAGATCACCAAAGAAAGGGGAAAACAATTCACTTATCTCCCTAAATGTAATTAAACAAAACAAAGCCAAATCAAACAAAACAAAACAAAAACACCAACCAAACAAGTCACTATACCTTTCAGGATACAAAAGATTCTATGGGTTGGGAAGTATCTAACAAAATATTACCAAGTAGTCTCTATTTTGTATGGTAAATATCCTATCAAGCATATAAACAAAAATGGTTTGCAGAAAAGATTATCTTGGCCTCTGTAATATAAATTTTGTGTATTTGAACAATTCCTGACGTTAGTATTGTACTACACAAAACAGCCCATGAAAGCAAAATAAACAATTTTTCTGTTTAATCATGTCATTAGTCTGGAAAAATTAAAATGAGGATTGTCCAGAAGTGGTTATTTGCAATAGCCCAATATGGCACAGCAAATAAGGAACAGATGACTAACCTCTTAGCTGTTTATAAAAAATACATATGACCCCCAAAATGCATCAAGGTAGTATAAAATCTTCAATTTAATTAAAAATTGACTTAATTCAAGCCCATTCTAGTACCGGGGAATTACAGATTTCCAGTAGAAATACTCAAATATGTGTAATACGTCACAAGTGATGGCCTCCACCCCAGCTATAGATCATAACAGTTTTATTTCATCGTAACATTGAACTGAATATATCCTTATAGCCTTAATGTCAATGTGAAATTATTTCAGTGAATTCAACAAAGCAGAAAATAACCCCTTTGCTTCAGCCATTCTGGTACAACAAAACTACAAATGACTTCAGACATCAGAGAGATGCCTTCCAATAAACTCCAGCCATAAGGAGGACCACACAAACCTCAAAGCCACATCACAATGGCAATACATATTTTTAGAAAGTCCAAATATTACCTGCACTAACGAACACTAGATGGAAGAAGTTGAAAATGAGAGAGAACTCAAAGAACAGCACAGAAAGCAAACCAACAAACAAAAGTTGAAAAGTAGATCATAGCCAGGCTGAAAGTTGTTTTCAATTAATGCATTGTTTCCACTGCTGTCCTAAGGAAAAGAACATAGTCATAATGGGGCGAGACTGCAAATAATGCCAAATAATTAAATGATTACTTTGTACCACGAGGACTTCTTGCAAATGGCATCAGTGTATCATTACTGGCAGGTATACTTTTCTAAAGGAAGGAGCAAATACTCATCTGCTGGGCTGCTGTTTGAACTCTGAAATGAGAACTTTCATTTAGGATAGCAGAAATCCCAGCTAGCTTGAACCATTTATGGCATCTCTAATGAGCCTGCCTAGCAGGTGGCTTAGATAGAGCAGAGATCTGCCACCATTACTTCATAAGAAGCTACTAAAACAGGGCTCATCTTGACTCAGATTGGTGTTTTAATGGGAAAGGTAGTTTAGTAAATTAGTGCTGAATTTTAGGAGTTCTTACATAGTATTTATTATTATGTTAATATAAGTCATAGAACCTAACCAACATTTTAAATGAGTATGGTCAGAAGCCATTCATGATCACTGGCAACATGGACGAGGTAACAAAGAGGTCAGAACTGTCTACCTTCTAACTGATCAGAAGCAAAACTATAAGACGATGAAAGTAAATTCCAAGCTGTTCATGTCAGAAACTTTTAAAGGGGGAAATCCCCACTTCTTCCATTCCAGAACATACTAAAAAGTTTAGATGATTATTATGATGATATACACTTTTACCTATTTTCATTTACTCTGTTAATTACAGGACATCATTGAGATCTGATCAATTAGCCTCCAGCATGCCCTGCTTTTGTCTTTGGAAGTGCAGATAATCTCACTTACCAGCTCTGCTATTTGTTGCTCTCAGACACTGGAAAACTCACTTGTGTTGAACATAAAACACTTCCAGTTGATCCTTCCTACACGAGACCTTCCAAGCAAAAAACTGCCACAGTGCTCACTTCATGGATTAAGTCAGTGTGATTTCTGCAACAAATCACAGATGTTGGGTCCTCAGATTATACCCTTTCCAGTTCCACTAACTAACGATACTTTCTAGCATGAATTCCTAGCATGAATTCCTGTTTTCAGTTCTCACTGAAGAAAACAGTCAAGAGGGGGCAATCCACACTTAACACTCCTCAGTAGCCCTTAAGCATAGCTCTCAGTCCATTTCTAACTCAGCTTTATTAGCCTTTTAACTCCCTGGTCACTTTGCAGTCTAATACACCATAATTTTTTCAATAGACAAGACATTTCTCTTCTGTGAGCTACAGTGAAGAACATCTGCTGGAAAAAGCACCATCACATTACGAGTCCCAGCCATATAAGGCATTAAGATGAATTACTAATTGATTGAGGTAAGCAGTGGAAAAAACAATTTACAAGGAAAAGTCTTCCCACATTATTATCCTACCTCAAATCAATCCAGTCTTTACTGGATTTCTTTCAAAACATTTATTATTCTTTCCTTCTCAGTCAAATTCAGTTGTCTTTTAGGCACTAGTCTTGATAACAGAGTCTTGACAACAAGAACTATCAGTGGGAGGTGTCCTTGCCCATAGCAGGGAGGTTGGAACAAGATGATCTCTAAGGTCCTTTCCAAACTGAACCATTCTATGATTCTATGATCCAAAATGACCAGTAGCAACAATTGCATCTCCAACCTTTTGCCGAGATAAATGCAGGAAGAATGGCTCATTAGCAAAGACTTGGAAGCCCTAGGGGAGGCCAAAGAACACCTCAAATTGTTAGTATCATGCTACACTGAAACTTAGTAATTTATTTTATTTTATTATTTTTTTTGAAGATGAGAACTGGGAGCAAATAGACCTTTTCACTTCCAAGAATTACCTCTACATTATCTCTACTATAAAAAAAAAAAACTGCGAACAGTAAAGTAAAAAGAAGTGTTAAGTATGGAATACGTGATTATGAATATAAAACTCTAACAAAAAGAAGCTATGAGATTTTCACAGGGATATGGACTACACTTAAATCATTATAAAATATTGTTATCCATCGAGGTCCTGTTAGCTTACAGAGTGAAATAATCGCATATATTTACTCAAATTGCTATATCTGAGTCATCATAGACAGCTCCTAAGTGAGACAGGAGAAATATTATTTATTTGATAGCATAATTATTTTTATTTGCCCTATAGTATTTCTTACCGCGTATAAAATTCCCTGTAACAATTGGTTCTATTTTAAAGCTGAATGGCTGCCTGCGGTTCAATAATGACTTAAGCTCTTTATTTCTATCTGAGAGGTCTGCAGTACAATACAGGCTTTATACAATAGAGTAATTCCTTGTTTAGTTCTGGCTTAATCATTTCTCTGTGTTGTGTCACAAGGAAGGGATTTCATTTCTGCTACACTAAGATTACATTCTTATTTAAAAAAAGGACATTGCCCTATGCTTCACTTGATCTTGATTAGTTTCCATCTAAGATTTATAATTTTCTGTTTAAACTATTACATTTTCTGTGTAATACTCCTTTATCTCCTTTATATTAGGAGAAATATAGATTAGTTTTAAAAAATATGAATATTTTCCCTCAGTAATAAGATAATTAACTCTTTCAAGAGACAAAAATGAAAAATACTTAGTATATGCAGTAAGTTTAATAACAAAATATAGTATATTATCTCACTTCTAGTGGCCAAGGCACAAATAGAACTTGATATTTCTGTAGCTGTTACAGTTTAGAGGCTGCTTCTGTCACACAGTGAGCTGGAGTAGACATACTTTCACGGAGTAAACAATATAATGGATAAATCATACACTTTGCAGAGTCCATCAGAAAACATTTTGGTTCCTGTACTGCATTGTCTGGCCCAAACCAACACTGTTCAATTGAATCTCCAGTAGAGTAGCTTTTATAAAAGCAGGTAGTAAGAGAGCAAGTTAACGATATCAAGGTTTCAGAATCTCAGTAGCAGGTATATTATTTGATTACTTAACTTTCTTGGCCTGCCATCTAATTCAACCTCTTGTAAGTTCTAGCGATGCTTGGTTTCAGAAACTGTAGGCTAAAAGCATGTGATTAAATATTTTCCCCACTATCTTCCAATATTTCATTGTTTTTTTCAGCAAGTCTAGCACAAACAACTCCCGCTGCTGTAAAACAGCATTAATATTCCTTTGTAAAATCTGGAAATGAAGATCATATGAGAAAAGACCCAACCAGCCCTGCCTGTATTCTAAGTTGAACATAAATGAACCAGTTTGTCTAGCAGTCAGATAGCTGCACTGGCACAAAGTTGTGTTTGAAGTAGTGAGTCCTGCTTGGAGCCACGATGTAGCACAACAGGGGATGGGACAAAGCCAAAAAAAGGTAGATTGGAACTCTCTGTACATTTAACAAGTCTGGATCTCCAAACTCATTAACCTGAATTGTGCTGTGTAATTAGAGGATGTAGATCTGTTTCTTAAAAGCGCTACCTAACACATAGTAACCCACCTGAATCTGCTAAAATCTCAGCCTGAGGACTGACAGCCTCTAATGGAAAGGTCAGTTTTGAAATGAGAGATTTTTTTCCTTTTATATGCAATAGCCCATAATGAGCGAGCAAATTGTATTTCACAATTGTAGCTCAACTGGAACATGGAAATTAATTGTGCCAATCAGTCAGCAAGCAGTAGCCTGTCACAAGTGCCTGCACATATTAACTATGAAATGAGTCAAAAGAATAAATATTCAGTAGGAAAATCTAAGTGTGTTGCAGATAGTTACTCCTGCTTCCAGTAACATTCAAAGCACAGCTGCATTTGCTGTGCCAGGCAGAGATGCCAAGTCTAAAGCCAAAGTGGGATTAATTAAGCAAGGGTTGTAGGATCACCACAGACTGAGCCCAGCTTCACAAATGAGATGAAGTCTTCAGTTTCTCCTGCATGTTGGCCAAAATAATTGTTCTACAGTGGGCTGTGCTTGGAAAGACAGCTCTGAAGGCATGCTATTTGGGTAACCTCTTACAATTAAACCACGGATTAATCTGCTTGTTAATGTTTGTCATCGTGGACAAACACTCTAAAAATCCCAGACGCATTACTGCTGCCCACTGTGACCATCTGCAACAATCCTTGAAATCCATTTGAAAGTAGCACTATATTTGAGTTGACTATAGATAACACAACAGCTATTGCAGTAGCCTTTAAAAACTGGAAAAGAGATTTTGGAGGAAATAACTAAAGCAAAGCAAGTCTTTGTTTTTCTGTGATTTCTACAGAGAGACTAGAAAAGAAGTGTTTTGAAAAGGCTGTGATTTACGTGCATTATATTATATAAACATATTTATATACTAAATATTTTATTATATAAATACTTATATCATGTGTAAAATGTGGTATTATTTTTGTCAAAAAGATATTCTAGCAAAGTAACACTTTTCAGATAGGCCCTGAATTCTCTATTTCTGTTAATGGAACAGCTCAGCATACATACCATTGCTGCTGAGGGGAGAGGGGCAAGATCAGACGAACCACCAGAACTCAATTCCTAGCAACTTGAACACTACGGATGCAAAGCATGAAATTAGTGGCAGAATGAATCCATCCTGAAAAGGGGATGGGGAGAGAGAATGCAGAAACCATGGGAAATATAAGACGAGGTTAAAGGGAAGCTGCTCAACAATTGCCCAAGGTTTCCAACCTGAAGGGCAGCAAACATCCCTTAGTACAAAAATATTTCAGAGCAATTCTCAATAAGTGAGAGATTTTTAGAAGCTAAGGAGAATTTGTCCTGTTAAATAATGATTATACTTTCTTTTTTTTTCCCCTCTTCATAATCTGGTTTCCAGCCTCATAATCAAGAGCATTATCTTGATTTGTTAAAATATATAAATATTTTTGCTAACTCTGACCAATAGACTAAACTTTGACAAATGATGCACAGTCAAAATTTAGAAGAACTCAGAGAAAGCCTTACCTACTAGGCTGGCTGAAGAGGAAGGCAGAACAAGAATGAATAAGTAGTACAAACGGTACAAGCAAGAGAAACATCGTCTGGTAAATTTGAATCATGAGTCAGCTGGGACATAGCAGAAGGTCAGAGCAGAGTCCTTTCTCTAGGTAGAGAACATCCTTAATAGCAGGAGACAAGAAATGCCTGTACAAAAGGCCAACTTCAAAATTATTAGAAAAAAACAACTAACAAGGTGCAGTAAGGGTTATAACATGAAAAATCTAAAATTCAGACCAGTGCCATCTTTTCTGTAGGTTGTTTTGAATGCTACAGTATCTCTGAAATAAACAACAACAACAACAAAAGAAGAAAGAAACACTTCTGTGATAAAAAGCCCATCTAGTTTCACGAGCGTGGCTTCCTTTTGTGTTATGACCCAGCATGCAGCACATGAAATACTTTGAGAGCAATCTGGCCTCATTCAAGTTAGTGGAAAATTTGAAAAGGGATCCAAGATGAAAGTCTGAGTACAGTTCCATCGACTTCAGCAGGACCACTAATTGTCTGGAGCTATGCGTGAGCACGACTCTTCAAAGGAGCAGGGCTTCAAACAATTTGCCTGCGTGTGTTTACCAGTAAAGAAGACAACACTGTTTTGAAGTGGGCTGGGACGCTGACAAGCGTTTGCAATGAAATTAAGTGCACTATTTCACTCTTGCTGAACCTCACGTATGTGCAGTTTAACAGAAACAAGCCTTCTGGATCAGGAGGTATCAATCCCCCACTGTGAGGCAAAGTAGGCAACTAAAGGCAATAGCAGCATCCTGCAACTGGAGAGCTCTGGAGTCAGGAGTTTGGACTCTGTAACTGGGAGCCTGGGCACGCAGGGAGCTCTCTCTCAAGCTGAGGCTCTTATGCTTTCCAGATCACTGAGGGTAGAAGTCAGGGTCCTAATTTTTACAGAGTAGAAAAAACCTCACACTGAGAGAAATTTCAGATTTCTCTCGGCAGCGTGGGATTTCCTCAAATGCTCAGACTCTTTCCAGCTTGCATGGGACAACCTAATTCCCTCTCTGCACTACATCCGAAGGCAAAGGCAGCACGGCAAGGCCCCAAAGCCCAAACAGCACAGTCAGACATTCAGAATTGTAACCAGTTCTAACATTGCCAAGATTTTCTCTTTGGAAATTTTGTGTCAGATTCACACAAGAAAATTTCATTTCACAACTACGTTAAATTAAAACGCAGAGCTAAAAATACAACTAATGGACATCGTCACCTAGGGAATAGCTAGGTGATACAGTGTATGACAAATAAGAGTATTCCAAGAAAAATTATTCTGGTTCACATTTATCGCACAGAAATATAATGATCTAAATGATCAGTACTGTTTTTAATGTATTACTTTTCTTTTTCTTGATTTTTGTTTTTAAATACGAGGGTTGCTCCAAAAGTAATGCCTCCTGTCTTATGATGTTGGCCCACAACATCAGAGGTGGGTGTTGGTGGGATGGCAGCAGAGGCTGAACCTTCCCACCCATCTCCCGTTCCATGTTGTTGCTGTGTGACAGACGGCAGCAGAGGGGCACTCTGACCCAATGGTGTCTGACATGGGAGTGCGGGTGGAGCAAAGGGGTGGCACTGAATTCCTCCATGAGGATGAATGTCAATAGGTGCCACTGTTTCAATGCTTGCTGAATGTGTATGGAGATCAAACAGTGGATGTGAGCACAGGGAGGGGTGGTGGTACGTCTCAGCAGTGGTGACAATGGTCACCTCCGCTGGGGCAGATTTTTATAAGCATGGCATGCAGGCTCTTTTTTACCACTGGTGAAAATGCACAGCTAATGGTGGTGACTGAATTGAAGAAGAGTGTTTTGTAGCTGAGAATGTGCTCTGTCAAATAGTGTTCTTGCGCTCATCATATCTGTCGTAGTTTCCACAGAAATAAATAGGAGATATTACTTTTGGAGCAACCCATGTACATTGTAATCACAGACTGAGATTGTAGACATGTGCTTAGTAAGCATTTGCTTGTATTTTTTGCTCACTTTTTTTTGTAGGGTGAGGAGAATAAGAAATACAGAAAAGTACATCTTTGTTACAGTCTATTCCATTCTATGTTTATTTTCATTTACCACCACGACCTTCTCCTTTCCCTCTCTCTCTCTCTCACTTCTCCCTCTCCCACCCTCCCCCCCCCAAAAAAAAACCCAATAGCAGAGTATCTTGGACATGATGCACAGCTGTATTTACCATTGCACAAGGCAAGCATAAAATCACCCCAATGTATCTAATACTTCCTTGTATTGCAGTGTTAACTACAGACTGGCTTGCACCTGTCAGTCTGCGACTTGTCTAATCAAATCTCTAATAAATATTACATGAAACTCACTGATTGCCCCTTTTTCCTCACTCCAGTTTCTACTACAAATGATAAAATTAAACACCAAGGTTTCCAATGTGATTTATCTACACCATAAATAAAGCTACTTTTATTTAAAAGAAGTCTCAAAACCCATCACTTAAATTACTACAATTTAAAAATCTCTCACACAAGTTAAATTTCTGAACAAAAGGGAAAAAATGTGAAATATGTTTTTATATAGCAGTTACTTAAGAATCTACAACCACTGCCTTGTTTAGTCTATCAACTTAGTATTTCGGAATTTAAATGAAAATCTAACCTATCTAGTCCTAAAATCTAAGCTGTCTAGTCCCTAATGTGCAAAGTCTGTATATAAAATATATGGCAATGAAATATATGGCAATGTGATTTACCCTTTCAATTTTCAGCTGCTAAGGGGCTTTAGGAAAAGAAGCTAAGTTTACAATATGTAAATATTCCCAAGTCTTCCACTGTAATTATTTCCTGAGAAGTCAAAGCAATTGGGTTTTATCATTAAAAGTTCAGTTTTCTAATAAAACTTCTTGTAATTGTATAAACAGTGTTCAATTTAAGTGGTTTTTTCCCCCTATATAGAAGGACATTTGAAGGACTGACTCTAATAATGAATAGGAAAATTCATGGAAACAGCATAGTTTAAATGAGTTTTGCAGAATACTTAAGATAAATGAATCTCATTTTTACAGTGATGAACACCTGAGACGCAATTGAGATCCTAAGATATATTCAGCCATCCAGCTAACAGGAACTATATTTCATTATTTATATCATTGATCAAAACAACCAGAATTTCACACGCCAGAAAAAAAAACACACTGACTGAATTGTTTATGAACTACATATTAATTAGCATCTAATAATTAACAATTCAAAAAATAACCCACTCTGGGGATACTTATTCATGTTTTTGGCTTCCTTACCAGAAAAGGCACGCTATTTCTGTTACATTGCATATTGAAATACCTTTTTTCATTCTCACCACAAGACTTCTATTAGCCTATATATGACAACAACTACTTTTACAATCCAGTGTGAAACTCAGGCTTGAAATGTGGAAGTGATTTTCCATTAGCCCAGCAAGCGGACTTGGCATCCAAGCCCAATAAAAGCAGGTACAAACTAGAACATGCCTTGCTTCTTCAGCTCACTATTCAACCCAACTGGGAACCTGACCGGAATATCTGCCTTCATTTGTACTTGAGATTATCCCTTTACAGAAACCCAAAGATGAGGAGAAACCAAGGCACAACCTCACAGCCTAATACCAGCTAAGGTTAGGCAAAGCCAGGGCAAGGAACCCCTAATGTTTTTTTTAAATTCCTACAGCTAAACATTTATGCTTTGGAAGAAGTGAGCTAAGGCTGTCTGCTGCTGGACAGCATTACTGTTAGCCAAGCTTTCCAGCTCATGGTAAAGTAACATGGAAAAAAGTGTTCAGGGCCTCTGTTTTCAGAGCTCCAGAGTTCACCTCAAATCTTTTCTTGATCAGACATAAGCAAAGCAGTCCAGGATTACTGAATAACTACAAAACTCATTCCTCAAGAAAAAATGAGAGCACTAGTGGTATTACACGACTGTCTTCATCTTACAGTCTTCTGGCGGTTTTAACAGCTCACGAGACACGCAATGGCTAGATGGACTTATGCTCCATGAAGAGAGTGCACACAATTAACCACTTTGGCCTAGCAAAACCTCAGACATTCAGAATGAGGATTTCACTGAAGACCAGAGATCCTTCACTTCTTCGCATGCTATGAAACACCGTTGTGTGTGTACTTAATTTTCTTATAGTGAAAAACGACTTGTAAATAGATGAATACGAAAAGAACACGAGATAATTAATTTAAAATCCTGTAACCAGGATTTTATCCCATTAAAAAGGAGAATTAGTTTACCAAATGGAAGGCACATTGTTATTCAGTGAAGTCAAGCATACGAGAAATAAATAACCTCCTCTGGAATACAAAGATTTCTCTCTCTTTTCGTGAAAACAAGCATGTGTGTATATATACATATCTATACACACACAGTTATACATAAAGAATTAAATATACACAGATTTTGTTCACTAACAATATTTGGGGATAGCGTTGAGACAAGAACAAGAAAATGTTCTTTTCAAGTCTGAAAAATTCAGATGACAGCACTGACACTGGGGTTACAGTATGTAAGAAACTATTGCACAATAATTGAATTACCTGTATGCAAGCTGGAATGGGCACTGGAAATTGCAATTTCAGCAACATGACCCGTCACATTCCTGTGGCTACTATTTCATTTTAGGTAAATGTTAACCCCATGATACCTTAAAATGTAAATCACAGCTATCTGTTTTCACAGGTTCATTTCTTGTGGCGTAAGAGGCAAAACCACAAGAAACATTTTTGCTGGAATATCTGCATACTTATACATCAGGTTTTTGCAGATTTATTAATGATGGGTATATACTCCTTTTGTATTCATTCAATACTAAGTATTACGTATCATATAGAGCAAAAAATATGCAAACACTTCCCAAGTAGTGCATTACAGATACAAGACAAAAATATTCATAGATGTTCCAAGACTGTGGTATAGCAGTTCAAGCAACACGTTCTAGTATTTGAAGCGTTTGCTTCACTGTTTCTTTGAAGTTGCAGCACTGAAGATTTAAAATACTCATACTTATTTTTGAAAAAGTAAGTATATGTTATTTTCTACTAACTCCAAGTACTGTACTCAGAGTTTATGATTTACTTCAGTGGCCAAATAGGTGTTTTTGACAGCTCACAGGATTCTGCAGGGTAAGTACCAGCAGGCAACCTGGAGTATAGCATAAAACAAAGTCAGGCTTTTGTATATAAAGAAACAGAGACCTTTACAAAGGAGTCTAATTACTTTATACTCTGCAAAGAGTAACTAAATGATCTGGAAAATGAGAAATCTTTGAAAATGTTAGGTTTTACCCATCCCACGTGTTAAAACGCAGGTGGAATTTAACAACACAACTTACTAGCTTCATTATCATGATCCATAAGAAACATTCATTACCCAAACTGTTTGTTTCCCTTTAAATCCTTGAAACAAAGTGTTCATAAAAAAGGCATGTCTGAGGAAAAATCCAAGACAGTTTTTCTGAATGTTTTTGAATTCCATTAAAGAGAGTTATTTTCATCTCTATCTTTCCTTTTTTCCTCCAGAACTTCTATGTGAAATGGCGATAAAAACATGACTTTAAAGAAGGTTTACAAGAACATGGGATATAGTCACCCACTTACTTTTGAAATTCATTGATAGTTTATATAATTTCTTCCCTGCCTTTAAGGGATTCTCCATACACATTTGGAGATGTACAGTTTCAAGCTATCAGTAAAAAGACTAGATATTTTCTAATTGTTGAAAGTCTTTGTTTTCAAACACAAGACATCATACTCAGCTTCACGTTACGCTTGTTGAGGACAGCTTCAAGATTAACTAACCACATACTTGGAAGTCAATATCTTTAAATAGATATAATAGGAGGAGAAGAAACGTTTCCATGTCATAGGATGGGTAATAAACTCTTTATCATTCTAAAACTGAATTTTACTGACATCACCTGATGTGGACAGCTTCTGCAAATGGTTACAAACATCACAAATACCAGAGTGGTTGATTTCCAAGCCCTGAAGTGGGCATCGATTACTCCCAAGGCAAAGACCAGTTTTCAAATTGGAGTATACTTATCTTCTTATACAGAACAACCAAAAATGAAGTATGTTAAGGTGAGGATTCCAGCTCAGTGAGAATTTAGAAATTAAATTTGGCTCATAATTAGAGCAAGTTATCAGAAAAGTGTTGGACTAGTCCCTTTTCAAAATTTTAGTTGGTTTCATGGAAATTAGAACTCAAAGTTTACTTTACAGAAAGGCATCTGATCTTTTGTTTATATTTACATATTTATAGGGTATTTGAATCTGTAGAAAAAGAACAGTAATGGTTTCTGGTGCACGTAAATCCAGACTAAATAATCCTGTAGTTCCTTCAGACCTTAAATATTCTTGAAAAAAAATTCAATAATAGGGTTTGTTTCTAATGAAGAAAAATACAAGAGAAAATGTATTTGCTGCTGGTTATTATTGTTTGTTGTTTTTACACTCAAGTCAAACGGATGCTATTGCTACAGAAAACAGTATGTGGAATATTGAAAATAGAGCAATAATTAAAGTTGTTTATCTGTACCACAGCCTATTAGCTTTTGTTATTATCTGCCAGGAACTGTCTAGCACTAAGTAGAAAAAAAAGGAGATTAATTTGAAAAAAAGCAAATTCAAAAAGAAGAACTATTATAAATAGCAATAATGCTATACTACAAAGTTCTTAGCACAAATCGGTTAAAAAAATGTGAATTTCTTTTTATGGTAAAACAACATGAACTATTTTGATGTACATTTTGAAAATAAATAATAAAGAGAAAAATCATCTTACACAGCCTACAAGCCGAATTTCTCTGATACTCTACCATTAAATTCAGAAAAATCTGAAACCGAGGAATTTAAATTCTGCCAAACAATAAGAGAAGTTCTAGAGCTGGAGCAGCACTTGGGGTCCCACCTGGGTCATGCTCTGGATGCTCAGTCTGGTGACTCAACGGCAAGGCTGAGCACTTCAAGAACATACTTTGACTGTTTTGTTCCTCTTTCATCAGTATGCTCAAGTAGAAGGAGTGCTCACTATTTGCGTCCTGAGAAAATGTAGATATTTTTCAAGATATTCTGCTTGTACTTGAAGAACTAATGGCCCTACAAGTCCGCACACGGCTAGTTTTTGTTTCAAAGTGTCTTTAAAACTTGTTCTGAACCTTGTAATGAGATTTCACTTGTTACAAGCATTTTAATATGTATGGGTGAGTGAGGGAGCAAATGAATGATGTGATGCCTTAATGAGAATGTTTGCTATCATCGCAATTAATGCAGATAATGGATTATACCACCAACTGTTGCTGGATTAGATCTGAAGTTCTGGCTGTGTGAATAAAATAATAATCACTGATGACTGATTGTATGACAGAGCATATAAAGAGATTTTTTGATAGTTTATAAATAATGATAATGTATTTTACAGTTCAGATGAAACTAAAAATATCAAGACAGATAAACATTAGAGCAGTTTAAGAGATTATATTTCTGGTACAAAAGAATGGGAAAGCCAAATTACTACAATAAAATGGGCAAAAGTTACAGCACTTTATGAAGAGCATACTACCATGTTGTTCTATCATTTTCTTAAAAACAAGTATTCTAACTTGAATACCCAATATCAGCAGCCATGCACACAAAGAGGAGGGAAGAGAAATCATATCTTTTCCTTCTTGCCAGCACAGAAATCAGCAAAGTTACCTTTTGTCATAGATATGTGTCTTTAATGGGTTATTTCTTTCTTTTAAATGGAAAGAAGGAGGCAAAAAGGAGAGCAGAATGGATAAAGCAGTTTCTGAACCCTTCAAGCAAATAAGTAGAACACAGTTCTATCTGAATGGTATGACAAAAATTTGCAGAAGTTTCTACAGATTATTTTTTAATCCGTGAACCTTGTGAAAAAGCACAGAAAAGATTATCTTAGAAAAGAACTAGACACTTTTTAAAAATACGTATTTCTAAAATAGAGTAAATGTGCTTCCTTCCACAGCTGCATGCAAGTTTACAAAGCAGCACACAGCAATTTCTCAAGAGCAATGTAAACCTGCAAGAAATCATGGGATCAGATGATGACCAACCCGTACAAAACATGCCAATAGTCACACCAGAGTCATTAGTCCTATAGCTGATAAGAAAACCCTGCCTACTGGAAGTGTTGTCTTTTGAGCCCGTATTTTTCTCAGATTTTTTTTTCTTCCTTCCTGCCTGGCTGACACATTCACTGTTAAAGCAACACACCTTTAAAAGCCCATAGCAACCTTTTCACTACATTATTTTCTCTATTGTATGCTCTTATTATGCAGTAAGCTGCAAATAAGCATATTAAAGAGAACTTTTTTTTAATTATCTATTTTTTATACAAATCCACTCTATTTCCTGGCATTATAACTCAACAGGTATAAAGGATTTTGGGGGAAGATGTTGTGTGACCAACTTTGGTTTCATATGCAAAGATTAAAGCTCTACAGACAATAGTTATTAGCTGGTTATAAATTACGACTTGGTATTTAGATATTTAGTGTCACGTGATGCTAGTTCTAAAAATGAGTACTGCTCTCTCACGTAATGAAGAATAAAACAAACCATTCAGTTACAAGGAAAACCAAGAAGTATGCTAGCTGGTAGCAGCCACAGGCTGCTGGGATGACACATCTAAACATAAGATGTGGTTATTACGTTACCAGAAGTAAACTACTTCATGAGCAAACATGCTCTGGATGACAGAATGTATTTGCAAATTGCAGAGACATTGAATCACATATTTCTATTGAAATTGGTAAAGATTTCCTGGCACACAGACCAATTCCCAATTACACAACATTTAACAAACTTCAGCTTAAAACTAATTTGTTTTTTCCACATAATATTGTTCTATCATTAATCATAGCCTCTATTTTTAAAGCGTGAAAAGTATTTCCATTATTAAAAAAAAAAAAAAACAGAACTTGTAACAAGAAGCTTCACAATTACAAAAATTAAGTGAAATATACCTTTAAAAAAAAAAGACAAAGAATATCCAGACTTCTTTTCCTTTTACAACACTGAGTTGAGATGAGGTACAAGACTGATACATACTTTGCTGTTAGTTAAAATTTTAATACCTTTGGATCTGAGTAAAGATTTTTCTTTAATATTCTACAAGCAGGCTTCTGTTTTATGCTTGCCTTTCTTTGCTTGTGACAGAAGTTTTGAGACAGAGTGAAAAATTAAACATTGGGAATTGATCCCATTGCACATTTGGAAGATTGATGGAACCCTATCCACCTCAAATGACATACTGAATACATGGAACTGCAGATGTGGGAGCTATGAAGTGAAACAGCGAAGTTATTTGTGATTTATAAGCTCGAGAAGGCTTTACATCAAAACAGCAGGAAGGGCCATCATATGGCCTAGAATGAATCCTGCTTCTTAGCAAACAGGAAAATACCCCTAAGAGCTAAAGTTGATTTAAAGGATGTAATCTTCCTGCAGGTAAAAGCACTCCCCCTCATTGCTACTTACTCTAAATGAGGCCTTCCGTTTTCTTCCTAGCACCAAGTATTTCTTGGCTTCTGATGGATTTATTGCTTTCCAGTGTGTTTCCAGCAAGCGCTTTTCTTCCTCAAAAGATGAGATCAGTGGCCTTAGACTTTTAAAGGTGTAGTATTCCACAATGTTGAAATCTTAAGTGATGTGTTGGCAAATTACAGTAGATACAGCTTATCATGAACCGAGCTACAATTATAACTTGTGTTTAGGCAGCTACTCAAAAAGTTGTCCTTGACTCAAAGAGAAATTTACTCATTACTTTCTCTATATACATTCATACATCTGTAAGTTTACATCTCCATTTTATCATAAATCACTAAAAACAGGTGATGTACAGAATCACATCCCATCAAGCGAAGCGAGACAATGCTATAGCAACTCCACACTGGCTAGTACAAAGGTCTTGACAAAACCACACCGGGGAAAGACTCCTTCATTTCCTGCCACATGCCCCGCAAAGGCCAGTCCCACATTGATACACAGCAGGTAGTTGCCCACTACAGTTCAGAGCTGTCAGATTAGATGCAACTCTACATCAAAGAAAGGCGGTTGCATTTTCCTCCATCTTCACACATACACACCCTGTCTAGTTCGTAACTGACGAAGTGGATGCAGCCCTATGTTACATCAAAGAAAAGTGAACGCGTATGCCAACATCTTACACATAAGCACACACACTGTCCTTGCTTCCCAGTAGTGCCACAGGCTCTAACTTCCCAAGCACATATTCCAGGTGTAGTGAAAGACTACACTGATGTTGATATATTGATATTGATGTGACAAGAGCACACAAGATTTGGTGGGACAACACGAGAGCAGAGTGACAAAGAATCGGGACTGAGGAATCCTCTTCACCTATTTACCAAGTTATTCCGTAGGCATTACAACAATAGTATTTCCTGTAAAATCAAATGAGTTGTTTCCAGGATTCATAAAGCAATTGTATATTTTGACCTGTTACAATGGTTTGTGGTAAAGATTCAATGGGTACTCAAACAAACAAACACAAAACCAAGAACTACAGAAACCACCCACAAAAATCATAAAAAAAAACCAACCAAACAAAAAAACCAACATTCCAGCCCACACAGCTCAGTTCATATGGTTAAACATATTCATGGGAGAGTTGCATGGACTGCCTCAGGGGCTCTGAGGTATTCTCCCATCCGAGAGCATTCTGAGACAACAAACAGAGACCGATGGTAGGCAAAAATGAAGATAGGAAACCATTGCAACAAAATGCATACACACACACAAACACATGGAACGCATGGTGCGTGCAGTTGCCTCTGTGCAAATAAATATGCTATTTTCCTACAATTTTCCAGCATTGCTTCCAATTCCTTTTCCTCCTTATGATGAAAGTGACTTTTAATAGGTACATGGCCATGCCATCTCATTCATTCAGTAAGCTTTGAGTTGCTTTGTTGGGAGTTTCAGGAGTGGGGTTTTTCAGTTGGTTAGTTTGGGGTGTTTTTCCAGGGTGAGAGAGCAGTATGTCTCACCCCTCACAAGGAAAAGCAAAAGTTTAGAGGCTACTGCTGCCACCACCACCACGAAGGAGCTGAAGGGAGAAGCTCAAGAAAGAAAAGAGGACATGGAGCAGAGTTCCCAGCTCCATACAGGAAAATGGTGTAGTCCGATGAAGAAATTGCGCAGTTGTGAGAGTTTGGGACTTTTTCTGGTACACTAGGTTATAATTAAGTTGCCCAGGAGATTTGGAGAAGTCACAAAACCTGATCTAACTTTTCAGCTGTCATACTCAGTACAAAAACTGATTTGATAGAGACTTGAGGGAAAGCCTAAGGCTGTGTTACCTCTCTAGAGCACAAAAGCTAAGACAACTTTGAACATTTGAACAGAGTCCTGACGACTTAAAAGGAGGTCATTGCCACAAACAAAGGGCTGCCAGTACTCACATTTCTGTGATGGCAAGTCCCACAGCAAATGTTACTAACCACAGGCAAACAAGTGTCTCTGTGCTACTAATTTTATTCTTAACTGACAGAGGAATAGCACAAAATTTTTTCCTGTCTGAAGATTTCTGGCAATGTCTCACAGCATAATTAGTGAAATGAATCTTAAAGCAATCTACGTGTTTCTTACTGAATGCATTCCACTTTACAGAGGAGGCAAATAGAACTGAATAAAATCGAGTGCATTGGTCTAACAGTAGCAATTTCTGCACGGCAGGAACTCGCATGGCTCTCAGGGCAATGACCTTATGTCTTAGTTTCTAACTGAAACTTTCTCTCAGTGTCTGCTACAAAGCTGTGTTTTGGTTCTAGAAAGAAAACA